>CM042390.1:23219971-23417471 GCA_023634145.1 Thymallus thymallus
GAACATGGTCCACAATCATGTTTTCAAGAGGTTTCTACAATGCAATATGAACAACACTGGAATGATTCATTGTAGGAGACACAATGTGACTTTTTAAGCAGTTTTCAATGAACATGTTTTATAATCATTTAAAACACAACAGTCAAGCAAAATGAAGAGCACTGCTGCTTACAGACTTGAAAGAGACACTATGAGACAACATAGTTGTTTTTCCACTGTGAACTATATTTTTTTTACAGTTTTCATGAACATGTTCTAAAACAATGTTTTCAGGAGGTTTCTACAATTCAATATGAACAAAACTGGAATGATTCATTGTAGGAGACACAATGTGACTTTTTAAGCAGTTTTCAATGAACATGTTTTATAATCATTTAAAACACAACAGTCAAGCAAAATAAAGAGTACTGCTGGTTACAGACTTGAAAGAGACACTATGGGACAACATTTTTGTGTTTCCACTGTGAACTATATTTTTTTACAGTTTTCATGAACATGTTCTAAAACAATGTTTTCAAGAGGTTTCTACAATGCAATATGAACAACACTGGAATGATTCATTGTAGGAGGCACAATGTGACTTTTTAAGCAGTTTTCAATGAACATGTTTTATAATCATTTAAAACACAACAGTCAAGCAAAATAAAGAGCACTGCTGGTTACAGACTTGAAAGAAACACTATGAGACAACATAGTTGTGTTTCCACTGTGAACTTTATTTTTTAACAGTTTTCCATGAACTTGGTCTACAATCATGTTTTCAAGAGGTTTCTACAATGCAATATGAACAAAACTGGAATGATTCATTGTAGGAGACACAATGTGACTTTTTAAACAGTTTTCAATGAACATGTTTTATAATAATTTAAAACACAACAGTCAAGCAAAATAAAGAGTACTGCTGGTTACAGACTTGAAAGAGACTATGAGACAACATAGTTGTGTTTCCACTGTGAACTTTATTTTTTAACAGTTTTCCATGAACATGGTCCACAATCATGTTTTCAAGAGGTTTCTACAATGCAATATGAACAACACTGGAATGATTCATTGTAGGAGACACAATGTGACTTTTTAAGCAGTTTTCAATGAACATGTTTTATAATCATTTAAAACACAACAGTCAAGCAAAATAAAGAGTACTGCTGGTTACAGACTTGAAAGAGACACTATGGGACAACATTTTTGTGTTTCCACTGTGAACTATATTTTTTTACAGTTTTCATGAACATGTTCTAAAACAATGTTTTCAAGAGGTTTCTACAATGCAATATGAACAACACTGGAATGATTCATTGTAGGAGACACAATGTGACTTTTTAAGCAGTTTTCAATGAACATGTTTTATAATCATTTAAAACACAACAGTCAAGCAAAATAAAGAGCACTGCTGGTTACAGACTTGAAAGAAACACTATGAGACAACATAGTTGTGTTTCCACTGTGAACTTTATTTTTTAACAGTTTTCCATGAACTTGGTCTACAATCATGTTTTCAAGAGGTTTCTACAATGCAATATGAACAAAACTGGAATGATTCATTGTAGGAGACACAATGTGACTTTTTAAACAGTTTTCAATGAACATGTTTTATAATAATTTAAAACACAACAGTCAAGCAAAATAAAGAGTACTGCTGGTTACAGACTTGAAAGAGACTATGAGACAACATAGTTGTCTTTCCACTGTGAACTTTATTTTTTAACAGTTTTCCATGAACATGGTCCAAAATCATGTTTTGAAGAGGTTTCTACAATTCAATATGAAGAACACTGTAATGATTCATTGTAGGAGACACAATGTGACTTTTTAAGCAGTTTTCATTGAACATGTTTTATAATAATTTAAAACACAACAGTCAAGCAAAATAAAGAGTACTGCTGGTTACAGACTTGAAAGAGACTATGAGACAACATAGTTGTGTTTCCACTGTGAACTATATTTTTTTACAGTTTTCATGAACATTTTCTAAAACAATGTTCTCAGGAGGTTTCTACAATTCAATTTGAACAAAACTGGAAATATTCATTGTAGGATACACAATGTTACTTTTTAAACAGTTTTCAATGAACAGGTTTTATAATCATTTAAAATACAACAGTCAAGCAAAATAAAGTGTACTTCTGGTTGATGAGAAGAAAGAGACACTATGGTGACAACGTAGTTTAGTATTTACAGAGAATTATATTATTTAACAGTTTTCCATGAACATGGTCCACAATCATGTTTTCAAGAGGTTTCTACAATGCAATATGAACAACACTGGAATGATTCATTGTAGGAGACACAATGTGACTTTTTAAGCAGTTTTCAATGAACATGTTTTATAATCATTTAAAACACAACAGTCAAGCAAAATGAAGAGCACTGCTGCTTACAGACTTGAAAGAGACACTATGAGACAACATAGTTGTTTTTCCACTGTGAACTATATTTTTTTTTACAGTTTTCATGAACATGTTCTAAAACAATGTTTTCAGGAGGTTTCTACAATTCAATATGAACAAAACTGGAATGATTCATTGTAGGAGACACAATGTGAATTTTTAAGCAGTTTTCAATGAACATGTTTTATAATCATTTAAAACACAACAGTCAAGCAAAATAAAGAGTACTGCTGGTTACAGACTTGAAAGAGACACTATGGGACAACATTTTTGTGTTTCCACTGTGAACTATATTTTTTTACAGTTTTCATGAACATGTTCTAAAACAATGTTTTCAAGAGGTTTCTACAATGCAATATGAACAACACTGGAATGATTCATTGTAGGAGACACAATGTGACTTTTTAAGCAGTTTTCAATGAACATGTTTTATAATCATTTAAAACACAACAGTCAAGCAAAATAAAGAGCACTGCTGGTTACAGACTTGAAAGAAACACTATGAGACAACATAGTTGTGTTTCCACTGTGAACTTTATTTTTTAACAGTTTTCCATGAACTTGGTCTACAATCATGTTTTTAAGAGGTTTCTACAATGCAATATGAACAAAACTGGAATGATTCATTGTAGGAGACACAATGTGACTTTTTAAACAGTTTTCAATGAACATGTTTTATAATCATTTAAAACACAACAGTCAAGCAAAATAAAGAGTACTGCTGGTTACAGACTTGAAAGAGACACTTTGAGACAACATTTTTGTGTTTCCACTGTGAACTATATTTTTTTACAGTTTTCATGAACATGTTCTAAAACAATGTTTTCAGGAGGTTTCTACAATTCAATATGAACAAAACTGGAATGATTCATTGTAGGAGACACAATGTGACTTTTTAAGCAGTTTTCAATGAACATGTTTTATAATCATTTAAAACACAACAGTCAAGCAAAATAAAGAGTACTGCTGGTTACAGACTTGAAAGAGACACTATGGGACAACATTTTTGTGTTTCCACTGTGAACTATATTTTTTTACAGTTTTCATGAACATGTTCTAAAACAATGTTTTCAAGAGGTTTCTACAATGCAATATGAACAACACTGGAATGATTCATTGTAGGAGGCACAATGTGACTTTTTAAGCAGTTTTCAATGAACATGTTTTATAATCATTTAAAACACAACAGTCAAGCAAAATAAAGAGCACTGCTGGTTACAGACTTGAAAGAAACACTATGAGACAACATAGTTGTGTTTCCACTGTGAACTTTATTTTTTAACAGTTTTCCATGAACTTGGTCTACAATCATGTTTTCAAGAGGTTTCTACAATGCAATATGAACAAAACTGGAATGATTCATTGTAGGAGACACAATGTGACTTTTTAAACAGTTTTCAATGAACATGTTTTATAATAATTTAAAACACAACAGTCAAGCAAAATAAAGAGTACTGCTGGTTACAGACTTGAAAGAGACTATGAGACAACATAGTTGTGTTTCCACTGTGAACTTTATTTTTTAACAGTTTTCCATGAACATGGTCCACAATCATGTTTTCAAGAGGTTTCTACAATGCAATATGAACAACACTGGAATGATTCATTGTAGGAGACACAATGTGACTTTTTAAGCAGTTTTCAATGAACATGTTTTATAATCATTTAAAACACAACAGTCAAGCAAAATGAAGAGCACTGCTGCTTACAGACTTGAAAGAGACACTATGAGACAACATAGTTGTTTTTCCACTGTGAACTATATTTTTTTTACAGTTTTCATGAACATGTTCTAAAACAATGTTTTCAGGAGGTTTCTACAATTCAATATGAACAAAACTGGAATGATTCATTGTAGGAGACACAATGTGACTTTTTAAGCAGTTTTCAATGAACATGTTTTATAATCATTTAAAACACAACAGTCAAGCAAAATAAAGAGTACTGCTGGTTACAGACTTGAAAGAGACACTATGGGACAACATTTTTGTGTTTCCACTGTGAACTATATTTTTTTACAGTTTTCATGAACATGTTCTAAAACAATGTTTTCAAGAGGTTTCTACAATGCAATATGAACAACACTGGAATGATTCATTGTAGGAGACACAATGTGACTTTTTAAGCAGTTTTCAATGAACATGTTTTATAATCATTTAAAACACAACAGTCAAGCAAAATAAAGAGCACTGCTGGTTACAGACTTGAAAGAAACACTATGAGACAACATAGTTGTGTTTCCACTGTGAACTTTATTTTTTAACAGTTTTCCATGAACTTGGTCTACAATCATGTTTTCAAGAGGTTTCTACAATGCAATATGAACAAAACTGGAATGATTCATTGTAGGAGACACAATGTGACTTTTTAAACAGTTTTCAATGAACATGTTTTATAATAATTTAAAACACAACAGTCAAGCAAAATAAAGAGTACTGCTGGTTACAGACTTGAAAGAGACTATGAGACAACATAGTTGTCTTTCCACTGTGAACTTTATTTTTTAACAGTTTTCCATGAACATGGTCCAAAATCATGTTTTGAAGAGGTTTCTACAATTCAATATGAAGAACACTGTAATGATTCATTGTAGGAGACACAATGTGACTTTTTAAGCAGTTTTCATTGAACATGTTTTATAATAATTTAAAACACAACAGTCAAGCAAAATAAAGAGTACTGCTGGTTACAGACTTGAAAGAGACTATGAGACAACATAGTTGTGTTTCCACTGTGAACTATATTTTTTTACAGTTTTCATGAACATTTTCTAAAACAATGTTCTCAGGAGGTTTCTACAATTCAATTTGAACAAAACTGGAAATATTCATTGTAGGATACACAATGTTACTTTTTAAACAGTTTTCAATGAACAGGTTTTATAATCATTTAAAATACAACAGTCAAGCAAAATAAAGTGTACTTCTGGTTGATGAGAAGAAAGAGACACTATGGTGACAACGTAGTTTAGTATTTACAGAGAATTATATTATTTAACAGTTTTCCATGAACATGGTCCACAATCATGTTTTCAAGAGGTTTCTACAATGCAATATGAACAATACTGGAATGATTCATTGTAGGAGACACAATGTGACTTTTTAAGCAGTTTTCAATGAACATGTTTTATAATCATTTAAAACACAACAGTCAAGCAAAATGAAGAGCACTGCTGCTTACAGACTTGAAAGAGACACTATGAGACAACATAGTTGTTTTTCCACTGTGAACTATATTTTTTTTTACAGTTTTCATGAACATGTTCTAAAACAATGTTTTCAGGAGGTTTCTACAATTCAATATGAACAAAACTGGAATGATTCATTGTAGGAGACACAATGTGAATTTTTAAGCAGTTTTCAATGAACATGTTTTATAATCATTTAAAACACAACAGTCAAGCAAAATAAAGAGTACTGCTGGTTACAGACTTGAAAGAGACACTATGGGACAACATTTTTGTGTTTCCACTGTGAACTATATTTTTTTACAGTTTTCATGAACATGTTCTAAAACAATGTTTTCAAGAGGTTTCTACAATGCAATATGAACAACACTGGAATGATTCATTGTAGGAGACACAATGTGACTTTTTAAGCAGTTTTCAATGAACATGTTTTATAATCATTTAAAACACAACAGTCAAGCAAAATAAAGAGCACTGCTGGTTACAGACTTGAAAGAAACACTATGAGACAACATAGTTGTGTTTCCACTGTGAACTTTATTTTTTAACAGTTTTCCATGAACTTGGTCTACAATCATGTTTTTAAGAGGTTTCTACAATGCAATATGAACAAAACTGGAATGATTCATTGTAGGAGACACAATGTGACTTTTTAAACAGTTTTCAATGAACATGTTTTATAATCATTTAAAACACAACAGTCAAGCAAAATAAAGAGTACTGCTGGTTACAGACTTGAAAGAGACACTTTGAGACAACATTTTTGTGTTTCCACTGTGAACTATATATTTTTTACAGTTTTCATGAACATGTTCTAAAACAATGTTTTCAGGAGGTTTCTACAATTAAATATGAACAAAACTGGAATGATTCATCGTAGGAGACACAATGTGACTTTTTAAACAGTTTTCAATGAACATGTTTTATAATCATTTAAAATACAACAGTCAAGCAAAATAAATTGTACTTCTGGTTGATGAGATGAAAGAAACACTATGAGACAACATAGTTGTGTTTCCACTGTGAACTTTAGTTTTTAACAGTTTTCCATGAACTTGGTCTACAATCATGTTTTTAAGAGGTTTCTACAATGCAATATGAACAAAACTGGAATGATTCATTGTAGGAGACACAATGTGACTTTTTAAGCAGTTTTCAATGAACATGTTTTATAATCATTTAAAACACAACAGTCAAGCAAAATAAAGAGTACTGCTGGTTACAGACTTGAAAGAGACTATGAGACAACATAGTTGTGTTTCCACTGTGAACTTTATTTTTTAACAGTTTTCCATGAACATGGTCCACAATCATGTTTTCAAGAGGTTTCTACAATGCAATATGAACAACACTGGAATGATTCATTGTAGGAGACACAATGTGACTTTTTAAGCAGTTTTCAATGAACATGTTTTATAATCATTTAAAACACAACAGTCAAGCAAAATGAAGAGCACTGCTGCTTACAGACTTGAAAGAGACACTATGAGACAACATAGTTGTTTTTCCACTGTGAACTATATTTTTTTTACAGTTTTCATGAACATGTTCTAAAACAATGTTTTCAGGAGGTTTCTACAATTCAATATGAACAAAACTGGAATGATTCATTGTAGGAGACACAATGTGACTTTTTAAGCAGTTTTCAATGAACATGTTTTATAATCATTTAAAACACAACAGTCAAGCAAAATAAAGAGTACTGCTGGTTACAGACTTGAAAGAGACACTATGGGACAACATTTTTGTGTTTCCACTGTGAACTATATTTTTTTACAGTTTTCATGAACATGTTCTAAAACAATGTTTTCAAGAGGTTTCTACAATGCAATATGAACAACACTGGAATGATTCATTGTAGGAGACACAATGTGACTTTTTAAGCAGTTTTCAATGAACATGTTTTATAATCATTTAAAACACAACAGTCAAGCAAAATAAAGAGCACTGCTGGTTAAAGACTTGAAAGAAACACTATGAGACAACATAGTTGTGTTTCCACTGTGAACTTTATTTTTTAACAGTTTTCCATGAACTTGGTCTACAATCATGTTTTCAAGAGGTTTCTACAATGCAATATGAACAAAACTGGAATGATTCATTGTAGGAGACACAATGTGACTTTTTAAACAGTTTTCAATGAACATGTTTTATAATAATTTAAAACACAACAGTCAAGCAAAATAAAGAGTACTGCTGGTTACAGACTTGAAAGAGACTATGAGACAACATAGTTGTGTTTCCACTGTGAACTATATTTTTTTACAGTTTTCATGAACATTTTCTAAAACAATGTTCTCAGGAGGTTTCTACAATTCAATTTGAACAAAACTGGAAATATTCATTGTAGGATACACAATGTTACTTTTTAAACAGTTTTCAATGAACAGGTTTTATAATCATTTAAAATACAACAGTCAAGCAAAATAAAGTGTACTTCTGGTTGATGAGAAGAAAGAGACACTATGGTGACAACGTAGTTTAGTATTTACAGAGAATTATATTATTTAACAGTTTTCCATGAACATGGTCCACAATCATGTTTTCAAGAGGTTTCTACAATGCAATATGAACAACACTGGAATGATTCATTGTAGGAGACACAATGTGACTTTTTAAGCAGTTTTCAATGAACATGTTTTATAATCATTTAAAACACAACAGTCAAGCAAAATGAAGAGCACTGCTGCTTACAGACTTGAAAGAGACACTATGAGACAACATAGTTGTTTTTCCACTGTGAACTATATTTTTTTTTACAGTTTTCATGAACATGTTCTAAAACAATGTTTTCAGGAGGTTTCTACAATTCAATATGAACAAAACTGGAATGATTCATTGTAGGAGACACAATGTGACTTTTTAAGCAGTTTTCAATGAACATGTTTTATAATCATTTAAAACACAACAGTCAAGCAAAATAAAGAGTACTGCTGGTTACAGACTTGAAAGAGACACTATGGGACAACATTTTTGTGTTTCCACTGTGAACTATATTTTTTTACAGTTTTCATGAACATGTTCTAAAACAATGTTTTCAAGAGGTTTCTACAATGCAATATGAACAACACTGGAATGATTCATTGTAGGAGACACAATGTGACTTTTTAAGCAGTTTTCAATGAACATGTTTTATAATCATTTAAAACACAACAGTCAAGCAAAATAAAGAGCACTGCTGGTTGATGAGATGAAAGAAACACTATGAGACAACATAGTTGTGTTTCCACTGTGAACTTTATTTTTTAACAGTTTTCCATGAACTTGGTCTACAATCATGTTTTTAAGAGGTTTCTACAATGCAATATGAACAAAACTGGAATGATTCATTGTAGGAGACACAATGTGACTTTTTAAGCAGTTTTCAATGAACATGTTTTATAATCATTTAAAACACAACAGTCAAGCAAAATAAAGAGTACTGCTGGTTACAGACTTGAAAGAGACTATGAGACAACATAGTTGTGTTTCCACGGTGAACTATATTTTTTTACAGTTTTCATGAACATTTTCTAAAACAATGTTCTCAGGAGGTTTCTACAATTCAATTTGAACAAAACTGGAAATATTCATTGTAGGATACACAATGTTACTTTTTAAACAGTTTTCAATGAAGAGGTTTTATAATCATTTAAAATACAACAGTCAAGCAAAATAAAGTGTACTTCTGGTTGATGAGAAGAAAGAGACACTATGGTGACAACGTAGTTTAGTATTTACAGAGAATTATATTATTTAACAGTTTTCCATGAACATGGTCCACAATCATGTTTTCAAGAGGTTTCTACAATGCAATATGAACAACACTGGAATGATTCATTGTAGGAGACACAATGTGACTTTTTAAGCAGTTTTCAATGAACATGTTTTATAATCATTTAAAACACAACAGTCAAGCAAAATGAAGAGCACTGCTGCTTACAGACTTGAAAGAGACACTATGAGACAACATAGTTGTTTTTCCACTGTGAACTATATTTTTTTTTTACAGTTTTCATGAACATGTTCTAAAACAATGTTTTCAGGAGGTTTCTACAATTCAATATGAACAAAACTGGAATGATTCATTGTAGGAGACACAATGTGACTTTTTAAGCAGTTTTCAATGAACATGTTTTATAATCATTTAAAACACAACAGTCAAGCAAAATAAAGAGTACTGCTGGTTACAGACTTGAAAGAGACACTATGGGACAACATTTTTGTGTTTCCACTGTGAACTATATTTTTTTACAGTTTTCATGAACATGTTCTAAAACAATGTTTTCAAGAGGTTTCTACAATGCAATATGAACAACACTGGAATGATTCATTGTAGGAGACACAATGTGACTTTTTAAGCAGTTTTCAATGAACATGTTTTATAATCATTTAAAACACAACAGTCAAGCAAAATAAAGAGCACTGCTGGTTACAGACTTGAAAGAAACACTATGAGACAACATAGTTGTGTTTCCACTGTGAACTTTATTTTTTAACAGTTTTCCATGAACTTGGTCTACAATCATGTTTTTAAGAGGTTTCTACAATGCAATATGAACAAAACTGGAATGATTCATTGTAGGAGACACAATGTGACTTTTTAAACAGTTTTCAATGAACATGTTTTATAATCATTTAAAACACAACAGTCAAGCAAAATAAAGAGTACTGCTGGTTACAGACTTGAAAGAGACACTATGAGACAACATTTTTGTGTTTCCACTGTGAACTATATATTTTTTACAGTTTTCATGAACATGTTCTAAAACAATGTTTTCAGGAGGTTTCTACAATTAAATATGAACAAAACTGGAATGATTCATTGTAGGAGACACAATGTGACTTTTTAAACAGTTTTCAATGAACATGTTTTATAATCATTTAAAATACAACAGTCAAGCAAAATAAATTGTACTTCTGGTTGATGAGATGAAAGAAACACTATGAGACAACATAGTTGTGTTTCCACTGTGAACTTTATTTTTTAACAGTTTTCCATGAACTTGGTCTACAATCATGTTTTTAAGAGGTTTCTACAATGCAATATGAACAAAACTGGAATGATTCATTGTAGGAGACACAATGTGACTTTTTAAGCAGTTTTCAATGAACATGTTTTATAATCATTTAAAACACAACAGTCAAGCAAAATAAAGAGCACTGCTGGTTACAGACTTGAAAGACACTATGAGACAACATAGTTGTGTTTCCACTGTGAACTATATTTTTTTACAGTTTTCATGAACATTTTCTAAAACAATGTTCTCAGGAGGTTTCTACAATTCAATTTGAAAAAAACTGGAAATATTCATTGTAGGATACACAATGTTACTTTTTAAACAGTTTTCAATGAACATGTTTTATAATAATTTAAAATACAACAGTCAAGCAAAATGAAGTGTACTTCTGGTTGATGAGAAGAAAGAGACACTATGGTGACAACGTAGTTTTGTATTTACAAAGAATTATATTATTTAACAGTTTTCCATGAACATGGTCCACAATCATGTTTTCAAGAGGTTTCTACAATGCAATATGAACAACACTGGAATGATTCATTGTAGGAGACACAATGTGACTTTTTAAGCAGTTTTCAATGAATATGTTTTATAATCATTTAAAAAACAACAGTCAAGCAAAATGAAGAGCACTGCTGCTTACAGACTTGAAAGAGACACTATGAGACAACATAGTTGTTTTTCCACTGTGAACTATATTTTTTTTACAGTTTTCATGAACATGTTCTAAAACAATGTTTTCAGGAGGTTTCTACAATGCAATATGAACATCACTGGAATGATTCATTGTAGGAGACACAATGTGACTTTTTAAGCAGTTTTCAATGAACATGTTTTATAATCATTTAAAACACAACAGTCAAGCAAAATAAAGAGCACTGCTGGTTACAGACTTGAAAGAAACACTGTGAGACAACATAGTTGTGTTTCCACTGTGAACTTTATTTTTTAACAGTTTTCCATGAACTTGGTCTACAATCATGTTTTTAAGAGGTTTCTACAATGCAATATGAACAAAACTGGAATGATTCATTGTAGGAGACACAATGTGACTTTTTAAGCAGTTTTCAATGAACATGTTTTATAATCATTTAAAACACAACAGTCAAGCAAAATAAAGAGTACTGCTGGTTACAGACTTGAAAGAGACACTATGGGACAACATTTTTGTGTTTCCACTGTGAACTATATTTTTTTACAGTTTTCATGAACATGTTCTAAAACAATGTTTTCAAGAGGTTTCTACAATGCAATATGATCAACACTGGAATGATTCATTGTAGGAGACACAATGTGACTTTTTAAGCAGTTTTCAATGAACATGTTTTATAATCATTTAAAACACAACAGTCAAGCAAAATGAAGAGCACTGCTGCTTACAGACATGAAAGAGACACTATGAGACATCATAGTTGTTTTTCCACTGTGAACTATATTTTTTTTTACAGTTTTCATGAACATGTTCTAAAACAATGTTTTCAGGAGGTTTCTACAATTAAATATGAACAAAACTGGAATGATTCATTGTAGGAGACACAATGTGACTTTTTAAACAGTTTTCAATGAACATGTTTTATAATCATTTAAAATACAACAGTCAAGCAAAATAAATTGTACTTCTGGTTGATGAGATGAAAGAAACACTATGAGACAACATAGTTGTGTTTCCACTGTGAACTTTATTTTTTAACAGTTTTCCATGAACTTGGTCTACAATCATGTTTTTAAGAGGTTTCTACAATGCAATATGAACAAAACTGGAATGATTCATTGTAGGAGACACAATGTGACTTTTTAAGCAGTTTTCAATGAACATGTTTTATAATCATTTAAAACACAACAGTCAAGCAAAATGAAGAGCACTGCTGCTTACAGACATGAAAGAGACACTATGAGACATCATAGTTGTTTTTCCACTGTGAACTATATTTTTTTTTACAGTTTTCATGAACATGTTCTAAAACAATGTTTTCAGGAGGTTTCTACAATTCAATATGAACAAAACTGGAATGATTCATTGTAGGAGACACAATGTGACTTTTTAAGCAGTTTTCAATGAACATGTTTTATAATCATTTAAAACACAACAGTCAAGCAAAATAAAGAGTACTGCTGGTTACAGACTTGAAAGAGACTATGAGACAACATAGTTGTGTTTCCACTGTGAACTATATTTTTTTACAGTTTTCATGAACATTTTCTAAAACAATGTTCTCAGGAGGTTTCTACAATTCAATTTGAACAAAACTGGAAATATTCATTGTAGGATACACAATGTTACTTTTTAAACAGTTTTCAATGAACAGGTTTTATAATCATTTAAAATACAACAGTCAAGCAAAATAAAGTGTACTTCTGGTTGATGAGAAGAAAGAGACACTATGGTGACAACGTAGTTTAGTATTTACAGAGAATTATATTATTTAACAGTTTTCCATGAACATGGTCCACAATCATGTTTTCAAGAGGTTTCTACAATGCAATATGAACAACACTGGAATGATTCATTGTAGGAGACACAATGTGACTTTTTAAGCAGTTTTCAATGAACATGTTTTATAATCATTTAAAACACAACAGTCAAGCAAAATGAAGAGCACTGCTGCTTACAGACTTGAAAGAGACACTATGAGACAACATAGTTGTTTTTCCACTGTGAACTATATTTTTTTTACAGTTTTCATGAACATGTTCTAAAACAATGTTTTCAGGAGGTTTCTACAATTCAATATGAACAAAACTGGAATGATTCATTGTAGGAGACACAATGTGACTTTTTAAGCAGTTTTCAATGAACATGTTTTATAATCATTTAAAACACAACAGTCAAGCAAAATAAAGAGTACTGCTGGTTACAGACTTGAAAGAGACACTATGGGACAACATTTTTGTGTTTCCACTGTGAACTATATTTTTTTACAGTTTTCATATACATGTTCTAAAACAATGTTTTCAAGAGGTTTCTACAATGCAATATGAACAACACTGGAATGATTCATTGTAGGAGACACAATGTGACTTTTTAAGCAGTTTTCAATGAACATGTTTTATAATCATTTAAAACACAACAGTCAAGCAAAATAAAGAGCACTGCTGGTTACAGACTTGAAAGAAACACTATGAGACAACATAGTTGTGTTTCCACTGTGAACTTTATTTTTTAACAGTTTTCCATGAACTTGGTCTACAATCATGTTTTCAAGAGGTTTCTACAATGCAATATGAACAAAACTGGAATGATTCATTGTAGGAGACACAATGTGACTTTTTAAACAGTTTTCAATGAACATGTTTTATAATAATTTAAAACACAACAGTCAAGCAAAATAAAGAGTACTGCTGGTTACAGACTTGAAAGAGACTATGAGACAACATAGTTGTCTTTCAACTGTGAACTTTATTTTTTAACAGTTTTCCATGAACATGGTCCAAAATCATGTTTTGAAGAGGTTTCTACAATTCAATATGAAGAACACTGTAATGATTCATTGTAGGAGACACAATGTGACTTTTTAAGCAGTTTTCATTGAACATGTTTTATAATAATTTAAAACACAACAGTCAAGCAAAATAAAGAGCACTGCTGGTTACAGACTTGAAAGAGACTATGAGACAACATAGTTGTGTTTCCACTGTGAACTTTATTTTTTAACAGTTTTCCATGAACATGGTCCACAATCATGTTTTCAAGAGGTTTCTACAATGCAATATGAACAACACTGGAATGATTCATTGTAGGAGACACAATGTGACTTTTTAAGCAGTTTTCAATGAACATGTTTTATAATCATTTAAAACACAACAGTCAAGCAAAATGAAGAGCACTGCTGCTTACAGACTTGAAAGAGACACTATGAGACAACATAGTTGTTTTTCCACTGTGAACTATATTTTTTTTACAGTTTTCATGAACATGTTCTAAAACAATGTTTTCAGGAGGTTTCTACAATTCAATATGAACAAAACTGGAATGATTCATTGTAGGAGACACAATGTGACTTTTTAAGCAGTTTTCAATGAACATGTTTTATAATCATTTAAAACACAACAGTCAAGCAAAATAAAGAGTACTGCTGGTTACAGACTTGAAAGAGACACTATGGGACAACATTTTTGTGTTTCCACTGTGAACTATATTTTTTTACAGTTTTCATGAACATGTTCTAAAACAATGTTTTCAAGAGGTTTCTACAATGCAATATGAACAACACTGGAATGATTCATTGTAGGAGACACAATGTGACTTTTTAAGCAGTTTTCAATGAACATGTTTTATAATCATTTAAAACACAACAGTCAAGCAAAATAAAGAGCACTGCTGGTTACAGACTTGAAAGAAACACTATGAGACAACATAGTTGTGTTTCCACTGTGAACTATATTTTTTTTTACAGTTTTCATGAACATGTTCTAAAACAATGTTTTCAGGAGGTTTCTACAATTCAATATGAACAAAACTGGAATGATTCATTGTAGGAGACACAATGTGACTTTTTAAGCAGTTTTCAATGAACATGTTTTATAATCATTTAAAACACAACAGTCAAGCAAAATAAAGAGTACTGCTGGTTACAGACTTGAAAGAGACTATGAGACAACATAGTTGTCTTTCCACTGTGAACTATATTTTTTTACAGTTTTCATGAACATTTTCTAAAACAATGTTCTCAGGAGGTTTCTACAATTCAATTTGAACAAAACTGGAAATATTCATTGTAGGATACACAATGTTACTTTTTAAACAGTTTTCAATGAACAGGTTTTATAATCATTTAAAATACAACAGTCAAGCAAAATAAAGTGTACTTCTGGTTGATGAGAAGAAAGAGACACTATGGTGACAACGTAGTTTAGTATTTACAGAGAATTATATTATTTAACAGTTTTCCATGAACATGGTCCACAATCATGTTTTCAAGAGGTTTCTACAATGCAATATGAACAACACTGGAATGATTCATTGTAGGAGACACAATGTGACTTTTTAAGCAGTTTTCAATGAACATGTTTTATAATCATTTAAAACACAACAGTCAAGCAAAATAAAGAGTACTGCTGGTTACAGACTTGAAAGAGACACTATGGGACAACATTTTTGTGTTTCCACTGTGAACTATATTTTTTTACAGTTTTCATGAACATGTTCTAAAACAATGTTTTCAAGAGGTTTCTACAATGCAATATGAACAACACTGGAATGATTCATTGTAGGAGACACAATGTGACTTTTTAAGCAGTTTTCAATGAACATGTTTTATAATCATTTAAAACACAACAGTCAAGCAAAATAAAGAGCACTGCTGGTTACAGACTTGAAAGAAACACTATGAGACAACATAGTTGTGTTTCCACTGTGAACTATATTTTTTTACAGTTTTCATGAACATGTTCTAAAACAATGTTTTCAAGAGGTTTCTACAATGCAATATGAACAACACTGGAATGATTCATTGTAGGAGACACAATGTGACTTTTTAAGCAGTTTTCAATGAACATGTTTTATAATCATTTAAAACACAACAGTCAAGCAAAATAAAGAGCACTGCTGGTTACAGACTTGAAAGAAACACTATGAGACAACATAGTTGTGTTTCCACTGTGAACTTTATTTTTTAACAGTTTTCCATGAACTTGGTCTACAATCATGTTTTCAAGAGGTTTCTACAATGCAATATGAACAAAACTGGAATGATTCATTGTAGGAGACACAATGTGACTTTTTAAACAGTTTTCAATGAACATGTTTTATAATAATTTAAAACACAACAGTCAAGCAAAATAAAGAGTACTGCTGGTTACAGACTTGAAAGAGACTATGAGACAACATAGTTGTCTTTCAACTGTGAACTTTATTTTTTAACAGTTTTCCATGAACATGGTCCAAAATCATGTTTTGAAGAGGTTTCTACAATTCAATATGAAGAACACTGTAATGATTCATTGTAGGAGACACAATGTGACTTTTTAAGCAGTTTTCATTGAACATGTTTTATAATAATTTAAAACACAACAGTCAAGCAAAATAAAGAGTACTGCTGGTTACAGACTTGAAAGAGACTATGAGACAACATAGTTGTGTTTCCACTGTGAACTATATTTTTTTACAGTTTTCATGAACATTTTCTAAAACAATGTTCTCAGGAGGTTTCTACAATTCAATTTGAACAAAACTGGAAATATTCATTGTAGGATACACAATGTTACTTTTTAAACAGTTTTCAATGAACAGGTTTTATAATCATTTAAAATACAACAGTCAAGCAAAATAAAGTGTACTTCTGGTTGATGAGAAGAAAGAGACACTATGGTGACAACGTAGTTTAGTATTTACAGAGAATTATATTATTTAACAGTTTTCCATGAACATGGTCCACAATCATGTTTTCAAGAGGTTTCTACAATGCAATATGAACAACACTGGAATGATTCATTGTAGGAGACACAATGTGACTTTTTAAGCAGTTTTCAATGAACATGTTTTATAATCATTTAAAACACAACAGTCAAGCAAAATAAAGAGTACTGCTGGTTACAGACTTGAAAGAGACACTATGGGACAACATTTTTGTGTTTCCACTGTGAACTATATTTTTTTACAGTTTTCATGAACATGTTCTAAAACAATGTTTTCAAGAGGTTTCTACAATGCAATATGAACAACACTGGAATGATTCATTGTAGGAGACACAATGTGACTTTTTAAGCAGTTTTCAATGAACATGTTTTATAATCATTTAAAACACAACAGTCAAGCAAAATAAAGAGCACTGCTGGTTACAGACTTGAAAGAAACACTATGAGACAACATAGTTGTGTTTCCACTGTGAACTATATTTTTTTACAGTTTTCATGAACATGTTCTAAAACAATGTTTTCAAGAGGTTTCTACAATGCAATATGAACAACACTGGAATGATTCATTGTAGGAGACACAATGTGACTTTTTAAGCAGTTTTCAATGAACATGTTTTATAATCATTTAAAACACAATAGTCAAGCAAAATAAAGAGCACTGCTGGTTACAGACTTGAAAGAAACACTATGAGACAACATAGTTGTGTTTCCACTGTGAACTTTATTTTTTAACAGTTTTCCATGAACTTGGTCTACAATCATGTTTTCAAGAGGTTTCTACAATGCAATATGAACAAAACTGGAATGATTCATTGTAGGAGACACAATGTGACTTTTTAAACAGTTTTCAATGAACATGTTTTATAATAATTTAAAACACAACAGTCAAGCAAAATAAAGAGTACTGCTGGTTACAGACTTGAAAGAGACTATGAGACAACATAGTTGTCTTTCAACTGTGAACTTTATTTTTTAACAGTTTTCCATGAACATGGTCCAAAATCATGTTTTGAAGAGGTTTCTACAATTCAATATGAAGAACACTGTAATGATTCATTGTAGGAGACACAATGTGACTTTTTAAGCAGTTTTCATTGAACATGTTTTATAATAATTTAAAACACAACAGTCAAGCAAAATAAAGAGTACTGCTGGTTACAGACTTGAAAGAGACTATGAGACAACATAGTTGTGTTTCCACTGTGAACTATATTTTTTTACAGTTTTCATGAACATTTTCTAAAACAATGTTCTCAGGAGGTTTCTACAATTCAATTTGAACAAAACTGGAAATATTCATTGTAGGATACACAATGTTACTTTTTAAACAGTTTTCAATGAACAGGTTTTATAATCATTTAAAATACAACAGTCAAGCAAAATAAAGTGTACTTCTGGTTGATGAGAAGAAAGAGACACTATGGTGACAACGTAGTTTAGTATTTACAGAGAATTATATTATTTAACAGTTTTCCATGAACATGGTCCACAATCATGTTTTCAAGAGGTTTCTACAATGCAATATGAACAACACTGGAATGATTCATTGTAGGAGACACAATGTGACTTTTTAAGCAGTTTTCAATGAACATGTTTTATAATAATTTAAAACACAACAGTCAAGCAAAATAAAGAGTACTGCTGGTTACAGACTTGAAAGAGACTATGAGACAACATAGTTGTGTTTCCACTGTGAACTATATTTTTTTACAGTTTTCATGAACATTTTCGAAAACAATGTTCTCAGGAGGTTTCTACAATTCAATTTGAACAAAACTGGAAATATTCATTGTAGGATACACAATGTTACTTTTTAAACAGTTTTCAATGAACAGGTTTTATAATCATTTAAAATACAACAGTCAAGCAAAATAAAGTGTACTTCTGGTTGATGAGAAGAAAGAGACACTATGGTGACAACGTAGTTTAGTATTTACAGAGAATTATATTATTTAACAGTTTTCCATGAACATGGTCCACAATCATGTTTTCAAGAGGTTTCTACAATGCAATATGAACAACACTGGAATGATTCATTGTAGGAGACACAATGTGACTTTTTAAGCAGTTTTCAATGAACATGTTTTATAATCATTTAAAACACAACAGTCAAGCAAAATAAAGAGTACTGCTGGTTACAGACTTGAAAGAGACACTATGGGACAACATTTTTGTGTTTCCACTGTGAACTATATTTTTTTACAGTTTTCATGAACATGTTCTAAAACAATGTTTTCAAGAGGTTTCTACAATGCAATATGAACAACACTGGAATGATTCATTGTAGGAGACACAATGTGACTTTTTAAGCAGTTTTCAATGAACATGTTTTATAATCATTTAAAATACAACAGTCAAGCAAAATAAATTGTACTTCTGGTTGATGAGATGAAAGAAACACTATGAGACAACATAGTTGTGTTTCCACTGTGAACTTTATTTTTTAACAGTTTTCCATGAACTTGGTCTACAATCATGTTTTTAAGAGGTTTCTACAATGCAATATGAACAAAACTGGAATGATTCATTGTAGGAGACACAATGTGACTTTTTAAGCAGTTTTCAATGAACATGTTTTATAATCATTTAAAACACAACAGTCAAGCAAAATAAAGAGCACTGCTGGTTACAGACTTGAAAGACACTATGAGACAACATAGTTGTGTTTCCACTGTGAACTATATTTTTTTACAGTTTTCATGAACATTTTCTAAAACAATGTTCTCAGGAGGTTTCTACAATTCAATTTGAAAAAAACTGGAAATATTCATTGTAGGATACACAATGTTACTTTTTAAACAGTTTTCAATGAACAGGTTTTATAATAATTTAAAATACAACAGTCAAGCAAATGAAGTGTACTTCTGGTTGATGAGAAGAAAGAGACACTATGGTGACAACGTAGTTTTGTATTTACAAAGAATTATATTATTTAACAGTTTTCCATGAACATGGTCCACAATCATGTTTTCAAGAGGTTTCTACAATGCAATATGAACAACACTGGAATGATTCATTGTAGGAGACACAATGTGACTTTTTAAGCAGTTTTCAATGAATATGTTTTATAATCATTTAAAAAACAACAGTCAAGCAAAATGATGAGCACTGCTGCTTACAGACTTGAAAGAGACACTATGAGACAACATAGTTGTTTTTCCACTGTGAACTATATTTTTTTTACAGTTTTCATGAACATGTTCTAAAACAATGTTTTCAGGAGGTTTCTACAATGCAATATGAACAACACTGGAATGATTCATTGTAGGAGACACAATGTGACTTTTTAAGCAGTTTTCAATGAACATGTTTTATAATCATTTAAAACACAACAGTCAAGCAAAATAAAGAGCACTGCTGGTTACAGACTTGAAAGAAACAATGTGAGACAACATAGTTGTGTTTCCACTGTGAACTTTATTTTTTAACAGTTTTCCATGAACTTGGTCTACAATCATGTTTTTAAGAGGTTTCTACAATGCAATATGAACAAAACTGGAATGATTCATTGTAGGAGACACAATGTGACTTTTTAAGCAGTTTTCAATGAACATGTTTTATAATCATTTAAAACACAACAGTCAAGCAAAATAAAGAGTACTGCTGGTTACAGACTTGAAAGAGACACTATGAGACAACATTTTTGTGTTTCCACTGTGAACTATATATTTTTTACAGTTTTCATGAACATGTTCTAAAACAATGTTTTCAGGAGGTTTCTACAATTAAATATGAACAAAACTGGAATGATTCATTGTAGGAGACACAATGTGACTTTTTAAACAGTTTTCAATGAACATGTTTTATAATCATTTAAAACACAACAGTCAAGCAAAATAAAGAGTACTGCTGGTTACAGACTTGAAAGAGACACTATGGGACAACATTTTTGTGTTTCCACTGTGAACTATATTTTTTTACAGTTTTCATGAACATGTTCTAAAACAATGTTTTCAAGAGGTTTCTACAATGCAATATGAACAACACTGGAATGATTCATTGTAGGAGACACAATGTGACTTTTTAAGCAGTTTTCAATGAACATGTTTTATAATCATTTAAAACACAACAGTCAAGCAAAATAAAGAGCACTGCTGGTTACAGACTTGAAAGAAACACTATGAGACAACATAGTTGTGTTTCCACTGTGAACTATATTTTTTTACAGTTTTCATGAACATGTTCTAAAACAATGTTTTCAAGAGGTTTCTACAATGCAATATGAACAACACTGGAATGATTCATTGTAGGAGACACAATGTGACTTTTTAAGCAGTTTTCAATGAACATGTTTTATAATCATTTAAAACACAACAGTCAAGCAAAATAAAGAGCACTGCTGGTTACAGACTTGAAAGAAACACTATGAGACAACATAGTTGTGTTTCCACTGTGAACTTTATTTTTTAACAGTTTTCCATGAACTTGGTCTACAATCATGTTTTCAAGAGGTTTCTACAATGCAATATGAACAAAACTGGAATGATTCATTGTAGGAGACACAATGTGACTTTTTAAACAGTTTTCAATGAACATGTTTTATAATAATTTAAAACACAACAGTCAAGCAAAATAAAGAGTACTGCTGGTTACAGACTTGAAAGAGACTATGAGACAACATAGTTGTCTTTCAACTGTGAACTTTATTTTTTAACAGTTTTCCATGAACATGGTCCAAAATCATGTTTTGAAGAGGTTTCTACAATTCAATATGAAGAACACTGTAATGATTCATTGTAGGAGACACAATGTGACTTTTTAAGCAGTTTTCATTGAACATGTTTTATAATAATTTAAAACACAACAGTCAAGCAAAATAAAGAGTACTGCTGGTTACAGACTTGAAAGAGACTATGAGACAACATAGTTGTGTTTCCACTGTGAACTATATTTTTTTACAGTTTTCATGAACATTTTCTAAAACAATGTTCTCAGGAGGTTTCTACAATTCAATTTGAACAAAACTGGAAATATTCATTGTAGGATACACAATGTTACTTTTTAAACAGTTTTCAATGAACAGGTTTTATAATCATTTAAAATACAACAGTCAAGCAAAATAAAGTGTACTTCTGGTTGATGAGAAGAAAGAGACACTATGGTGACAACGTAGTTTAGTATTTACAGAGAATTATATTATTTAACAGTTTTCCATGAACATGGTCCACAATCATGTTTTCAAGAGGTTTCTACAATGCAATATGAACAACACTGGAATGATTCATTGTAGGAGACACAATGTGACTTTTTAAGCAGTTTTCAATGAACATGTTTTATAATCATTTAAAACACAACAGTCAAGCAAAATAAAGAGTACTGCTGGTTACAGACTTGAAAGAGACACTATGGGACAACATTTTTGTGTTTCCACTGTGAACTATATTTTTTTACAGTTTTCATGAACATGTTCTAAAACAATGTTTTCAAGAGGTTTCCACAATGCAATATGAACAACACTGGAATGATTCATTGTAGGAGACACAATGTGACTTTTTAAGCAGTTTTCAATGAACATGTTTTATAATCATTTAAAACACAACAGTCAAGCAAAATAAAGAGCACTGCTGGTTACAGACTTGAAAGAAACACTATGAGACAACATAGTTGTGTTTCCACTGTGAACTATATTTTTTTACAGTTTTCATGAACATGTTCTAAAACAATGTTTTCAAGAGGTTTCTACAATGCAATATGAACAACACTGGAATGATTCATTGTAGGAGACACAATGTGACTTTTTAAGCAGTTTTCAATGAACATGTTTTATAATCATTTAAAACACAACAGTCAAGCAAAATAAAGAGCACTGCTGGTTACAGACTTGAAAGAAACACTATGAGACAACATAGTTGTGTTTCCACTGTGAACTTTATTTTTTAACAGTTTTCCATGAACTTGGTCTACAATCATGTTTTCAAGAGGTTTCTACAATGCAATATGAACAAAACTGGAATGATTCATTGTAGGAGACACAATGTGACTTTTTAAACAGTTTTCAATGAACATGTTTTATAATAATTTAAAACACAACAGTCAAGCAAAATAAAGAGTACTGCTGGTTACAGACTTGAAAGAGACTATGAGACAACATAGTTGTCTTTCAACTGTGAACTTTATTTTTTAACAGTTTTCCATGAACATGGTCCAAAATCATGTTTTGAAGAGGTTTCTACAATTCAATATGAAGAACACTGTAATGATTCATTGTAGGAGACACAATGTGACTTTTTAAGCAGTTTTCATTGAACATGTTTTATAATAATTTAAAACACAACAGTCAAGCAAAATAAAGAGTACTGCTGGTTACAGACTTGAAAGAGACTATGAGACAACATAGTTGTGTTTCCACTGTGAACTATATTTTTTTACAGTTTTCATGAACATTTTCTAAAACAATGTTCTCAGGAGGTTTCTACAATTCAATTTGAACAAAACTGGAAATATTCATTGTAGGATACACAATGTTACTTTTTAAACAGTTTTCAATGAACAGGTTTTATAATCATTTAAAATACAACAGTCAAGCAAAATAAAGTGTACTTCTGGTTGATGAGAAGAAAGAGACACTATGGTGACAACGTAGTTTAGTATTTACAGAGAATTATATTATTTAACAGTTTTCCATGAACATGGTCCACAATCATGTTTTCAAGAGGTTTCTACAATGCAATATGAACAACACTGGAATGATTCATTGTAGGAGACACAATGTGACTTTTTAAGCAGTTTTCAATGAACATGTTTTATAATCATTTAAAACACAACAGTCAAGCAAAATAAAGAGCACTGCTGGTTACAGACTTGAAAGAAACACTATGAGACAACATAGTTGTGTTTCCACTGTGAACTATATTTTTTTACAGTTTTCATGAACATGTTCTAAAACAATGTTTTCAAGAGGTTTCTACAATGCAATATGAACAACACTGGAATGATTCATTGTAGGAGACACAATGTGACTTTTTAAGCAGTTTTCAATGAACATGTTTTATAATCATTTAAAACACAATAGTCAAGCAAAATAAAGAGCACTGCTGGTTACAGACTTGAAAGAAACACTATGAGACAACATAGTTGTGTTTCCACTGTGAACTTTATTTTTTAACAGTTTTCCATGAACTTGGTCTACAATCATGTTTTCAAGAGGTTTCTACAATGCAATATGAACAAAACTGGAATGATTCATTGTAGGAGACACAATGTGACTTTTTAAACAGTTTTCAATGAACATGTTTTATAATAATTTAAAACACAACAGTCAAGCAAAATAAAGAGTACTGCTGGTTACAGACTTGAAAGAGACTATGAGACAACATAGTTGTCTTTCAACTGTGAACTTTATTTTTTAACAGTTTTCCATGAACATGGTCCAAAATCATGTTTTGAAGAGGTTTCTACAATTCAATATGAAGAACACTGTAATGATTCATTGTAGGAGACACAATGTGACTTTTTAAGCAGTTTTCATTGAACATGTTTTATAATAATTTAAAACACAACAGTCAAGCAAAATAAAGAGTACTGCTGGTTACAGACTTGAAAGAGACTATGAGACAACATAGTTGTGTTTCCACTGTGAACTATATTTTTTTACAGTTTTCATGAACATTTTCTAAAACAATGTTCTCAGGAGGTTTCTACAATTCAATTTGAACAAAACTGGAAATATTCATTGTAGGATACACAATGTTACTTTTTAAACAGTTTTCAATGAACAGGTTTTATAATCATTTAAAATACAACAGTCAAGCAAAATAAAGTGTACTTCTGGTTGATGAGAAGAAAGAGACACTATGGTGACAACGTAGTTTAGTATTTACAGAGAATTATATTATTTAACAGTTTTCCATGAACATGGTCCACAATCATGTTTTCAAGAGGTTTCTACAATGCAATATGAACAACACTGGAATGATTCATTGTAGGAGACACAATGTGACTTTTTAAGCAGTTTTCAATGAACATGTTTTATAATAATTTAAAACACAACAGTCAAGCAAAATAAAGAGTACTGCTGGTTACAGACTTGAAAGAGACTATGAGACAACATAGTTGTCTTTCAACTGTGAACTTTATTTTTTAACAGTTTTCCATGAACATGGTCCAAAATCATGTTTTGAAGAGGTTTCTACAATTCAATATGAAGAACACTGTAATGATTCATTGTAGGAGACACAATGTGACTTTTTAAGCAGTTTTCATTGAACATGTTTTATAATAATTTAAAACACAACAGTCAAGCAAAATAAAGAGTACTGCTGGTTACAGACTTGAAAGAGACTATGAGACAACATAGTTGTGTTTCCACTGTGAACTATATTTTTTTACAGTTTTCATGAACATTTTCTAAAACAATGTTCTCAGGAGGTTTCTACAATTCAATTTGAACAAAACTGGAAATATTCATTGTAGGATACACAATGTTACTTTTTAAACAGTTTTCAATGAACAGGTTTTATAATCATTTAAAATACAACAGTCAAGCAAAATAAAGTGTACTTCTGGTTGATGAGAAGAAAGAGACACTATGGTGACAACGTAGTTTAGTATTTACAGAGAATTATATTATTTAACAGTTTTCCATGAACATGGTCCACAATCATGTTTTCAAGAGGTTTCTACAATGCAATATGAACAACACTGGAATGATTCATTGTAGGAGACACAATGTGACTTTTTAAGCAGTTTTCAATGAACATGTTTTATAATCATTTAAAACACAACAGTCAAGCAAAATGAAGAGCACTGCTGCTTACAGACTTGAAAGAGACACTATGAGACAACATAGTTGTTTTTCCACTGTGAACTATATTTTTTTTACAGTTTTCATGAACATGTTCTAAAACAATGTTTTCAGGAGGTTTCTACAATTCAATATGAACAAAACTGGAATCATTCATTGTAGGAGACACAATGTGACTTTTTAAGCAGTTTTCAATGAACATGTTTTATAATCATTTAAAACACAACAGTCAAGCAAAATAAAGAGTACTGCTGGTTACAGACTTGAAAGAGACACTATGGGACAACATTTTTGTGTTTCCACTGTGAACTATATTTTTTTACAGTTTTCATGAACATGTTCTAAAACAATGTTTTCAAGAGGTTTCTACAATGCAATATGAACAACACTGGAATGATTCATTGTAGGAGACACAATGTGACTTTTTAAGCAGTTTTCAATGAACATGTTTTATAATCATTTAAAATACAACAGTCAAGCAAAATAAATTGTACTTCTGGTTGATGAGATGAAAGAAACACTATGAGACAACATAGTTGTGTTTCCACTGTGAACTTTATTTTTTAACAGTTTTCCATGAACTTGGTCTACAATCATGTTTTTAAGAGGTTTCTACAATGCAATATGAACAAAACTGGAATGATTCATTGTAGGAGACACAATGTGACTTTTTAAGCAGTTTTCAATGAACATGTTTTATAATCATTTAAAACACAACAGTCAAGCAAAATAAAGAGCACTGCTGGTTACAGACTTGAAAGACACTATGAGACAACATAGTTGTGTTTCCACTGTGAACTATATTTTTTTACAGTTTTCATGAACATTTTCTAAAACAATGTTCTCAGGAGGTTTCTACAATTCAATTTGAAAAAAACTGGAAATATTCATTGTAGGATACACAATGTTACTTTTTAAACAGTTTTCAATGAACAGGTTTTATAATAATTTAAAATACAACAGTCAAGCAAATGAAGTGTACTTCTGGTTGATGAGAAGAAAGAGACACTATGGTGACAACGTAGTTTTGTATTTACAAAGAATTATATTATTTAACAGTTTTCCATGAACATGGTCCACAATCATGTTTTCAAGAGGTTTCTACAATGCAATATGAACAACACTGGAATGATTCATTGTAGGAGACACAATGTGACTTTTTAAGCAGTTTTCAATGAATATGTTTTATAATCATTTAAAAAACAACAGTCAAGCAAAATGATGAGCACTGCTGCTTACAGACTTGAAAGAGACACTATGAGACAACATAGTTGTTTTTCCACTGTGAACTATATTTTTTTTACAGTTTTCATGAACATGTTCTAAAACAATGTTTTCAGGAGGTTTCTACAATGCAATATGAACAACACTGGAATGATTCATTGTAGGAGACACAATGTGACTTTTTAAGCAGTTTTCAATGAACATGTTTTATAATCATTTAAAACACAACAGTCAAGCAAAATAAAGAGCACTGCTGGTTACAGACTTGAAAGAAACAATGTGAGACAACATAGTTGTGTTTCCACTGTGAACTTTATTTTTTAACAGTTTTCCATGAACTTGGTCTACAATCATGTTTTTAAGAGGTTTCTACAATGCAATATGAACAAAACTGGAATGATTCATTGTAGGAGACACAATGTGACTTTTTAAGCAGTTTTCAATGAACATGTTTTATAATCATTTAAAACACAACAGTCAAGCAAAATAAAGAGTACTGCTGGTTACAGACTTGAAAGAGACACTATGAGACAACATTTTTGTGTTTCCACTGTGAACTATATATTTTTTACAGTTTTCATGAACATGTTCTAAAACAATGTTTTCAGGAGGTTTCTACAATTAAATATGAACAAAACTGGAATGATTCATTGTAGGAGACACAATGTGACTTTTTAAACAGTTTTCAATGAACATGTTTTATAATCATTTAAAACACAACAGTCAAGCAAAATAAAGAGTACTGCTGGTTACAGACTTGAAAGAGACACTATGGGACAACATTTTTGTGTTTCCACTGTGAACTATATTTTTTTACAGTTTTCATGAACATGTTCTAAAACAATGTTTTCAAGAGGTTTCTACAATGCAATATGAACAACACTGGAATGATTCATTGTAGGAGACACAATGTGACTTTTTAAGCAGTTTTCAATGAACATTTTTTATAATCATTTAAAACACAACAGTCAAGCAAAATAAAGAGCACTGCTGGTTACAGACTTGAAAGAAACACTATGAGACAACATAGTTGTGTTTCCACTGTGAACTATATTTTTTTACAGTTTTCATGAACATGTTCTAAAACAATGTTTTCAAGAGGTTTCTACAATGCAATATGAACAACACTGGAATGATTCATTGTAGGAGACACAATGTGACTTTTTAAGCAGTTTTCAATGAACATGTTTTATAATCATTTAAAACACAACAGTCAAGCAAAATAAAGAGCACTGCTGGTTACAGACTTGAAAGAAACACTATGAGACAACATAGTTGTGTTTCCACTGTGAACTTTATTTTTTAACAGTTTTCCATGAACTTGGTCTACAATCATGTTTTCAAGAGGTTTCTACAATGCAATATGAACAAAACTGGAATGATTCATTGTAGGAGACACAATGTGACTTTTTAAACAGTTTTCAATGAACATGTTTTATAATAATTTAAAACACAACAGTCAAGCAAAATAAAGAGTACTGCTGGTTACAGACTTGAAAGAGACTATGAGACAACATAGTTGTCTTTCAACTGTGAACTTTATTTTTTAACAGTTTTCCATGAACATGGTCCAAAATCATGTTTTGAAGAGGTTTCTACAATTCAATATGAAGAACACTGTAATGATTCATTGTAGGAGACACAATGTGACTTTTTAAGCAGTTTTCATTGAACATGTTTTATAATAATTTAAAACACAACAGTCAAGCAAAATAAAGAGTACTGCTGGTTACAGACTTGAAAGAGACTATGAGACAACATAGTTGTGTTTCCACTGTGAACTATATTTTTTTACAGTTTTCATGAACATTTTCTAAAACAATGTTCTCAGGAGGTTTCTACAATTCAATTTGAACAAAACTGGAAATATTCATTGTAGGATACACAATGTTACTTTTTAAACAGTTTTCAATGAACAGGTTTTATAATCATTTAAAATACAACAGTCAAGCAAAATAAAGTGTACTTCTGGTTGATGAGAAGAAAGAGACACTATGGTGACAACGTAGTTTAGTATTTACAGAGAATTATATTATTTAACAGTTTTCCATGAACATGGTCCACAATCATGTTTTCAAGAGGTTTCTACAATGCAATATGAACAACACTGGAATGATTCATTGTAGGAGACACAATGTGACTTTTTAAGCAGTTTTCAATGAACATGTTTTATAATCATTTAAAACACAACAGTCAAGCAAAATAAAGAGTACTGCTGGTTACAGACTTGAAAGAGACACTATGGGACAACATTTTTGTGTTTCCACTGTGAACTATATTTTTTTACAGTTTTCATGAACATGTTCTAAAACAATGTTTTCAAGAGGTTTCTACAATGCAATATGAACAACACTGGAATGATTCATTGTAGGAGACACAATGTGACTTTTTAAGCAGTTTTCAATGAACATGTTTTATAATCATTTAAAACACAACAGTCAAGCAAAATAAAGAGCACTGCTGGTTACAGACTTGAAAGAAACACTATGAGACAACATAGTTGTGTTTCCACTGTGAACTATATTTTTTTACAGTTTTCATGAACATGTTCTAAAACAATGTTTTCAAGAGGTTTCTACAATGCAATATGAACAACACTGGAATGATTCATTGTAGGAGACACAATGTGACTTTTTAAGCAGTTTTCAATGAACATGTTTTATAATCATTTAAAACACAACAGTCAAGCAAAATAAAGAGCACTGCTGGTTACAGACTTGAAAGAAACACTATGAGACAACATAGTTGTGTTTCCACTGTGAACTTTATTTTTTAACAGTTTTCCATGAACATGGTCCAAAATCATGTTTTGAAGAGGTTTCTACAATTCAATATGAAGAACACTGTAATGATTCATTGTAGGAGACACAATGTGACTTTTTAAGCAGTTTTCATTGAACATGTTTTATAATAATTTAAAACACAACAGTCAAGCAAAATAAAGAGTACTGCTGGTTACAGACTTGAAAGAGACTATGAGACAACATAGTTGTGTTTCCACTGTGAACTATATTTTTTTACAGTTTTCATGAACATTTTCTAAAACAATGTTCTCAGGAGGTTTCTACAATTCAATTTGAACAAAACTGGAAATATTCATTGTAGGATACACAATGTTACTTTTTAAACAGTTTTCAATGAACAGGTTTTATAATCATTTAAAATACAACAGTCAAGCAAAATAAAGTGTACTTCTGGTTGATGAGAAGAAAGAGACACTATGGTGACAACGTAGTTTAGTATTTACAGAGAATTATATTATTTAACAGTTTTCCATGAACATGGTCCACAATCATGTTTTCAAGAGGTTTCTACAATGCAATATGAACAACACTGGAATGATTCATTGTAGGAGACACAATGTGACTTTTTAAGCAGTTTTCAATGAACATGTTTTATAATCATTTAAAACACAACAGTCAAGCAAAATAAAGAGCACTGCTGGTTACAGACTTGAAAGAAACACTATGAGACAACATAGTTGTGTTTCCACTGTGAACTATATTTTTTTACAGTTTTCATGAACATGTTCTAAAACAATGTTTTCAAGAGGTTTCTACAATGCAATATGAACAACACTGGAATGATTCATTGTAGGAGACACAATGTGACTTTTTAAGCAGTTTTCAATGAACATGTTTTATAATCATTTAAAACACAATAGTCAAGCAAAATAAAGAGCACTGCTGGTTACAGACTTGAAAGAAACACTATGAGACAACATAGTTGTGTTTCCACTGTGAACTTTATTTTTTAACAGTTTTCCATGAACTTGGTCTACAATCATGTTTTCAAGAGGTTTCTACAATGCAATATGAACAAAACTGGAATGATTCATTGTAGGAGACACAATGTGACTTTTTAAACAGTTTTCAATGAACATGTTTTATAATAATTTAAAACACAACAGTCAAGCAAAATAAAGAGTACTGCTGGTTACAGACTTGAAAGAGACTATGAGACAACATAGTTGTCTTTCAACTGTGAACTTTATTTTTTAACAGTTTTCCATGAACATGGTCCAAAATCATGTTTTGAAGAGGTTTCTACAATTCAATATGAAGAACACTGTAATGATTCATTGTAGGAGACACAATGTGACTTTTTAAGCAGTTTTCATTGAACATGTTTTATAATAATTTAAAACACAACAGTCAAGCAAAATAAAGAGTACTGCTGGTTACAGACTTGAAAGAGACTATGAGACAACATAGTTGTGTTTCCACTGTGAACTATATTTTTTTACAGTTTTCATGAACATTTTCTAAAACAATGTTCTCAGGAGGTTTCTACAATTCAATTTGAACAAAACTGGAAATATTCATTGTAGGATACACAATGTTACTTTTTAAACAGTTTTCAATGAACAGGTTTTATAATCATTTAAAATACAACAGTCAAGCAAAATAAAGTGTACTTCTGGTTGATGAGAAGAAAGAGACACTATGGTGACAACGTAGTTTAGTATTTACAGAGAATTATATTATTTAACAGTTTTCCATGAACATGGTCCACAATCATGTTTTCAAGAGGTTTCTACAATGCAATATGAACAACACTGGAATGATTCATTGTAGGAGACACAATGTGACTTTTTAAGCAGTTTTCAATGAACATGTTTTATAATCATTTAAAACACAACAGTCAAGCAAAATAAAGAGTACTGCTGGTTACAGACTTGAAAGAGACACTATGGGACAACATTTTTGTGTTTCCACTGTGAACTATATTTTTTTACAGTTTTCATGAACATGTTCTAAAACAATGTTTTCAAGAGGTTTCTACAATGCAATATGATCAACACTGGAATGATTCATTGTAGGAGACACAATGTGACTTTTTAAGCAGTTTTCAATGAACATGTTTTATAATCATTTAAAACACAACAGTCAAGCAAAATGAAGAGCACTGCTGCTTACAGACATGAAAGAGACACTATGAGACAACATAGTTGTTTTTCCACTGTGAACTATATTTTTTTTTACAGTTTTCATGAACATGTTCTAAAACAATGTTTTCAGGAGGTTTCTACAATTCAATATGAACAAAACTGGAATGATTCATTGTAGGAGACACAATGTGACTTTTTAAGCAGTTTTCAATGAACATGTTTTATAATCATTTAAAACACAACAGTCAAGCAAAATAAAGAGTACTGCTGGTTACAGACTTGAAAGAGACACTATGGGACAACATTTTTGTGTTTCCACTGTGAACTATATTTTTTTACAGTTTTCATGAACATGTTCTAAAACAAAGTTTTCAAGAGGTTTCTACATTGCAATATGAACAACACTGGAATGATTCATTGTAGGAGACACAATGTGACTTTTTAAGCAGTTTTCAATGAACATGTTTTATAATCATTGAAAACACAACAGTCAAGCAAAATAAAGAGCACTGCTGCTTACAGACTTGAAAGAAACACTATGAGACAACATAGTTGTGTTTCCACTGTGAACTTTATTTTTTAACAGTTTTCCATGAACTTGGTCTACAATCATGTTTTTAAGAGGTTTCTACAATGCAATATGAACAAAACTGGAATGATTCATTGTAGGAGACACAATGTGACTTTTTAAACAGTTTTCAATGAACATGTTTTATAATCATTTAAAACACAACAGTCAAGCAAAATAAAGAGTACTGCTGGTTACAGACTTGAAAGAGACACTATGAGACAACATTTTTGTGTTTCCACTGTGAACTATATATTTTTTACAGTTTTCATGAACATGTTCTAAAACAATGTTTTCAGGAGGTTTCTACAATTAAATATGAACAAAACTGGAATGATTCATTGTAGGAGACACAATGTGACTTTTTAAACAGTTTTCAATGAACATGTTTTATAATCATTTAAAATACAACAGTCAAGCAAAATAAATTGTACTTCTGGTTGATGAGATGAAAGAAACACTATGAGACAACATAGTTGTGTTTCCACTGTGAACTTTATTTTTTAACAGTTTTCCATGAACTTGGTCTACAATCATGTTTTTAAGAGGTTTCTACAATGCAATATGAACAAAACTGGAATGATTCATTGTAGGAGACACAATGTGACTTTTTAAGCAGTTTTCAATGAACATGTTTTATAATCATTTAAAACACAACAGTCAAGCAAAATAAAGAGCACTGCTGGTTACAGACTTGAAAGACACTATGAGACAACATAGTTGTGTTTCCACTGTGAACTATATTTTTTTTACAGTTTTCATGAACATTTTCTAAAACAATGTTCTCAGGAGGTTTCTACAATTCAATTTGAAAAAAACTGGAAATATTCATTGTAGGATACACAATGTTACTTTTTAAACAGTTTTCAATGAACAGGTTTTATAATCATTTAAAATACAACAGTCAAGCAAAATAAAGTGTACTTCTGATTTTCTAAAACAATGTTCTCCGGAGGTTTCTACAATTCAATTTGAACAAAACTGGAAATATTCATTGTAGGATACACAATGTTACTTTTTAAACAGTTTTCAATGAACAGGTTTTATAATCATTTAAAATACAACAGTCAAGCAAAATAAAGTGTACTTCTGATTTTCTAAAACAATGTTCTCCGGAGGTTTCTACAATTCAATTTGAACAAAACTGGAAATATTCATTGTAGGATACACAATGTTACTTTTTAAACAGTTTTCAATGAAAAGGTTTTATAATAATTTAAAATACAACAGTCAAGCAAAATAAAGTGTACTTCTGGTTGATGAGAAGAAAGATACACTATGGTGACAACGTAGTTTAGTATTTACAAAGAATTATATTATTTAACAGTTTTCCATGAACATGGTCCACAATCATGTTTTCAAGAGGTTTCTACAATGCAATATGAACAACACTGGAATGATTCATTGTAGGAGACACAATGTGACTTTTTAAGCAGTTTTCAATGAACATGTTTTATAATCATTTAAAACACAACAGTCAAGCAAAATGAAGAGCACTGCTGCTTACAGACTTGAAAGAGACACTATGAGACAACATAGTTGTTTTTCCACTGTGAACTATATTTTTTTTACAGTTTTCATGAACATGTTCTAAAACAATGTTTTCAGGAGGTTTCTACAATTCAATATGAACAAAACTGGAATGTTTCATTGTAGGAGACACAATGTGACTTTTTAAGCAGTTTTCAATGAACATGTTTTATAACCATGTAAAACACAACAGTCAAGCAAAAATAAAGAGCACTGCTGGTTACAGACTTGAAAGAAACACTATGAGACAACATAGTTGTGTTTCCACTGTGAACTTTATTTTTTAACAGTTTTCCATGAACTTGGTCTACAATCATGTTTTCAAGAAGTTTTCTACAATGCAATATGAACAAAACTGGAATAATTCATTGTAGGAGACACAATGTGACTTTTTAAGCAGTTTTCAATGAACATGTTTTATAATCATTTAAAACACAACAGTCAAGCAAAATAAAGAGTACTGCTGGTTACAGACTTGAAAGAGACACTATGAGACAACATTTTTGTGTTTCAACTGTGAACTTTATTTTTTAACAGTTTTCCATGAACTTGGTCTACAATCATGTTTTCAAGAAGTTTTCAACAATGCAATATGAACAAAACTGGAATAATTCATTGTAGGAGACACAATGTGACTTTTTAAGCAGTTTTCAATGAACATGTTTTATAATCATTTAAAACACAACAGTCAAGCAAAATAAAGAGTACTGCTGGTTACAGACTTGAAAGAGACACTATGAGACAACATTTTTGTGTTTCAACTGTGAACTATATTTTTTTACAGTTTTCATGAACATGTTCTAAAACAATGTTTTCAAGAGGTTTCTACAATGCAATATGAACAACACTGGAATGATTCATTGTAGGAGACACAATGTGACTTTTTAAGCAGTTTTCAATGAACATGTTTTATAATCATTTAAAACACAACAGTCAAGCAAAATAAAGAGCACTGCTGGTTACAGACTTGAAAGAAACACTGTGAGACAACATAGTTGTGTTTCCACTGTGAACTTTATTTTTTAACAGTTTTCCATGAACTTGGACTACAATCATGTTTTTAAGAGGTTTCTACAATGCAATATGAACAAAACTGGAATGATTCATTGTAGGAGACACAATGTGACTTTTTAAGCAGTTTTCAATGAACATGTTTTATAATCATTTAAAACACAACAGTCAAGCAAAATAAAGAGCACTGCTGGTTACAGACTTGAAAGAGACTATGAGACAACATAGTTGTGTTTCCACTGTGAACTATATTTTTTTACAGTTTTCATGAACATTTTCTAAAACAATGTTCTCCGGAGGTTTCTACAATTCAATTTGAACAAAACTGGAAATATTCATTGTAGGATACACAATGTTACTTTTTAAACAGTTTTCAATGAAAAGGTTTTATAATAATTTAAAATACAACAGTCAAGCAAAATAAAGTGTACTTCTGGTTGATGAGAAGAAAGATACACTATGGTGACAACGTAGTTTAGTATTTACAAAGAATTATATTATTTAACAGTTTTCCATGAACATGGTCCACAATCATGTTTTCAAGAGGTTTCTACAATGCAATATGAACAAAACTGGAATGATTCATTGTAGGAGACACAATGTGACTTTTTAAGCAGTTTTCAATGAACATGTTTTATAATCATTTAAAACACAACAGTCAAGCAAAATGAAGAGCACTGCTGCTTACAGACTTGAAAGAGACACTATGAGACAACATAGTTGTTTTTCCACTGTGAACTATATTTTTTTTACAGTTTTCATGAACATGTTCTAAAACAATGTTTTCAGGAGGTTTCTACAATTCAATATGAACAAAACTGGAATGATTCATTGTAGGAGACACAATGTGACTTTTTAAGCAGTTTTCAATGAACATGTTTTATAATCATTTAAAACACAACAGTCAAGCAAAAATAAAGAGTACTGCTGGTTACAGACTTGAAAGAGACACTATGAGACAACATTTTTGTGTTTCCACTGTGAACTATATTTTTTTACAGTTTTCATGAACATGTTCTAAAACAATGTTTTCAAGAGGTTTCTACAATGCAATATGAACAACACTGGAATGATTCATTGTAGGAGACACAATGTGACTTTTTAAGCAGTTTTCAATGAACATGTTTTATAATCATTTAAAACACAACAGTCAAGCAAAATAAAGAGCACTGCTGGTTACAGACTTGAAAGAAACACTATGAGACAACATAGTTGTGTTTCCACTGTGAACTTTATTTTTTAACAGTTTTCCATGAACTTGGTCTACAATCATGTTTTCAAGAGGTTTCTACAATGCAATATGAACAAAACTGGAATGATTCACTGTAGGAGACACAATGTGACTTTTTAAACAGTTTTCAATGAACATGTTTTATAATCATTTAAAACACAACAGTCAAGCAAAATAAAGAGTACTGCTGGTTACAGACTTGAAAGAGACACTATGAGACAACATTTTTGTGTTTCCACTGTGAACTATATATTTTTTACAGTTTTCATGAACATGTTCTAAAGCAATGTTTTCAGGAGGTTTCTACAATTAAATATGAACAAAACTGGAATGATTCATTGTAGGAGACACAATGTGACTTTTTAAACAGTTTTCAATGAACATGTTTTATAATCATTTAAAATACAACAGTCAAGCAAAATAAATTGTACTTCTGGTTGATGAGATGAAAGAAACACTATGAGACAACATAGTTGTGTTTCCACTGTGAACTTTATTTTTTAACAGTTTTCCATGAACATGGTCCACAATCATGTTTTCATGAGGTTTCTACAATTCAATATGAACAAAACTGGAATGATTCATTGTAGGAGACACAATGTGACTTTTTAAGCAGTTTTCAATGAACATGTTTTATAATCATTTAAAACACAACAGTCAAGCAAAATAAAGAGTACTGCTGGTTACAGACTTGAAAGAGACACTATGGGACAACATTTTTGTGTTTCCACTGTGAACTATATTTTTTTACAGTTTTCATGAACATGTTCTAAAACAATGTTTTCAGGAGGTTTCTACAATTCAATATGAACAAAACTGGAATGATTCATTGTAGGAGACACAATATGACTTTTTAAACAGATTTCAATGAACATGTTTTATAACCATGTAAAACACAACAGTCAAGCAAAAATAAAGAGCACTGCTGGTTACAGACTTGAAAGAAACACTATGAGACAACATAGTTGTGTTTCCACTGTGAACTTTATTTTTTAACAGTTTTCCATGAACTTGGTCTACAATCATGTTTTCAAGAGGTTTTCTACAATGCAATATGAACAAAACTGGAATAATTCATTGTAGGAGACACAATGTGACTTTTTAAGCAGTTTTCAATGAACATATTTTATAATCATTTAAAACACAACAGTCAAGCAAAATAAAGAGTACTGCTGGTTACAGACTTGAAAGAGACACTATGAGACAACATTTTTGTGTTTCAACTGTGAACTATATTTTTTTACAGTTTTCATGAACATGTTCTAAAACAATGTTTTCAAGAGGTTTCTACAATGCAATATGAACAACACTGGAATGATTCATTGTAGGAGACACAATGTGACTTTTTAAGCAGTTTTCAATGAACATGTTTTATAATCATTTAAAACACAACAGTCAAGCAAAATAAAGAGCACTGCTGGTTACAGACTTGATAGAGACACTATGGGACAACATTTTTGTGTTTCCACTGTGAACTATATTTTTTTACAGTTTTCATGAACATGTTCTAAAACAATGTTTTCAGGAGGTTTCTACAATTCAATATGAACAAAACTGGAATGATTCATTGTAGGAGACACAATGTGACTTTTTAAGCAGTTTTCAATGAACATGTTTTATAATCATTTAAAACACAACAGTCAAGCAAAATAAAGAGTACTGCTGGTTACAGACTTGAAAGAGACACTATGGGACAACATTTTTGTGTTTCCACTGTGAACTATATTTTTTTACAGTTTTCATGAACATGTTCTAAAACAATGTTTTCAGGAGGTTTCTACAATTCAATATGAACAAAACTGGAATGATTCATTGTAGGAGACACAATGTGACTTTTTAAACAGATTTCAATGAACATGTTTTATAACCATGTAAAACACAACAGTCAAGCAAAAATAAAGAGCACTGCTGGTTACAGACTTGAAAGAAACACTATGAGACAACATAGTTGTGTTTCCACTGTGAACTTTATTTTTTAACAGTTTTCCATGAACTTGGTCTACAATCATGTTTTCAAGAAGTTTTCTACAATGCAATATGAACAAAACTGGAATAATTCATTGTAGGAGACACAATGTGACTTTTTAAGCAGTTTTCAATGAACATGTTTTATAATCATTTAAAACACAACAGTCAAGCAAAATAAAGAGTACTGCTGGTTACAGACTTGAAAGAGACACTATGAGACAACATTTTTGTGTTTCAACTGTGAACTATATTTTTTTACAGTTTTCATGAACATGTTCTAAAACAATGTTTTCAAGAGGTTTCTACAATGCAATATGAACAACACTGGAATGATTCATTGTAGGAGACACAATGTGACTTTTTAAGCAGTTTTCAATGAACATGTTTTATAATCATTTAAAACACAACAGTCAAGCAAAATAAAGAGCACTGCTGGTTACAGACTTGAAAGAAACACTGTGAGACAACATAGTTGTGTTTCCACTGTGAACTTTATTTTTTAACAGTTTTCCATGAACTTGGACTACAATCATGTTTTTAAGAGGTTTCTACAATGCAATATGAACAAAACTGGAATGATTCATTGTAGGAGACACAATGTGACTTTTTAAGCAGTTTTCAATGAACATGTTTTATAATCATTTAAAACACAACAGTCAAGCAAAATAAAGAGCACTGCTGGTTACAGACTTGAAAGAGACTATGAGACAACATAGTTGTGTTTCCACTGTGAACTATATTTTTTTACAGTTTTCATGAACATTTTCTAAAACAATGTTCTCCGGAGGTTTCTACAATTCAATTTGAACAAAACTGGAAATATTCATTGTAGGATACACAATGTTACTTTTTAAACAGTTTTCAATGAAAAGGTTTTATAATAATTTAAAATACAACAGTCAAGCAAAATAAAGTGTACTTCTGGTTGATGAGAAGAAAGATACACTATGGTGACAACGTAGTTTAGTATTTACAAAGAATTATATTATTTAACAGTTTTCCATGAACATGGTCCACAATCATGTTTTCAAGAGGTTTCTACAATGCAATATGAACAACACTGGAATGATTCATTGTAGGAGACACAATGTGACTTTTTAAGCAGTTTTCAATGAACATGTTTTATAATCATTTAAAACACAACAGTCAAGCAAAATGAAGAGCACTGCTGCTTACAGACTTGAAAGAGACACTATGAGACAACATAGTTGTTTTTCCACTGTGAACTATATTTTTTTTACAGTTTTCCATGAACTTGGTCTACAATCATGTTTTCAAGAGGTTTTCTACAATGCAATATGAACAAAACTGGAATAATTCATTGTAGGAGACACAATGTGACTTTTTAAACAGTTTTCAATGAACATGTTTTATAATCATTTAAAACACAACAGTCAAGCAAAATAAAGTGTACTTCTGGTTGATGAGAAGAAAGAGACACTATGGTGACAACGTAGTTTAGTATTTACAGAGAATTATATTATTTAACAGTTTTCCATGAACATGGTCCACAATCATGTTTTCAAGAGGTTTCTACAATGCAATATGAACAACACTGGAATGATTCATTGTAGGAGACACAATGTGACTTTTTAAGCAGTTTTCAATGAACATGTTTTATAATCATTTAAAACACAACAGTCAAGCAAAATAAAGAGTACTGCTGGTTACAGACTTGAAAGAGACACTATGAGACAACATTTTTGTGTTTCCACTGTGAACTATATATTTTTTACAGTTTTCATGAACATGTTCTAAAACAATGTTTTCAGGAGGTTTCTACAATTAAATATGAACAAAACTGGAATGATTCATTGTAGGAGACACAATGTGACTTTTTAAACAGTTTTCAATGAACATGTTTTATAATCATTTAAAATACAACAGTCAAGCAAAATAAATTGTACTTCTGGTTGATGAGATGAAAGAAACACTATGAGACAACAAAGTTGTGTTTCCACTGTGAACTATATTTTTTTACAGTTTTCCATGAACTTGGTCTACAATCATGTTTTTAAGAGGTTTCTACAATGCAATATGAACAAAACTGGAATGATTCATTGTAGGAGACACAATGTGACTTTTTAAACAGATTTCAATGAACATGTTTTATAACCATGTAAAACACAACAGTCAAGCAAAAATAAAGAGCACTGCTGGTTACAGACTTGAAAGAAACACTATGAGACAACATAGTTGTGTTTCCACTGTGAACTTTATTTTTTAACAGTTTTCCATGAACTTGGTCTACAATCATGTTTTCAAGAAGTTTTCTACAATGCAATATGAACAAAACTGGAATAATTCATTGTAGGAGACACAATGTGACTTTTTAAGCAGTTTTCAATGAACATGTTTTATAATCATTTAAAACACAACAGTCAAGCAAAATAAAGAGTACTGCTGGTTACAGACTTGAAAGAGACACTATGAGACAACATTTTTGTGTTTCAACTGTGAACTATATTTTTTTACAGTTTTCATGAACATGTTCTAAAACAATGTTTTCAAGAGGTTTCTACAATGCAATATGAACAACACTGGAATGATTCATTGTAGGAGACACAATGTGACTTTTTAAGCAGTTTTCAATGAACATGTTTTATAATCATTTAAAACACAACAGTCAAGCAAAATAAAGAGCACTGCTGGTTACAGACTTGAAAGAAACACTGTGAGACAACATAGTTGTGTTTCCACTGTGAACTTTATTTTTTAACAGTTTTCCATGAACTTGGACTACAATCATGTTTTTAAGAGGTTTCTACAATGCAATATGAACAAAACTGGAATGATTCATTGTAGGAGACACAATGTGACTTTTTAAGCAGTTTTCAATGAACATGTTTTATAATCATTTAAAACACAACAGTCAAGCAAAATAAAGAGCACTGCTGGTTACAGACTTGAAAGAGACTATGAGACAACATAGTTGTGTTTCCACTGTGAACTATATTTTTTTACAGTTTTCATGAACATTTTCTAAAACAATGTTCTCCGGAGGTTTCTACAATTCAATTTGAACAAAACTGGAAATATTCATTGTAGGATACACAATGTTACTTTTTAAACAGTTTTCAATGAAAAGGTTTTATAATAATTTAAAATACAACAGTCAAGCAAAATAAAGTGTACTTCTGGTTGATGAGAAGAAAGATACACTATGGTGACAACGTAGTTTAGTATTTACAAAGAATTATATTATTTAACAGTTTTCCATGAACATGGTCCACAATCATGTTTTCAAGAGGTTTCTACAATGCAATATGAACAACACTGGAATGATTCATTGTAGGAGACACAATGTGACTTTTTAAGCAGTTTTCAATGAACATGTTTTATAATCATTTAAAACACAACAGTCAAGCAAAATGAAGAGCACTGCTGCTTACAGACTTGAAAGAGACACTATGAGACAACATAGTTGTTTTTCCACTGTGAACTATATTTTTTTTACAGTTTTCATGAACATGTTCTAAAACAATGTTTTCAGGAGGTTTCTACAATTCAATATGAACAAAACTGGAATGATTCATTGTAGGAGACACAATGTGACTTTTTAAGCAGTTTTCAATGAACATGTTTTATAATCATTTAAAACACAACAGTCAAGCAAAAATAAAGAGTACTGCTGGTTACAGACTTGAAAGAGACACTATGAGACAACATTTTTGTGTTTCCACTGTGAACTATATTTTTTTACAGTTTTCATGAACATGTTCTAAAACAATGTTTTCAAGAGGTTTCTACAATGCAATATGAACAACACTGGAATGATTCATTGTAGGAGACACAATGTGACTTTTTAAGCAGTTTTCAATGAACATGTTTTATAATCATTTAAAACACAACAGTCAAGCAAAATAAAGAGCACTGCTGGTTACAGACTTGAAAGAAACACTATGAGACAACATAGTTGTGTTTCCACTGTGAACTTTATTTTTTAACAGTTTTCCATGAACTTGGTCTACAATCATGTTTTCAAGAGGTTTCTACAATGCAATATGAACAAAACTGGAATGATTCACTGTAGGAGACACAATGTGACTTTTTAAACAGTTTTCAATGAACATGTTTTATAATCATTTAAAACACAACAGTCAAGCAAAATAAAGAGTACTGCTGGTTACAGACTTGAAAGAGACACTATGAGACAACATTTTTGTGTTTCCACTGTGAACTATATATTTTTTACAGTTTTCATGAACATGTTCTAAAGCAATGTTTTCAGGAGGTTTCTACAATTAAATATGAACAAAACTGGAATGATTCATTGTAGGAGACACAATGTGACTTTTTAAACAGTTTTCAATGAACATGTTTTATAATCATTTAAAATACAACAGTCAAGCAAAATAAATTGTACTTCTGGTTGATGAGATGAAAGAAACACTATGAGACAACATAGTTGTGTTTCCACTGTGAACTTTATTTTTTAACAGTTTTCCATGAACTTGGTCTACAATCATGTTTTCAAGAGGTTTTCTACAATGCAATATGAACAAAACTGGAATAATTCATTGTAGGAGACACAATGTGACTTTTTAAACAGTTTTCAATGAACATGTTTTATAATCATTTAAAACACAACAGTCAAGCAAAATAAAGTGTACTTCTGGTTGATGAGAAGAAAGAGACACTATGGTGACAACGTAGTTTAGTATTTACAGAGAATTATATTATTTAACAGTTTTCCATGAACATGGTCCACAATCATGTTTTCAAGAGGTTTCTACAATGCAATATGAACAACACTGGAATGATTCATTGTAGGAGACACAATGTGACTTTTTAAGCAGTTTTCAATGAACATGTTTTATAATCATTTAAAACACAACAGTCAAGCAAAATAAAGAGTACTGCTGGTTACAGACTTGAAAGAGACACTATGAGACAACATTTTTGTGTTTCCACTGTGAACTATATATTTTTTACAGTTTTCATGAACATGTTCTAAAACAATGTTTTCAGGAGGTTTCTACAATTAAATATGAACAAAACTGGAATGATTCATTGTAGGAGACACAATGTGACTTTTTAAACAGTTTTCAATGAACATGTTTTATAATCATTTAAAATACAACAGTCAAGCAAAATAAATTGTACTTCTGGTTGATGAGATGAAAGAAACACTATGAGACAACAAAGTTGTGTTTCCACTGTGAACTTTATTTTTTAACAGTTTTCCATGAACTTGGTCTACAATCATGTTTTTAAGAGGTTTCTACAATGCAATATGAACAAAACTGGAATGATTCATTGTAGGAGACACAATGTGACTTTTTAAGCAGTTTTCAATGAACATGTTTTATAATCATTTAAAACACAACAGTCAAGCAAAATAAAGAGCACTGCTGGTTACAGACTTGAAAGACACTATGAGACAACATAGTTGTGTTTCCACTGTGAACTATATTTTTTTACAGTTTTCATGAACATTTTCTAAAACAATGTTCTCAGGAGGTTTCTACAATTCAATTTGAACAAAACTGGAAATATTCATTGTAGGATACACAATGTTACTTTTTAAACAGTTTTCAATGAACAGGTTTTATAATAATTTAAAATACAACAGTCAAGCAAAATAAAGTGTACTTCTGGTTGATGAGAAGAAAGAGACACTATGGTGACAACGTAGTTTTGTATTTACAAAGAATTATATTATTTAACAGATTTCCATGAACATGGTCCACAATCATGTTTTCAGGAGGTTTCTACAATTCAATATGAACAAAACTGGAATGATTCATTGTAGGAGACACAATGTGACTTTTTAAGCAGTTTTCAATGAACATGTTTTATAATCATTTAAAACACAACAGTCAAGCAAAATAAAGAGTACTGCTGGTTACAGACTTGAAAGAGACACTATGGGACAACATTTTTGTGTTTCCACTGTGAACTATATTTTTTTACAGTTTTCATGAACATGTTCTAAAACAATGTTTTCAGGAGGTTTCTACAATTCAATATGAACAAAACTGGAATGATTCATTGTAGGAGACACAATGTGACTTTTTAAACAGATTTCAATGAACATGTTTTATAACCATGTAAAACACAACAGTCAAGCAAAAATAAAGAGCACTGCTGGTTACAGACTTGAAAGAAACACTATGAGACAACATAGTTGTGTTTCCACTGTGAACTTTATTTTTTAACAGTTTTCCATGAACTTGGTCTACAATCATGTTTTCAAGAAGTTTTCTACAATGCAATATGAACAAAACTGGAATAATTCTTGTAGGAGACACAATGTGACTTTTTAAGCAGTTTTCAATGAACATGTTTTATAATCATTTAAAACACAACAGTCAAGCAAAATAAAGAGTACTGCTGGTTACAGACTTGAAAGAGACACTATGAGACAACATTTTTGTGTTTCAACTGTGAACTATATTTTTTTACAGTTTTCATGAACATGTTCTAAAACAATGTTTTCAAGAGGTTTCTACAATGCAATATGAACAACACTGGAATGATTCATTGTAGGAGACACAATGTGACTTTTTAAGCAGTTTTCAATGAACATGTTTTATAATCATTTAAAACACAACAGTCAAGCAAAATAAAGAGCACTGCTGGTTACAGACTTGAAAGAAACACTGTGAGACAACATAGTTGTGTTTCCACTGTGAACTTTATTTTTTAACAGTTTTCCATGAACTTGGACTACAATCATGTTTTTAAGAGGTTTCTACAATGCAATATGAACAAAACTGGAATGATTCATTGTAGGAGACACAATGTGACTTTTTAAGCAGTTTTCAATGAACATGTTTTATAATCATTTAAAACACAACAGTCAAGCAAAATAAAGAGCACTGCTGGTTACAGACTTGAAAGAGACTATGAGACAACATAGTTGTGTTTCCACTGTGAACTATATTTTTTTACAGTTTTCATGAACATTTTCTAAAACAATGTTCTCCGGAGGTTTCTACAATTCAATTTGAACAAAACTGGAAATATTCATTGTAGGATACACAATGTTACTTTTTAAACAGTTTTCAATGAAAAGGTTTTATAATAATTTAAAATACAACAGTCAAGCAAAATAAAGTGTACTTCTGGTTGATGAGAAGAAAGATACACTATGGTGACAACGTAGTTTAGTATTTACAAAGAATTATATTATTTAACAGTTTTCCATGAACATGGTCCACAATCATGTTTTCAAGAGGTTTCTACAATGCAATATGAACAACACTGGAATGATTCATTGTAGGAGACACAATGTGACTTTTTAAGCAGTTTTCAATGAACATGTTTTATAATCATTTAAAACACAACAGTCAAGCAAAATGAAGAGCACTGCTGCTTACAGACTTGAAAGAGACACTATGAGACAACATAGTTGTTTTTCCACTGTGAACTATATTTTTTTTACAGTTTTCATGAACATGTTCTAAAACAATGTTTTCAGGAGGTTTCTACAATTCAATATGAACAAAACTGGAATGATTCATTGTAGGAGACACAATGTGACTTTTTAAGCAGTTTTCAATGAACATGTTTTATAATCATTTAAAACACAACAGTCAAGCAAAATAAAGAGTACTGCTGGTTACAGACTTGAAAGAGACACTATGGGACAACATTTTTGTGTTTCCACTGTGAACTATATTTTTTTACAGTTTTCATGAACATGTTCTAAAACAATGTTTTCAGGAGGTTTCTACAATTCAATATGAACAAAACTGGAATGATTCATTGTAGGAGACACAATGTGACTTTTTAAACAGATTTCAATGAACATGTTTTATAACCATGTAAAACACAACAGTCAAGCAAAAATAAAGAGCACTGCTGGTTACAGACTTGAAAGAAACACTATGAGACAACATAGTTGTGTTTCCACTGTGAACTTTATTTTTTAACAGTTTTCCATGAACTTGGTCTACAATCATGTTTTCAAGAAGTTTTCTACAATGCAATATGAACAAAACTGGAATAATTCATTGTAGGAGACACAATGTGACTTTTTAAGCAGTTTTCAATGAACATGTTTTATAATCATTTAAAACACAACAGTCAAGCAAAATAAAGAGTACTGCTGGTTACAGACTTGAAAGAGACACTATGAGACAACATTTTTGTGTTTCAACTGTGAACTATATTTTTTTACAGTTTTCATGAACATGTTCTAAAACAATGTTTTCAAGAGGTTTCTACAATGCAATATGAACAACACTGGAATGATTCATTGTAGGAGACACAATGTGACTTTTTAAGCAGTTTTCAATGAACATGTTTTATAATCATTTAAAACACAACAGTCAAGCAAAATAAAGAGCACTGCTGGTTACAGACTTGAAAGAAACACTGTGAGACAACATAGTTGTGTTTCCACTGTGAACTTTATTTTTTAACAGTTTTCCATGAACTTGGACTACAATCATGTTTTTAAGAGGTTTCTACAATGCAATATGAACAAAACTGGAATGATTCATTGTAGGAGACACAATGTGACTTTTTAAGCAGTTTTCAATGAACATGTTTTATAATCATTTAAAACACAACAGTCAAGCAAAATAAAGAGCACTGCTGGTTACAGACTTGAAAGAGACTATGAGACAACATAGTTGTGTTTCCACTGTGAACTATATTTTTTTACAGTTTTCATGAACATTTTCTAAAACAATGTTCTCCGGAGGTTTCTACAATTCAATTTGAACAAAACTGGAAATATTCATTGTAGGATACACAATGTTACTTTTTAAACAGTTTTCAATGAAAAGGTTTTATAATAATTTAAAATACAACAGTCAAGCAAAATAAAGTGTACTTCTGGTTGATGAGAAGAAAGATACACTATGGTGACAACGTAGTTTAGTATTTACAAAGAATTATATTATTTAACAGTTTTCCATGAACATGGTCCACAATCATGTTTTCAAGAGGTTTCTACAATGCAATATGAACAACACTGGAATGATTCATTGTAGGAGACACAATGTGACTTTTTAAGCAGTTTTCAATGAACATGTTTTATAATCATTTAAAACACAACAGTCAAGCAAAATGAAGAGCACTGCTGCTTACAGACTTGAAAGAGACACTATGAGACAACATAGTTGTTTTTCCACTGTGAACTATATTTTTTTTACAGTTTTCATGAACATGTTCTAAAACAATGTTTTCAGGAGGTTTCTACAATTCAATATGAACAAAACTGGAATGATTCATTGTAGGAGACACAATGTGACTTTTTAAGCAGTTTTCAATGAACATGTTTTATAATCATTTAAAACACAACAGTCAAGCAAAAATAAAGAGTACTGCTGGTTACAGACTTGAAAGAGACACTATGAGACAACATTTTTGTGTTTCCACTGTGAACTATATTTTTTTACAGTTTTCATGAACATGTTCTAAAACAATGTTTTCAAGAGGTTTCTACAATGCAATATGAACAACACTGGAATGATTCATTGTAGGAGACACAATGTGACTTTTTAAGCAGTTTTCAATGAACATGTTTTATAATCATTTAAAACACAACAGTCAAGCAAAATAAAGAGCACTGCTGGTTACAGACTTGAAAGAAACACTATGAGACAACATAGTTGTGTTTCCACTGTGAACTTTATTTTTTAACAGTTTTCCATGAACTTGGTCTACAATCATGTTTTCAAGAGGTTTCTACAATGCAATATGAACAAAACTGGAATGATTCACTGTAGGAGACACAATGTGACTTTTTAAACAGTTTTCAATGAACATGTTTTATAATCATTTAAAACACAACAGTCAAGCAAAATAAAGAGTACTGCTGGTTACAGACTTGAAAGAGACACTATGAGACAACATTTTTGTGTTTCCACTGTGAACTATATATTTTTTACAGTTTTCATGAACATGTTCTAAAGCAATGTTTTCAGGAGGTTTCTACAATTAAATATGAACAAAACTGGAATGATTCATTGTAGGAGACACAATGTGACTTTTTAAACAGTTTTCAATGAACATGTTTTATAATCATTTAAAATACAACAGTCAAGCAAAATAAATTGTACTTCTGGTTGATGAGATGAAAGAAACACTATGAGACAACATAGTTGTGTTTCCACTGTGAACTTTATTTTTTAACAGTTTTCCATGAACATGGTCCACAATCATGTTTTCATGAGGTTTCTACAATTCAATATGAACAAAACTGGAATGATTCATTGTAGGAGACACAATGTGACTTTTTAAGCAGTTTTCAATGAACATGTTTTATAATCATTTAAAACACAACAGTCAAGCAAAATAAAGAGTACTGCTGGTTACAGACTTGAAAGAGACACTATGGGACAACATTTTTGTGTTTCCACTGTGAACTATATTTTTTTACAGTTTTCATGAACATGTTCTAAAACAATGTTTTCAGGAGGTTTCTACAATTCAATATGAACAAAACTGGAATGATTCATTGTAGGAGACACAATATGACTTTTTAAACAGATTTCAATGAACATGTTTTATAACCATGTAAAACACAACAGTCAAGCAAAAATAAAGAGCACTGCTGGTTACAGACTTGAAAGAAACACTATGAGACAACATAGTTGTGTTTCCACTGTGAACTTTATTTTTTAACAGTTTTCCATGAACTTGGTCTACAATCATGTTTTCAAGAGGTTTTCTACAATGCAATATGAACAAAACTGGAATAATTCATTGTAGGAGACACAATGTGACTTTTTAAGCAGTTTTCAATGAACATATTTTATAATCATTTAAAACACAACAGTCAAGCAAAATAAAGAGTACTGCTGGTTACAGACTTGAAAGAGACACTATGAGACAACATTTTTGTGTTTCAACTGTGAACTATATTTTTTTACAGTTTTCATGAACATGTTCTAAAACAATGTTTTCAAGAGGTTTCTACAATGCAATATGAACAACACTGGAATGATTCATTGTAGGAGACACAATGTGACTTTTTAAGCAGTTTTCAATGAACATGTTTTATAATCATTTAAAACACAACAGTCAAGCAAAATAAAGAGCACTGCTGGTTACAGACTTGATAGAGACACTATGGGACAACATTTTTGTGTTTCCACTGTGAACTATATTTTTTTACAGTTTTCATGAACATGTTCTAAAACAATGTTTTCAGGAGGTTTCTACAATTCAATATGAACAAAACTGGAATGATTCATTGTAGGAGACACAATGTGACTTTTTAAGCAGTTTTCAATGAACATGTTTTATAATCATTTAAAACACAACAGTCAAGCAAAATAAAGAGTACTGCTGGTTACAGACTTGAAAGAGACACTATGGGACAACATTTTTGTGTTTCCACTGTGAACTATATTTTTTTACAGTTTTCATGAACATGTTCTAAAACAATGTTTTCAGGAGGTTTCTACAATTCAATATGAACAAAACTGGAATGATTCATTGTAGGAGACACAATGTGACTTTTTAAACAGATTTCAATGAACATGTTTTATAACCATGTAAAACACAACAGTCAAGCAAAAATAAAGAGCACTGCTGGTTACAGACTTGAAAGAAACACTATGAGACAACATAGTTGTGTTTCCACTGTGAACTTTATTTTTTAACAGTTTTCCATGAACTTGGTCTACAATCATGTTTTCAAGAAGTTTTCTACAATGCAATATGAACAAAACTGGAATAATTCATTATAGGAGACACAATGTGACTTTTTAAGCAGTTTTCAATGAACATGTTTTATAATCATTTAAAACACAACAGTCAAGCAAAATAAAGAGTACTGCTGGTTACAGACTTGAAAGAGACACTATGAGACAACATTTTTGTGTTTCAACTGTGAACTATATTTTTTTACAGTTTTCATGAACATGTTCTAAAACAATGTTTTCAAGAGGTTTCTACAATGCAATATGAACAACACTGGAATGATTCATTGTAGGAGACACAATGTGACTTTTTAAGCAGTTTTCAATGAACATGTTTTATAATCATTTAAAACACAACAGTCAAGCAAAATAAAGAGCACTGCTGGTTACAGACTTGAAAGAAACACTGTGAGACAACATAGTTGTGTTTCCACTGTGAACTTTATTTTTTAACAGTTTTCCATGAACTTGGACTACAATCATGTTTTTAAGAGGTTTCTACAATGCAATATGAACAAAACTGGAATGATTCATTGTAGGAGACACAATGTGACTTTTTAAGCAGTTTTCAATGAACATGTTTTATAATCATTTAAAACACAACAGTCAAGCAAAATAAAGAGCACTGCTGGTTACAGACTTGAAAGAGACTATGAGACAACATAGTTGTGTTTCCACTGTGAACTATATTTTTTTACAGTTTTCATGAACATTTTCTAAAACAATGTTCTCCGGAGGTTTCTACAATTCAATTTGAACAAAACTGGAAATATTCATTGTAGGATACACAATGTTACTTTTTAAACAGTTTTCAATGAAAAGGTTTTATAATAATTTAAAATACAACAGTCAAGCAAAATAAAGTGTACTTCTGGTTGATGAGAAGAAAGATACACTATGGTGACAACGTAGTTTAGTATTTACAAAGAATTATATTATTTAACAGTTTTCCATGAACATGGTCCACAATCATGTTTTCAAGAGGTTTCTACAATGCAATATGAACAACACTGGAATGATTCATTGTAGGAGACACAATGTGACTTTTTAAGCAGTTTTCAATGAACATGTTTTATAATCATTTAAAACACAACAGTCAAGCAAAATGAAGAGCACTGCTGCTTACAGACTTGAAAGAGACACTATGAGACAACATAGTTGTTTTTCCACTGTGAACTATATTTTTTTTACAGTTTTCATGAACATGTTCTAAAACAATGTTTTCAGGAGGTTTCTACAATTCAATATGAACAAAACTGGAATGATTCATTGTAGGAGACACAATGTGACTTTTTAAGCAGTTTTCAATGAACATGTTTTATAATCATTTAAAACACAACAGTCAAGCAAAAATAAAGAGTACTGCTGGTTACAGACTTGAAAGAGACACTATGAGACAACATTTTTGTGTTTCCACTGTGAACTATATTTTTTTACAGTTTTCATGAACATGTTCTAAAACAATGTTTTCAAGAGGTTTCTACAATGCAATATGAACAACACTGGAATGATTCATTGTAGGAGACACAATGTGACTTTTTAAGCAGTTTTCAATGAACATGTTTTATAATCATTTAAAACACAACAGTCAAGCAAAATAAAGAGCACTGCTGGTTACAGACTTGAAAGAAACACTATGAGACAACATAGTTGTGTTTCCACTGTGAACTTTATTTTTTAACAGTTTTCCATGAACTTGGTCTACAATCATGTTTTCAAGAGGTTTCTACAATGCAATATGAACAAAACTGGAATGATTCACTGTAGGAGACACAATGTGACTTTTTAAACAGTTTTCAATGAACATGTTTTATAATCATTTAAAACACAACAGTCAAGCAAAATAAAGAGTACTGCTGGTTACAGACTTGAAAGAGACACTATGAGACAACATTTTTGTGTTTCCACTGTGAACTATATATTTTTTACAGTTTTCATGAACATGTTCTAAAGCAATGTTTTCAGGAGGTTTCTACAATTAAATATGAACAAAACTGGAATGATTCATTGTAGGAGACACAATGTGACTTTTTAAACAGTTTTCAATGAACATGTTTTATAATCATTTAAAATACAACAGTCAAGCAAAATAAATTGTACTTCTGGTTGATGAGATGAAAGAAACACTATGAGACAACATAGTTGTGTTTCCACTGTGAACTTTATTTTTTAACAGTTTTCCATGAACATGGTCCACAATCATGTTTTCATGAGGTTTCTACAATTCAATATGAACAAAACTGGAATGATTCATTGTAGGAGACACAATGTGACTTTTTAAGCAGTTTTCAATGAACATGTTTTATAATCATTTAAAACACAACAGTCAAGCAAAATAAAGAGTACTGCTGGTTACAGACTTGAAAGAGACACTATGGGACAACATTTTTGTGTTTCCACTGTGAACTATATTTTTTTACAGTTTTCATGAACATGTTCTAAAACAATGTTTTCAGGAGGTTTCTACAATTCAATATGAACAAAACTGGAATGATTCATTGTAGGAGACACAATATGACTTTTTAAACAGATTTCAATGAACATGTTTTATAACCATGTAAAACACAACAGTCAAGCAAAAATAAAGAGCACTGCTGGTTACAGACTTGAAAGAAACACTATGAGACAACATAGTTGTGTTTCCACTGTGAACTTTATTTTTTAACAGTTTTCCATGAACTTGGTCTACAATCATGTTTTCAAGAGGTTTTCTACAATGCAATATGAACAAAACTGGAATAATTCATTGTAGGAGACACAATGTGACTTTTTAAGCAGTTTTCAATGAACATATTTTATAATCATTTAAAACACAACAGTCAAGCAAAATAAAGAGTACTGCTGGTTACAGACTTGAAAGAGACACTATGAGACAACATTTTTGTGTTTCAACTGTGAACTATATTTTTTTACAGTTTTCATGAACATGTTCTAAAACAATGTTTTCAAGAGGTTTCTACAATGCAATATGAACAACACTGGAATGATTCATTGTAGGAGACACAATGTGACTTTTTAAGCAGTTTTCAATGAACATGTTTTATAATCATTTAAAACACAACAGTCAAGCAAAATAAAGAGCACTGCTGGTTACAGACTTGATAGAGACACTATGGGACAACATTTTTGTGTTTCCACTGTGAACTATATTTTTTTACAGTTTTCATGAACATGTTCTAAAACAATGTTTTCAGGAGGTTTCTACAATTCAATATGAACAAAACTGGAATGATTCATTGTAGGAGACACAATGTGACTTTTTAAGCAGTTTTCAATGAACATGTTTTATAATCATTTAAAACACAACAGTCAAGCAAAATAAAGAGTACTGCTGGTTACAGACTTGAAAGAGACACTATGAGACAACATTTTTGTGTTTCCACTGTGAACTATATTTTTTTACAGTTTTCATGAACATGTTCTAAAACAATGTTTTCAAGAGGTTTCTACAATGCAATATGAACAACACTGGAATGATTCATTGTAGGAGACACAATGTGACTTTTTAAGCAGTTTTCAATGAACATGTTTTATAATCATTTAAAACACAACAGTCAAGCAAAATAAAGAGTACTGCTGGTTACAGACTTGAAAGAGACACTATGAGACAACATTTTTGTGTTTCCACTGTGAACTATATTTTTTTACAGTTTTCATGAACATGTTCTAAAACAATGTTTTCAAGAGGTTTCTACAATGCAATATGAACAACACTGGAATGATTCATTGTAGGAGACACAATGTGACTTTTTAAGCAGTTTTCAATGAACATGTTTTATAATCATTTAAAACACAACAGTCAAGCAAAATAAAGAGCACTGCTGGTTACAGACTTGAAAGAAACACTATGAGACAACATAGTTGTGTTTCCACTGTGAACTTTATTTTTTAACAGTTTTCCATGAACTTGGTCTACAATCATGTTTTCAAGAGGTTTCTACAATGCAATATGAACAAAACTGGAATGATTCATTGTAGGAGACACAATGTGACTTTTTAAACAGTTTTCAATGAACATGTTTTATAATCATTTAAAATACAACAGTCAAGCAAAATAAATTGTACTTCTGGTTGATGAGATGAAAGAAACACTATGAGACAACATAGTTGTGTTTCCACTGTGAACTTTATTTTTTAACAGTTTTCCATGAACTTGGTCTACAATCATGTTTTTAAGAGGTTTCTACAATGCAATATGAACAAAACTGGAATGTTTCATTGTAGGAGACACAATGTGACTTTTTAAGCAGTTTTCAATGAACATGTTTTATAATCATTTAAAACACAACAGTCAAGCAAAATAAAGAGCACTGCTGGTTACAGACTTGAAAGACACAATGAGACAACATAGTTGTGTTTCCACTGTGAACTATATTTTTTTACAGTTTTCATGAACATTTTCTAAAACAATGTTCTCAGGAGGTTTCTACAATTCAATTTGAACAAAACTGGAAATATTCATTGTAGGATACACAATGTTACTTTTTAAAAGTTTTCAATGAACAGGTTTTATAATAATTTAAAATACAACAGTCAAGCAAAATAAAGTGTACTTCTGGTTGATGAGAAGAAAGAGACACTATGGTGACAACGTAGTTTTGTATTTACAAAGAATTATATTATTTAACAGTTTTCCATGAACATGGTCCACAATCATGTTTTCAGGAGGTTTCTACAATTCAATATGAACAAAACTGGAATGATTCATTGTAGGAGACACAATGTGACTTTTTAAGCAGTTTTCAATGAACATGTTTTATAATCATTTAAAACACAACAGTCAAGCAAAATAAAGAGCACTGCTGGTTACAGACTTGAAAGAAACACTGTGAGACAACATAGTTGTGTTTCCACTGTGAACTTTATTTTTTAACAGTTTTCCATGAACTTGGACTACAATCATGTTTTTAAGAGGTTTCTACAATGCAATATGAACAAAACTGGAATGATTCATTGTAGGAGACACAATGTGACTTTTTAAGCAGTTTTCAATGAACATGTTTTATAATCATTTAAAACACAACAGTCAAGCAAAATAAAGAGCACTGCTGGTTACAGACTTGAAAGAGACTATGAGACAACATAGTTGTGTTTCCACTGTGAACTATATTTTTTTACAGTTTTCATGAACATTTTCTAAAACAATGTTCTCCGGAGGTTTCTACAATTCAATTTGAACAAAACTGGAAATATTCATTGTAGGATACACAATGTTACTTTTTAAACAGTTTTCAATGAAAAGGTTTTATAATAATTTAAAATACAACAGTCAAGCAAAATAAAGTGTACTTCTGGTTGATGAGAAGAAAGATACACTATGGTGACAACGTAGTTTAGTATTTACAAAGAATTATATTATTTAACAGTTTTCCATGAACATGGTCCACAATCATGTTTTCAAGAGGTTTCTACAATGCAATATGAACAACACTGGAATGATTCATTGTAGGAGACACAATGTGACTTTTTAAGCAGTTTTCAATGAACATGTTTTATAATCATTTAAAACACAACAGTCAAGCAAAATGAAGAGCACTGCTGCTTACAGACTTGAAAGAGACACTATGAGACAACATAGTTGTTTTTCCACTGTGAACTATATTTTTTTTACAGTTTTCATGAACATGTTCTAAAACAATGTTTTCAGGAGGTTTCTACAATTCAATATGAACAAAACTGGAATGATTCATTGTAGGAGACACAATGTGACTTTTTAAGCAGTTTTCAATGAACATGTTTTATAATCATTTAAAACACAACAGTCAAGCAAAAATAAAGAGTACTGCTGGTTACAGACTTGAAAGAGACACTATGAGACAACATTTTTGTGTTTCCACTGTGAACTATATTTTTTTACAGTTTTCATGAACATGTTCTAAAACAATGTTTTCAAGAGGTTTCTACAATGCAATATGAACAACACTGGAATGATTCATTGTAGGAGACACAATGTGACTTTTTAAGCAGTTTTCAATGAACATGTTTTATAATCATTTAAAACACAACAGTCAAGCAAAATAAAGAGCACTGCTGGTTACAGACTTGAAAGAAACACTATGAGACAACATAGTTGTGTTTCCACTGTGAACTTTATTTTTTAACAGTTTTCCATGAACTTGGTCTACAATCATGTTTTCAAGAGGTTTCTACAATGCAATATGAACAAAACTGGAATGATTCACTGTAGGAGACACAATGTGACTTTTTAAACAGTTTTCAATGAACATGTTTTATAATCATTTAAAACACAACAGTCAAGCAAAATAAAGAGTACTGCTGGTTACAGACTTGAAAGAGACACTATGAGACAACATTTTTGTGTTTCCACTGTGAACTATATATTTTTTACAGTTTTCATGAACATGTTCTAAAGCAATGTTTTCAGGAGGTTTCTACAATTAAATATGAACAAAACTGGAATGATTCATTGTAGGAGACACAATGTGACTTTTTAAACAGTTTTCAATGAACATGTTTTATAATCATTTAAAATACAACAGTCAAGCAAAATAAATTGTACTTCTGGTTGATGAGATGAAAGAAACACTATGAGACAACATAGTTGTGTTTCCACTGTGAACTTTATTTTTTAACAGTTTTCCATGAACATGGTCCACAATCATGTTTTCATGAGGTTTCTACAATTCAATATGAACAAAACTGGAATGATTCATTGTAGGAGACACAATGTGACTTTTTAAGCAGTTTTCAATGAACATGTTTTATAATCATTTAAAACACAACAGTCAAGCAAAATAAAGAGTACTGCTGGTTACAGACTTGAAAGAGACACTATGGGACAACATTTTTGTGTTTCCACTGTGAACTATATTTTTTTACAGTTTTCATGAACATGTTCTAAAACAATGTTTTCAGGAGGTTTCTACAATTCAATATGAACAAAACTGGAATGATTCATTGTAGGAGACACAATATGACTTTTTAAACAGATTTCAATGAACATGTTTTATAACCATGTAAAACACAACAGTCAAGCAAAAATAAAGAGCACTGCTGGTTACAGACTTGAAAGAAACACTATGAGACAACATAGTTGTGTTTCCACTGTGAACTTTATTTTTTAACAGTTTTCCATGAACTTGGTCTACAATCATGTTTTCAAGAGGTTTTCTACAATGCAATATGAACAAAACTGGAATAATTCATTGTAGGAGACACAATGTGACTTTTTAAGCAGTTTTCAATGAACATATTTTATAATCATTTAAAACACAACAGTCAAGCAAAATAAAGAGTACTGCTGGTTACAGACTTGAAAGAGACACTATGAGACAACATTTTTGTGTTTCAACTGTGAACTATATTTTTTTACAGTTTTCATGAACATGTTCTAAAACAATGTTTTCAAGAGGTTTCTACAATGCAATATGAACAACACTGGAATGATTCATTGTAGGAGACACAATGTGACTTTTTAAGCAGTTTTCAATGAACATGTTTTATAATCATTTAAAACACAACAGTCAAGCAAAATAAAGAGCACTGCTGGTTACAGACTTGATAGAGACACTATGGGACAACATTTTTGTGTTTCCACTGTGAACTATATTTTTTTACAGTTTTCATGAACATGTTCTAAAACAATGTTTTCAGGAGGTTTCTACAATTCAATATGAACAAAACTGGAATGATTCATTGTAGGAGACACAATGTGACTTTTTAAGCAGTTTTCAATGAACATGTTTTATAATCATTTAAAACACAACAGTCAAGCAAAATAAAGAGTACTGCTGGTTACAGACTTGAAAGAGACACTATGAGACAACATTTTTGTGTTTCCACTGTGAACTATATTTTTTTACAGTTTTCATGAACATGTTCTAAAACAATGTTTTCAAGAGGTTTCTACAATGCAATATGAACAACACTGGAATGATTCATTGTAGGAGACACAATGTGACTTTTTAAGCAGTTTTCAATGAACATGTTTTATAATCATTTAAAACACAACAGTCAAGCAAAATAAAGAGTACTGCTGGTTACAGACTTGAAAGAGACACTATGAGACAACATTTTTGTGTTTCCACTGTGAACTATATTTTTTTACAGTTTTCATGAACATGTTCTAAAACAATGTTTTCAAGAGGTTTCTACAATGCAATATGAACAACACTGGAATGATTCATTGTAGGAGACACAATGTGACTTTTTAAGCAGTTTTCAATGAACATGTTTTATAATCATTTAAAACACAACAGTCAAGCAAAATAAAGAGCACTGCTGGTTACAGACTTGAAAGAAACACTATGAGACAACATAGTTGTGTTTCCACTGTGAACTTTATTTTTTAACAGTTTTCCATGAACTTGGTCTACAATCATGTTTTCAAGAGGTTTCTACAATGCAATATGAACAAAACTGGAATGATTCATTGTAGGAGACACAATGTGACTTTTTAAACAGTTTTCAATGAACATGTTTTATAATCATTTAAAATACAACAGTCAAGCAAAATAAATTGTACTTCTGGTTGATGAGATGAAAGAAACACTATGAGACAACATAGTTGTGTTTCCACTGTGAACTTTATTTTTTAACAGTTTTCCATGAACTTGGTCTACAATCATGTTTTTAAGAGGTTTCTACAATGCAATATGAACAAAACTGGAATGTTTCATTGTAGGAGACACAATGTGACTTTTTAAGCAGTTTTCAATGAACATGTTTTATAATCATTTAAAACACAACAGTCAAGCAAAATAAAGAGCACTGCTGGTTACAGACTTGAAAGACACAATGAGACAACATAGTTGTGTTTCCACTGTGAACTATATTTTTTTACAGTTTTCATGAACATTTTCTAAAACAATGTTCTCAGGAGGTTTCTACAATTCAATTTGAACAAAACTGGAAATATTCATTGTAGGATACACAATGTTACTTTTTAAAAGTTTTCAATGAACAGGTTTTATAATAATTTAAAATACAACAGTCAAGCAAAATAAAGTGTACTTCTGGTTGATGAGAAGAAAGAGACACTATGGTGACAACGTAGTTTTGTATTTACAAAGAATTATATTATTTAACAGTTTTCCATGAACATGGTCCACAATCATGTTTTCAGGAGGTTTCTACAATTCAATATGAACAAAACTGGAATGATTCATTGTAGGAGACACAATGTGACTTTTTAAGCAGTTTTCAATGAACATGTTTTATAATCATTTAAAACACAACAGTCAAGCAAAATAAAGAGCACTGCTGGTTACAGACTTGAAAGAAACACTGTGAGACAACATAGTTGTGTTTCCACTGTGAACTTTATTTTTTAACAGTTTTCCATGAACTTGGACTACAATCATGTTTTTAAGAGGTTTCTACAATGCAATATGAACAAAACTGGAATGATTCATTGTAGGAGACACAATGTGACTTTTTAAGCAGTTTTCAATGAACATGTTTTATAATCATTTAAAACACAACAGTCAAGCAAAATAAAGAGCACTGCTGGTTACAGACTTGAAAGAGACTATGAGACAACATAGTTGTGTTTCCACTGTGAACTATATTTTTTTACAGTTTTCATGAACATTTTCTAAAACAATGTTCTCCGGAGGTTTCTACAATTCAATTTGAACAAAACTGGAAATATTCATTGTAGGATACACAATGTTACTTTTTAAACAGTTTTCAATGAAAAGGTTTTATAATAATTTAAAATACAACAGTCAAGCAAAATAAAGTGTACTTCTGGTTGATGAGAAGAAAGATACACTATGGTGACAACGTAGTTTAGTATTTACAAAGAATTATATTATTTAACAGTTTTCCATGAACATGGTCCACAATCATGTTTTCAAGAGGTTTCTACAATGCAATATGAACAACACTGGAATGATTCATTGTAGGAGACACAATGTGACTTTTTAAGCAGTTTTCAATGAACATGTTTTATAATCATTTAAAACACAACAGTCAAGCAAAATGAAGAGCACTGCTGCTTACAGACTTGAAAGAGACACTATGAGACAACATAGTTGTTTTTCCACTGTGAACTATATTTTTTTTACAGTTTTCATGAACATGTTCTAAAACAATGTTTTCAGGAGGTTTCTACAATTCAATATGAACAAAACTGGAATGATTCATTGTAGGAGACACAATGTGACTTTTTAAGCAGTTTTCAATGAACATGTTTTATAATCATTTAAAACACAACAGTCAAGCAAAAATAAAGAGTACTGCTGGTTACAGACTTGAAAGAGACACTATGAGACAACATTTTTGTGTTTCCACTGTGAACTATATTTTTTTACAGTTTTCATGAACATGTTCTAAAACAATGTTTTCAAGAGGTTTCTACAATGCAATATGAACAACACTGGAATGATTCATTGTAGGAGACACAATGTGACTTTTTAAGCAGTTTTCAATGAACATGTTTTATAATCATTTAAAACACAACAGTCAAGCAAAATAAAGAGCACTGCTGGTTACAGACTTGAAAGAAACACTATGAGACAACATAGTTGTGTTTCCACTGTGAACTTTATTTTTTAACAGTTTTCCATGAACTTGGTCTACAATCATGTTTTCAAGAGGTTTCTACAATGCAATATGAACAAAACTGGAATGATTCACTGTAGGAGACACAATGTGACTTTTTAAACAGTTTTCAATGAACATGTTTTATAATCATTTAAAACACAACAGTCAAGCAAAATAAAGAGTACTGCTGGTTACAGACTTGAAAGAGACACTATGAGACAACATTTTTGTGTTTCCACTGTGAACTATATATTTTTTACAGTTTTCATGAACATGTTCTAAAGCAATGTTTTCAGGAGGTTTCTACAATTAAATATGAACAAAACTGGAATGATTCATTGTAGGAGACACAATGTGACTTTTTAAACAGTTTTCAATGAACATGTTTTATAATCATTTAAAATACAACAGTCAAGCAAAATAAATTGTACTTCTGGTTGATGAGATGAAAGAAACACTATGAGACAACATAGTTGTGTTTCCACTGTGAACTTTATTTTTTAACAGTTTTCCATGAACATGGTCCACAATCATGTTTTCATGAGGTTTCTACAATTCAATATGAACAAAACTGGAATGATTCATTGTAGGAGACACAATGTGACTTTTTAAGCAGTTTTCAATGAACATGTTTTATAATCATTTAAAACACAACAGTCAAGCAAAATAAAGAGTACTGCTGGTTACAGACTTGAAAGAGACACTATGGGACAACATTTTTGTGTTTCCACTGTGAACTATATTTTTTTACAGTTTTCATGAACATGTTCTAAAACAATGTTTTCAGGAGGTTTCTACAATTCAATATGAACAAAACTGGAATGATTCATTGTAGGAGACACAATATGACTTTTTAAACAGATTTCAATGAACATGTTTTATAACCATGTAAAACACAACAGTCAAGCAAAAATAAAGAGCACTGCTGGTTACAGACTTGAAAGAAACACTATGAGACAACATAGTTGTGTTTCCACTGTGAACTTTATTTTTTAACAGTTTTCCATGAACTTGGTCTACAATCATGTTTTCAAGAGGTTTTCTACAATGCAATATGAACAAAACTGGAATAATTCATTGTAGGAGACACAATGTGACTTTTTAAGCAGTTTTCAATGAACATATTTTATAATCATTTAAAACACAACAGTCAAGCAAAATAAAGAGTACTGCTGGTTACAGACTTGAAAGAGACACTATGAGACAACATTTTTGTGTTTCAACTGTGAACTATATTTTTTTACAGTTTTCATGAACATGTTCTAAAACAATGTTTTCAAGAGGTTTCTACAATGCAATATGAACAACACTGGAATGATTCATTGTAGGAGACACAATGTGACTTTTTAAGCAGTTTTCAATGAACATGTTTTATAATCATTTAAAACACAACAGTCAAGCAAAATAAAGAGCACTGCTGGTTACAGACTTGATAGAGACACTATGGGACAACATTTTTGTGTTTCCACTGTGAACTATATTTTTTTACAGTTTTCATGAACATGTTCTAAAACAATGTTTTCAGGAGGTTTCTACAATTCAATATGAACAAAACTGGAATGATTCATTGTAGGAGACACAATGTGACTTTTTAAGCAGTTTTCAATGAACATGTTTTATAATCATTTAAAACACAACAGTCAAGCAAAATAAAGAGTACTGCTGGTTACAGACTTGAAAGAGACACTATGAGACAACATTTTTGTGTTTCCACTGTGAACTATATTTTTTTACAGTTTTCATGAACATGTTCTAAAACAATGTTTTCAAGAGGTTTCTACAATGCAATATGAACAACACTGGAATGATTCATTGTAGGAGACACAATGTGACTTTTTAAGCAGTTTTCAATGAACATGTTTTATAATCATTTAAAACACAACAGTCAAGCAAAATAAAGAGTATTGCTGGTTACAGACTTGAAAGAGACACTATGAGACAACATTTTTGTGTTTCCACTGTGAACTATATTTTTTTACAGTTTTCATGAACATGTTCTAAAACAATGTTTTCAAGAGGTTTCTACAATGCAATATGAACAACACTGGAATGATTCATTGTAGGAGACACAATGTGACTTTTTAAGCAGTTTTCAATGAACATGTTTTATAATCATTTAAAACACAACAGTCAAGCAAAATAAAGAGCACTGCTGGTTACAGACTTGAAAGAAACACTATGAGACAACATAGTTGTGTTTCCACTGTGAACTTTATTTTTTAACAGTTTTCCATGAACTTGGTCTACAATCATGTTTTCAAGAGGTTTCTACAATGCAATATGAACAAAACTGGAATGATTCATTGTAGGAGACACAATGTGACTTTTTAAACAGTTTTCAATGAACATGTTTTATAATCATTTAAAATACAACAGTCAAGCAAAATAAATTGTACTTCTGGTTGATGAGATGAAAGAAACACTATGAGACAACATAGTTGTGTTTCCACTGTGAACTTTATTTTTTAACAGTTTTCCATGAACTTGGTCTACAATCATGTTTTTAAGAGGTTTCTACAATGCAATATGAACAAAACTGGAATGTTTCATTGTAGGAGACACAATGTGACTTTTTAAGCAGTTTTCAATGAACATGTTTTATAATCATTTAAAACACAACAGTCAAGCAAAATAAAGAGCACTGCTGGTTACAGACTTGAAAGACACAATGAGACAACATAGTTGTGTTTCCACTGTGAACTATATTTTTTTACAGTTTTCATGAACATTTTCTAAAACAATGTTCTCAGGAGGTTTCTACAATTCAATTTGAACAAAACTGGAAATATTCATTGTAGGATACACAATGTTACTTTTTAAAAGTTTTCAATGAACAGGTTTTATAATAATTTAAAATACAACAGTCAAGCAAAATAAAGTGTACTTCTGGTTGATGAGAAGAAAGAGACACTATGGTGACAACGTAGTTTTGTATTTACAAAGAATTATATTATTTAACAGTTTTCCATGAACATGGTCCACAATCATGTTTTCAGGAGGTTTCTACAATTCAATATGAACAAAACTGGAATGATTCATTGTAGGAGACACAATGTGACTTTTTAAGCAGTTTTCAATGAACATGTTTTATAATCATTTAAAATACAACAGTCAAGCAAAATAAATTGTACTTCTGGTTGATGAGATGAAAGAAACACTATGAGACAACATAGTTGTGTTTCCACTGTGAACTTTATTTTTTAACAGTTTTCCATGAACATGGTCCACAATCATGTTTTCATGAGGTTTCTACAATTCAATATGAACAAAACTGGAATGATTCATTGTAGGAGACACAATGTGACTTTTTAAGCAGTTTTCAATGAACATGTTTTATAATCATTTAAAACACAACAGTCAAGCAAAATAAAGAGTACTGCTGGTTACAGACTTGAAAGAGACACTATGGGACAACATTTTTGTGTTTCCACTGTGAACTATATTTTTTTACAGTTTTCATGAACATGTTCTAAAACAATGTTTTCAGGAGGTTTCTACAATTCAATATGAACAAAACTGGAATGATTCATTGTAGGAGACACAATATGACTTTTTAAACAGATTTCAATGAACATGTTTTATAACCATGTAAAACACAACAGTCAAGCAAAAATAAAGAGCACTGCTGGTTACAGACTTGAAAGAAACACTATGAGACAACATAGTTGTGTTTCCACTGTGAACTTTATTTTTTAACAGTTTTCCATGAACTTGGTCTACAATCATGTTTTCAAGAGGTTTTCTACAATGCAATATGAACAAAACTGGAATAATTCATTGTAGGAGACACAATGTGACTTTTTAAGCAGTTTTCAATGAACATATTTTATAATCATTTAAAACACAACAGTCAAGCAAAATAAAGAGTACTGCTGGTTACAGACTTGAAAGAGACACTATGAGACAACATTTTTGTGTTTCAACTGTGAACTATATTTTTTTACAGTTTTCATGAACATGTTCTAAAACAATGTTTTCAAGAGGTTTCTACAATGCAATATGAACAACACTGGAATGATTCATTGTAGGAGACACAATGTGACTTTTTAAGCAGTTTTCAATGAACATGTTTTATAATCATTTAAAACACAACAGTCAAGCAAAATAAAGAGCACTGCTGGTTACAGACTTGATAGAGACACTATGGGACAACATTTTTGTGTTTCCACTGTGAACTATATTTTTTTACAGTTTTCATGAACATGTTCTAAAACAATGTTTTCAGGAGGTTTCTACAATTCAATATGAACAAAACTGGAATGATTCATTGTAGGAGACACAATGTGACTTTTTAAGCAGTTTTCAATGAACATGTTTTATAATCATTTAAAACACAACAGTCAAGCAAAATAAAGAGTACTGCTGGTTACAGACTTGAAAGAGACACTATGAGACAACATTTTTGTGTTTCCACTGTGAACTATATTTTTTTACAGTTTTCATGAACATGTTCTAAAACAATGTTTTCAAGAGGTTTCTACAATGCAATATGAACAACACTGGAATGATTCATTGTAGGAGACACAATGTGACTTTTTAAGCAGTTTTCAATGAACATGTTTTATAATCATTTAAAACACAACAGTCAAGCAAAATAAAGAGTACTGCTGGTTACAGACTTGAAAGAGACACTATGAGACAACATTTTTGTGTTTCCACTGTGAACTATATTTTTTTACAGTTTTCATGAACATGTTCTAAAACAATGTTTTCAAGAGGTTTCTACAATGCAATATGAACAACACTGGAATGATTCATTGTAGGAGACACAATGTGACTTTTTAAGCAGTTTTCAATGAACATGTTTTATAATCATTTAAAACACAACAGTCAAGCAAAATAAATTGTACTTCTGGTTGATGAGATGAAAGAAACACTATGAGACAACATAGTTGTGTTTCCACTGTGAACTTTATTTTTTAACAGTTTTCCATGAACTTGGTCTACAATCATGTTTTTAAGAGGTTTCTACAATGCAATATGAACAAAACTGGAATGTTTCATTGTAGGAGACACAATGTGACTTTTTAAGCAGTTTTCAATGAACATGTTTTATAATCATTTAAAACACAACAGTCAAGCAAAATAAAGAGCACTGCTGGTTACAGACTTGAAAGACACAATGAGACAACATAGTTGTGTTTCCACTGTGAACTATATTTTTTTACAGTTTTCATGAACATTTTCTAAAACAATGTTCTCAGGAGGTTTCTACAATTCAATTTGAACAAAACTGGAAATATTCATTGTAGGATACACAATGTTACTTTTTAAAAGTTTTCAATGAACAGGTTTTATAATAATTTAAAATACAACAGTCAAGCAAAATAAAGTGTACTTCTGGTTGATGAGAAGAAAGAGACACTATGGTGACAACGTAGTTTTGTATTTACAAAGAATTATATTATTTAACAGTTTTCCATGAACATGGTCCACAATCATGTTTTCAGGAGGTTTCTACAATTCAATATGAACAAAACTGGAATGATTCATTGTAGGAGACACAATGTGACTTTTTAAGCAGTTTTCAATGAACATGTTTTATAATCATTTAAAACACAACAGTCAAGCAAAATAAAGAGCACTGCTGGTTACAGACTTGAAAGAAACACTGTGAGACAACATAGTTGTGTTTCCACTGTGAACTTTATTTTTTAACAGTTTTCCATGAACTTGGACTACAATCATGTTTTTAAGAGGTTTCTACAATGCAATATGAACAAAACTGGAATGATTCATTGTAGGAGACACAATGTGACTTTTTAAGCAGTTTTCAATGAACATGTTTTATAATCATTTAAAACACAACAGTCAAGCAAAATAAAGAGCACTGCTGGTTACAGACTTGAAAGAGACTATGAGACAACATAGTTGTGTTTCCACTGTGAACTATATTTTTTTACAGTTTTCATGAACATTTTCTAAAACAATGTTCTCCGGAGGTTTCTACAATTCAATTTGAACAAAACTGGAAATATTCATTGTAGGATACACAATGTTACTTTTTAAACAGTTTTCAATGAAAAGGTTTTATAATAATTTAAAATACAACAGTCAAGCAAAATAAAGTGTACTTCTGGTTGATGAGAAGAAAGATACACTATGGTGACAACGTAGTTTAGTATTTACAAAGAATTATATTATTTAACAGTTTTCCATGAACATGGTCCACAATCATGTTTTCAAGAGGTTTCTACAATGCAATATGAACAACACTGGAATGATTCATTGTAGGAGACACAATGTGACTTTTTAAGCAGTTTTCAATGAACATGTTTTATAATCATTTAAAACACAACAGTCAAGCAAAATGAAGAGCACTGCTGCTTACAGACTTGAAAGAGACACTATGAGACAACATAGTTGTTTTTCCACTGTGAACTATATTTTTTTTACAGTTTTCATGAACATGTTCTAAAACAATGTTTTCAGGAGGTTTCTACAATTCAATATGAACAAAACTGGAATGATTCATTGTAGGAGACACAATGTGACTTTTTAAGCAGTTTTCAATGAACATGTTTTATAATCATTTAAAACACAACAGTCAAGCAAAAATAAAGAGTACTGCTGGTTACAGACTTGAAAGAGACACTATGAGACAACATTTTTGTGTTTCCACTGTGAACTATATTTTTTTACAGTTTTCATGAACATGTTCTAAAACAATGTTTTCAAGAGGTTTCTACAATGCAATATGAACAACACTGGAATGATTCATTGTAGGAGACACAATGTGACTTTTTAAGCAGTTTTCAATGAACATGTTTTATAATCATTTAAAACACAACAGTCAAGCAAAATAAAGAGCACTGCTGGTTACAGACTTGAAAGAAACACTATGAGACAACATAGTTGTGTTTCCACTGTGAACTTTATTTTTTAACAGTTTTCCATGAACTTGGTCTACAATCATGTTTTCAAGAGGTTTCTACAATGCAATATGAACAAAACTGGAATGATTCACTGTAGGAGACACAATGTGACTTTTTAAACAGTTTTCAATGAACATGTTTTATAATCATTTAAAACACAACAGTCAAGCAAAATAAAGAGTACTGCTGGTTACAGACTTGAAAGAGACACTATGAGACAACATTTTTGTGTTTCCACTGTGAACTATATATTTTTTACAGTTTTCATGAACATGTTCTAAAGCAATGTTTTCAGGAGGTTTCTACAATTAAATATGAACAAAACTGGAATGATTCATTGTAGGAGACACAATGTGACTTTTTAAACAGTTTTCAATGAACATGTTTTATAATCATTTAAAATACAACAGTCAAGCAAAATAAATTGTACTTCTGGTTGATGAGATGAAAGAAACACTATGAGACAACATAGTTGTGTTTCCACTGTGAACTTTATTTTTTAACAGTTTTCCATGAACATGGTCCACAATCATGTTTTCATGAGGTTTCTACAATTCAATATGAACAAAACTGGAATGATTCATTGTAGGAGACACAATGTGACTTTTTAAGCAGTTTTCAATGAACATGTTTTATAATCATTTAAAACACAACAGTCAAGCAAAATAAAGAGTACTGCTGGTTACAGACTTGAAAGAGACACTATGAGACAACATTTTTGTGTTTCAACTGTGAACTATATTTTTTTACAGTTTTCATGAACATGTTCTAAAACAATGTTTTCAAGAGGTTTCTACAATGCAATATGAACAACACTGGAATGATTCATTGTAGGAGACACAATGTGACTTTTTAAGCAGTTTTCAATGAACATGTTTTATAATCATTTAAAACACAACAGTCAAGCAAAATAAAGAGCACTGCTGGTTACAGACTTGATAGAGACACTATGGGACAACATTTTTGTGTTTCCACTGTGAACTATATTTTTTTACAGTTTTCATGAACATGTTCTAAAACAATGTTTTCAGGAGGTTTCTACAATTCAATATGAACAAAACTGGAATGATTCATTGTAGGAGACACAATGTGACTTTTTAAGCAGTTTTCAATGAACATGTTTTATAATCATTTAAAACACAACAGTCAAGCAAAATAAAGAGTACTGCTGGTTACAGACTTGAAAGAGACACTATGAGACAACATTTTTGTGTTTCCACTGTGAACTATATTTTTTTACAGTTTTCATGAACATGTTCTAAAACAATGTTTTCAAGAGGTTTCTACAATGCAATATGAACAACACTGGAATGATTCATTGTAGGAGACACAATGTGACTTTTTAAGCAGTTTTCAATGAACATGTTTTATAATCATTTAAAACACAACAGTCAAGCAAAATAAAGAGTACTGCTGGTTACAGACTTGAAAGAGACACTATGAGACAACATTTTTGTGTTTCCACTGTGAACTATATTTTTTTACAGTTTTCATGAACATGTTCTAAAACAATGTTTTCAAGAGGTTTCTACAATGCAATATGAACAACACTGGAATGATTCATTGTAGGAGACACAATGTGACTTTTTAAGCAGTTTTCAATGAACATGTTTTATAATCATTTAAAACACAACAGTCAAGCAAAATAAAGAGCACTGCTGGTTACAGACTTGAAAGAAACACTATGAGACAACATAGTTGTGTTTCCACTGTGAACTTTATTTTTTAACAGTTTTCCATGAACTTGGTCTACAATCATGTTTTCAAGAGGTTTCTACAATGCAATATGAACAAAACTGGAATGATTCATTGTAGGAGACACAATGTGACTTTTTAAACAGTTTTCAATGAACATGTTTTATAATCATTTAAAATACAACAGTCAAGCAAAATAAATTGTACTTCTGGTTGATGAGATGAAAGAAACACTATGAGACAACATAGTTGTGTTTCCACTGTGAACTTTATTTTTTAACAGTTTTCCATGAACTTGGTCTACAATCATGTTTTTAAGAGGTTTCTACAATGCAATATGAACAAAACTGGAATGTTTCATTGTAGGAGACACAATGTGACTTTTTAAGCAGTTTTCAATGAACATGTTTTATAATCATTTAAAACACAACAGTCAAGCAAAATAAAGAGCACTGCTGGTTACAGACTTGAAAGACACAATGAGACAACATAGTTGTGTTTCCACTGTGAACTATATTTTTTTACAGTTTTCATGAACATTTTCTAAAACAATGTTCTCAGGAGGTTTCTACAATTCAATTTGAACAAAACTGGAAATATTCATTGTAGGATACACAATGTTACTTTTTAAAAGTTTTCAATGAACAGGTTTTATAATAATTTAAAATACAACAGTCAAGCAAAATAAAGTGTACTTCTGGTTGATGAGAAGAAAGAGACACTATGGTGACAACGTAGTTTTGTATTTACAAAGAATTATATTATTTAACAGTTTTCCATGAACATGGTCCACAATCATGTTTTCAGGAGGTTTCTACAATTCAATATGAACAAAACTGGAATGATTCATTGTAGGAGACACAATGTGACTTTTTAAGCAGTTTTCAATGAACATGTTTTATAATCATTTAAAACACAACAGTCAAGCAAAATAAAGAGTACTGCTGTTTACAGACTTGAAAGAGACACTATGGGACAACATTTTTGTGTTTCCACTGTGAACTATATTTTTTTACAGTTTTCATGAACATGTTCTAAAACAATGTTTTCAGGAGGTTTCTACAATTCAATATGAACAAAACTGGAATGATTCATTGTAGGAGACACAATGTGACTTTTTAAACAGATTTCAATGAACATGTTTTATAACCATGTAAAACACAACAGTCAAGCAAAAATAAAGAGCACTGCTGGTTACAGACTTGAAAGAAACACTATGAGACAACATAGTTGTGTTTCCACTGTGAACTTTATTTTTTAACAGTTTTCCATGAACTTGGTCTACAATCATGTTTTCAAGAGGTTTTCTACAATGCAATATGAACAAAACTGGAATAATTCATTGTAGGAGACACAATGTGACTTTTTAAGCAGTTTTCAATGAACATGTTTTATAATCATTTAAAACACAACAGTCAAGCAAAATAAAGAGTACTGCTGGTTACAGACTTGAAAGAGACACTATGAGACAACATTTTTGTGTTTCAACTGTGAACTATATTTTTTTACAGTTTTCATGAACATGTTCTAAAACAATGTTTTCAAGAGGTTTCTACAATGCAATATGAACAACACTGGAATGATTCATTGTAGGAGACACAATGTGACTTTTTAAGCAGTTTTCAATGAACATGTTTTATAATCATTTAAAACACAACAGTCAAGCAAAATAAAGAGCACTGCTGGTTACAGACTTGAAAGAGACTATGAGACAACATAGTTGTGTTTCCACTGTGAACTATATTTTTTTACAGTTTTCATGAACATTTTCTAAAACAATATTCTCAGGAGGTTTCTACAATTCAATTTGAACAAAACTGGAAATATTCATTGTAGGATACACAATGTTACTTTTTAAACAGTTTTCAATGAACAGGTTTTATAATAATTTAAAATACAACAGTCAAGCAAAATAAAGTGTACTTCTGGTTGATGAGAAGAAAGATACACTATGGTGACAACGTAGTTTAGTATTTACAAAGAATTATATTATTTAACAGTTTTCCATGAACATGGTCCACAATCATGTTTTCAAGAGGTTTCTACAATGCAATATGAACAACACTGGAATGATTCATTGTAGGAGACACAATGTGACTTTTTAAGCAGTTTTCAATGAACATGTTTTATAATCATTTAAAACACAACAGTCAAGCAAAATAAAGAGTACTGCTGGTTACAGACTTGAAAGAGACACTATGAGACAACATTTTTGTGTTTCCACTGTGAACTATATTTTTTTACAGTTTTCATGAACATGTTCTAAAACAATGTTTTCAAGAGGTTTCTACAATGCAATATGAACAACACTGGAATGATTAATTGTAGGAGACACAATGTGACTTTTTAAGCAGTTTTCAATGAACATGTTTTATAATCATTTAAAACACAACAGTCAAGCAAAATAAAGAGTACTGCTGGTTACAGACTTGAAAGAGACACTATGAGACAACATTTTTGTGTTTCCACTGTGAACTATATTTTTTTACAGTTTTCATGAACATGTTCTAAAACAATGTTTTCAAGAGGTTTCTACAATGCAATATGAACAACACTGGAATGATTAATTGTAGGAGACACAATGTGACTTTTTAAGCAGTTTTCAATGAACATGTTTTATAATCATTTAAAACACAACAGTCAAGCAAAATAAAGAGTACTGCTGGTTACAGACTTGAAAGAGACACTATGAGACAACATTTTTGTGTTTCCACTGTGAACTATATTTTTTTTACAGTTTTCATGAACATGTTCTAAAACAATGTTTTCAGGAGGTTTCTACAATTCAATATGAACAAAACTGGAATGATTCATTGTAGGAGAAACAATGTGACTTTTTAAACAGATTTCAATGAACATGTTTTATAATCATTTAAAATACAACAGTCAAGCAAAAAAAAAGCACTGCTGGTTACAGACTTGAAAGAAACACTATGAGATAAAGTAGTTGTGTTTCCACTGTGAACTTTATTTTTTAACAGTTTTCCATGAACTTTGTCTACAATCATGTTTTCAAGAGGTTTCTACAATTCAATATGAAGAACACTGTAATGATTCATTGTAGGAGACACAATGTGACTTTTTAAGCAGTTTTCAATGAACATGTTTTATAATCATTTAAAACACAACAGTCAAGCAAAATAAAGAGCACTGCTGCTTACAGACTTGAAAGAGACACTATGAGACAACATAGTTGTTTTTCCACTGTGAACTATATATTTTTTTACAGTTTTCATGAACATGTTCTAAAACAATGTTTTCAGGAGGTTTCTACAATTCAATATGAGCAAAACTTGAATGGTTCATTGTAGGAGACACAATGTGACTTTTTAAACAGTTTTCAATGAACATGTTTTATAATCATTTAAAATACAACAGTCAAGCAAAAAAAAAAGTACTGCTGGTTACAGACTTGAAAGAAACACTATGAGATAACGTAGTTGTGTTTCCACTGTGAACTTTATTTTTTAACAGTTTTCCATGAACTTGGTCTACAATCATGTTTTCAAGAGGTTTCTACAATGCAATATGAAGAACACTGTAATGATTCATTGTAGGAGACACAATGTGACTTTTTAAGCAGTTTTCAATGAACATGTTTTATAATCATTTAAAACACAACAGTCAAGCAACATAAAGAGCACCTGCTGCTTAAAGACTTGAAAGAGACACTATGAGACAACATAGTTGTGTTTCTACTGTGAACTATATTTTTTTACAGTTTTCATGAACATTTTCTAAAACAATGTTCTCAGGAGGTTTCTACAATTCAATTTTAACAAAACTGGAAATATTCATTGTAGGATACACAATGTGACTTTTTAAACAGTTTTCAATGAACATGTTTTATAATCATTTAAAATACAACAGTCAAGCAAAATAAATTGTACTTCTGGTTGATGTGATGAAAGAGACATTATGGTGACAACGTAGTTCAATATTTACAGAGAATTATATTATTTAACAGTTTTCCATGAACATGGTCCAAAATCATGTTTTCACGAGTTTTCTACAATGCAATATGAAGAACACTGTAATGATTCATTGTAGGAGACACAATGTGACTTTTTAAACAGTTTTCAATGAACATGATTTATAATCATGTAAAACATAACAGTCAAGCAAAATAAAGAGCACTGCTGGTTACAGACTTGAAAGAAACACTATGAGACAACATAGTTGTGTTTCCACTGTGAACTTTATTTTTTAACAGTTTTCCATGAACTTGGTCTAAAATCATGTTTTCAAGAGGTTTCTACAATGCAATATGAACAACACTGGAATGATTCATTGTAGGAGACACAATGTGACTTTTTAAGCAGTTTTCAATGAACATGTTTTATAATCATTTAAAACACAACAGTCAAGCAAAATGAAGAGCACTGCTGCTTACAGACTTGAAAGAGACACTATGAGACAACATAGTTGTTTTTCCACTGTGAACTATATATTTTTTACAGTTTTCATGAACACGTTCTAAAACAATGTTTTCAGGAGGTTTCTACAATTCAATATGAACAAAACTGGAATGATTCATTGTAGGAGACACAATGTGACTTTTTAAGCAGTTTTCAATGAACATGTTTTATAATCATTTAAAACACAACAGTCAAGCAAAAATAAAGAGTACTGCTGGTTACAGACTTGAAAGAGACACTATGAGACAACATTTTTGTGTTTCCACTGTGAACTATATGTTTTTACAGTTTTCATGACCATGTTCTAAAACAATGTTTTCAAAGAGGTTTCCACAATGCAATATGAACAACACTGGAATGATTCATTGTAGGAGACACAATGTGACTTTTTAAGCAGTTTTCAATGAACATGTTTTATAATCATTTAAAACACAACAGTCAAGCAAAATAAAGAGCACTGCTGGTTACAGACTTGAAAGAAACACTATGAGACAACATAGTTGTGTTTCCACTGTGAACTTTATTTTTTAACAGTTTTCCATGAACTTGGTCTACAATCATGTTTTTAAGAGGTTTCTACAATGCAATATGAACAAAACTGGAATGATTCATTGTAGGAGACACAATGTGACTTTTTAAGCAGTTTTCAATGAAAATGTTTTATAATCATTTAAAATACAACAGTCAAGCAAAAAAAAAGCACTGCTGGTTACAGACTTGAAAGAAACACTATGAGATAAAGTAGTTGTGTTTCCACTGTGAACTTTATTTTTTAACAGTTTTCCATGAACTTTGTCTACAATCATGTTTTCAAGAGGTTTCTACAATGCAATATGAAGAACACTGTAATGATTCATTGTAGGAGACACAATGTGACTTTTTAAGCAGTTTTCAATGAACATGTTTTATAATCATTTAAAACACAACAGTCAAGCAAAATAAAGAGCACTGCTGCTTACAGACTTGAAAGAGACACTATGAGACAACATAGTTGTTTTTCCACTGTGAACTATATATTTTTTTACAGTTTTCATGAACATGTTCTAAAACAATGTTTTCAGGAGGTTTCTACAATTCAATATGAGCAAAACTTGAATGGTTCATTGTAGGAGACACAATGTGACTTTTTAAACAGTTTTCAATGAACATGTTTTATAATCATTTAAAATACAACAGTCAAGCAAAAAAAAAAGTACTGCTGGTTACAGACTTGAAAGAAACACTATGAGATAACGTAGTTGTGTTTCCACTGTGAACTTTATTTTTTAACAGTTTTCCATGAACTTGGTCTACAATCATGTTTTCAAGAGGTTTCTACAATGCAATATGAAGAACACTGTAATGATTCATTGTAGGAGACACAATGTGACTTTTTAAGCAGTTTTCAATGAACATGTTTTATAATCATTTAAAACACAACAGTCAAGCAACATAAAGAGCACCTGCTGCTTAAAGACTTGAAAGAGACACTATGAGACAACATAGTTGTGTTTCTACTGTGAACTATATTTTTTTACAGTTTTCATGAACATTTTCTAAAACAATGTTCTCAGGAGGTTTCTACAATTCAATTTGAACAAAACTGGAAATATTCATTGTAGGATACACAATGTGACTTTTTAAACAGTTTTCAATGAACATGTTTTATAATCATTTAAAATACAACAGTCAAGCAAAATAAATTGTACTTCTGGTTGATGTGATGAAAGAGACATTATGGTGACAACGTAGTTCAATATTTACAGAGAATTATATTATTTAACAGTTTTCCATGAACATGGTCCAAAATCATGTTTTCACGAGTTTTCTACAATGCAATATGAAGAACACTGTAATGATTCATTGTAGGAGACACAATGTGACTTTTTAAACAGTTTTCAATGAACATGATTTATAATCATGTAAAACATAACAGTCAAGCAAAATAAAGAGCACTGCTGGTTACAGACTTGAAAGAAACACTATGAGACAACATAGTTGTGTTTCCACTGTGAACTTTATTTTTTAACAGTTTTCCATGAACTTGGTCTAAAATCATGTTTTCAAGAGGTTTCTACAATGCAATATGAACAACACTGGAATGATTCATTGTAGGAGACACAATGTGACTTTTTAAGCAGTTTTCAATGAACATGTTTTATAATCATTTAAAACACAACAGTCAAGCAAAATGAAGAGCACTGCTGCTTACAGACTTGAAAGAGACACTATGAGACAACATAGTTGTTTTTCCACTGTGAACTATATTTTTTTTACAGTTTTCATGAACACGTTCTAAAACAATGTTTTCAGGAGGTTTCTACAATTCAATATGAACAAAACTGGAATGATTCATTGTAGGAGACACAATGTGACTTTTTAAGCAGTTTTCAATGAACATGTTTTATAATCATTTAAAACACAACAGTCAAGCAAAAATAAAGAGTACTGCTGGTTACAGACTTGAAAGAGACACTATGAGACAACATTTTTGTGTTTCCACTGTGAACTATATGTTTTTACAGTTTTCATGACCATGTTCTAAAACAATGTTTTCAAAGAGGTTTCCACAATGCAATATGAACAACACTGGAATGATTCATTGTAGGAGACACAATGTGACTTTTTAAGCAGTTTTCAATGAACATGTTTTATAATCATTTAAAACACAACAGTCAAGCAAAATAAAGAGCACTGCTGGTTACAGACTTGAAAGAAACACTATGAGACAACATAGTTGTGTTTCCACTGTGAACTTTATTTTTTAACAGTTTTCCATGAACTTGGTCTACAATCATGTTTTTAAGAGGTTTCTACAATGCAATATGAACAAAACTGGAATGATTCATTGTAGGAGACACAATGTGACTTTTTAAGCAGTTTTCAATGAAAATGTTTTATAATCATTTAAAACACAACAGTCAAGCAAAATAAAGAGTACTGCTGGTTACAGACTTGAAAGAGACACTATGAGACAACATTTTTGTTTTTCCACTGTGAACTATATTTTTTTTACAGTTTTCATGAACATGTTCTAAAACAATGTTTTCAAGAGGTTTCTACAATGCAATATGAAGAACACTGTAATGATTCATTGTAGGAGACACAATGTGACTTTTTAAGCAGTTTTCAATGAACATGTTTTATAATCATTTAAAACACAACAGTCAAGCAACATAAAGAGCACCTGCTGCTTAAAGACTTGAAAGAGACACTATGAGACAACATAGTTGTGTTTCTACTGTGAACTATATTTTTTTACAGTTTTCATGAACATTTTCTAAAACAATGTTCTCAGGAGGTTTCTACAATTCAATTTGAACAAAACTGGAAATATTCATTGTAGGATACACAATGTGACTTTTTAAACAGTTTTCAATGAACATGTTTTATAATCATTTAAAATACAACAGTCAAGCAAAATAAATTGTACTTCTGGTTGATGTGATGAAAGAGACATTATGGTGACAACGTAGTTCAATATTTACAGAGAATTATATTATTTAACAGTTTTCCATGAACATGGTCCAAAATCATGTTTTCACGAGTTTTCTACAATGCAATATGAAGAACACTGTAATGATTCATTGTAGGAGACACAATGTGACTTTTTAAACAGTTTTCAATGAACATGATTTATAATCATGTAAAACATAACAGTCAAGCAAAATAAAGAGCACTGCTGGTTACAGACTTGAAAGAAACACTATGAGACAACATAGTTGTGTTTCCACTGTGAACTTTATTTTTTAACAGTTTTCCATGAACTTGGTCTAAAATCATGTTTTCAAGAGGTTTCTACAATGCAATATGAACAACACTGGAATGATTCATTGTAGGAGACACAATGTGACTTTTTAAGCAGTTTTCAATGAACATGTTTTATAATCATTTAAAACACAACAGTCAAGCAAAATGAAGAGCACTGCTGCTTACAGACTTGAAAGAGACACTATGAGACAACATTTTTGTGTTTCCACTGTGAACTATATTTTTTTTACAGTTTTCATGAACATGTTCTAAAACAATTTTTTCAGGAGGTTTCTACAATTCAATATGAACAAAACTGGAATGATTCATTGTAGGAGAAACAATGTGACTTTTTAAACAGATTTCAATGAACATGTTTTATAACCATGTAAAACACAACAGTCAAGCAAAATAAAGAGTACTGCTGGTTACAGACTTGAAAGAAACACTATGAGACAACATAGTTGTGTTTCCACTGTGAACTTTATTTTTTAACAGTTTTCCATGAACTTGGTCTACAATCATGTTTACAAGAGGTTTCTACAATGCAATATGAACAAAACTGGAATGATTCATTGTAGGAGACACAATGTGACTTTTTAAGCAGTTTTCAATGAACATGTTTTATAATAATTTAAAACACAAAAGTCAAGCAAAATAAAGAGCACTGCTGGTTACAGACTTGAAAGAGACACTATGAGACAACATAGTTGTGTTTCCACTGTGAACTTTATTTTTTTACAGTTTTCATGAACATGTTCTAAAACAATGTTTTCAGGAGGTTTCTACAATTAAATATGAACAAAACTGGAATGATTCATTGTAGGAGACACAATGTGACTTTTTAAGCAGTTTTCAATGAACATGTTTTATAATCATTTAAAACACAACAGTCAAGCAACATAAAGAGCACCTGCTGCTTAAAGACTTGAAAGAGACACTATGAGACAACATAGTTGTGTTTCTACTGTGAACTATATTTTTTTACAGTTTTCATGAACATTTTCTAAAACAATGTTCTCAGGAGGTTTCTACAATTCAATTTGAACAAAACTGGAAATATTCATTGTAGGATACACAATGTGACTTTTTAAACAGTTTTCAATGAACATGTTTTATAATCATTTAAAATACAACAGTCAAGCAAAATAAATTGTACTTCTGGTTGATGTGATGAAAGAGACATTATGGTGACAACGTAGTTCAATATTTACAGAGAATTATATTATTTAACAGTTTTCCATGAACATGGTCCAAAATCACGAGTTTTCTACAATGCAATATGAAGAACACTGTAATGATTCATTGTAGGAGACACAATGTGACTTTTTAAACAGTTTTCAATGAACATGATTTATAATCATGTAAAACATAACAGTCAAGCAAAATAAAGAGCACTGCTGGTTACAGACTTGAAAGAAACACTATGAGACAACATAGTTGTGTTTCCACTGTGAACTTTATTTTTTAACAGTTTTCCATGAACTTGGTCTAAAATCATGTTTTCAAGAGGTTTCTACAATGCAATATGAACAACACTGGAATGATTCATTGTAGTAGACACAATGTGACTTTTTAAGCAGTTTTCAATGAACATGTTTTATAATCATTTAAAACACAACAGTCAAGCAAAATGAAGAGCACTGCTGCTTACAGACTTGAAAGAGACACTATGAGACAACATAGTTGTTTTTCCACTGTGAACTATATTTTTTTTACAGTTTTCATGAACACGTTCTAAAACAATGTTTTCAGGAGGTTTCTACAATTCAATATGAACAAAACTGGAATGATTCATTGTAGGAGACACAATGTGACTTTTTAAGCAGTTTAAAATGAACATGTTTTATAATCATTTAAAACACAACAGTCAAGCAAAAATAAAGAGTACTGCTGGTTACAGACTTGAAAGAGACACTATGAGACAACATTTTTGTGTTTCCACTGTGAACTATATGTTTTTACAGTTTTCATGACCATGTTCTAAAACAATGTTTTCAAAGAGGTTTCCACAATGCAATATGAACAACACTGGAATGATTCATTGTAGGAGACACAATGTGACTTTTTAAGCAGTTTTCAATGAACATGTTTTATAATCATTTAAAACACAACAGTCAAGCAAAATAAAGAGCACTGCTGGTTACAGACTTGAAAGAAACACTATGAGACAACATAGTTGTGTTTCCACTGTGAACTTTATTTTTTAACAGTTTTCCATGAACTTGGTCTACAATCATGTTTTTAAGAGGTTTCTACAATGCAATATGAACAAAACTGGAATGATTCATTGTAGGAGACACAATGTGACTTTTTAAGCAGTTTTCAATGAAAATGTTTTATAATCATTTAAAACACAACAGTCAAGCAAAATAAAGAGTACTGCTGGTTACAGACTTGAAAGAGACACTATGAGACAACATTTTTGTGTTTCCACTGTGAACTATATTTTTTTTACAGTTTTCATGAACATGTTCTAAAACAATTTTTTCAGGAGGTTTCTACAATTCAATATGAACAAAACTGGAATGATTCATTGTAGGAGAAACAATGTGACTTTTTAAACAGATTTCAATGAACATGTTTTATAACCATGTAAAACACAACAGTCAAGCAAAATAAAGAGTACTGCTGGTTACAGACTTGAAAGAAACACTATGAGACAACATAGTTGTGTTTCCACTGTGAACTTTATTTTTTAACAGTTTTCCATGAACTTGGTCTACAATCATGTTTACAAGAGGTTTCTACAATGCAATATGAACAAAACTGGAATGATTCATTGTAGGAGACACAATGTGACTTTTTAAGCAGTTTTCAATGAACATGTTTTATAATAATTTAAAACACAACAGTCAAGCAAAATAAAGAGCACTGCTGGTTACAGACTTGAAAGAGACACTATGAGACAACATAGTTGTGTTTCCACTGTGAACTTTATTTTTTTACAGTTTTCATGAACATGTTCTAAAACAATGTTTTCAGGAGGTTTCTACAATTAAATATGAACAAAACTGGAATGATTCATTGTAGGAGACACAATGTGACTTTTTAAGCAGTTTTCAATGAACATGTTTTATAATCATTTAAAACACAACAGTCAAGCAAAATAAAGAGCACCTGCTGCTTACAGACTTGAAAGAGACACTATGTGACAACATAGTTGTGTTTCCACTGTGAACTATATTTTTTTACAGTTTTCATGAACATTTTCTAAAACAATGTTCTCAGGAGGTTTCTACAATTCAATTTGAACAAAACTGGAAATATTCATTGTAGGATACACAATGTGACTTTTTAAACAGTTTTCAATGAACATGTTTTATAATCATTTAAAATACAACAGTCAAGCAAAATAAATTGTACTTCTGGTTGATGAGATGAAAGAAACACTATGAGACAACATAGTTGTGTTTCCACTGTGAACTTTATTTTTTAACAGTTTTCCATGAACTTGGTCTACAATCATGTTTTCAAGAGGTTTCTACAATGCAATATGAACAAAACTGGAATGATTCATTGTAGGAGACACAATGTGACTTTTTAAGCAGTTTTCAATGAACATGTTTTATAATCATTTAAAACACAACAGTCAAGCAAAATAAAGAGCACTGCTGCTTACAGACTTGAAAGAGACACTATGAGACAACATAGTTGTTTTTCCACTGTGAACTATATTTTTTTTTACAGTTTTCATGAACATGTTCTAAAACAATGTTTTCAGGAGGTTTCTACAATTCAATATGAGCAAAACTTGAATGGTTCATTGTAGGAGACACAATGTGACTTTTTAAGCAGTTTTCAATGAACATGTTTTATAATCATTTAAAACACAACAGTCAAGCAAAATAAAGAGCACCTGCTGCTTACAGACTTGAAAGAGACACTATGAGACAACATAGTTGTGTTTCCACTGTGAACTATATTTTTTTACAGTTTTCATGAACATTTTCTAAAACAATGTTCTCAGGAGGTTTCTACAATTCAATTTGAACAAAACTGGAAATATTCATTGTAGGATACACAATGTGACTTTTTAAACAGTTTTCAATGAACATGTTTTATAATCATTTAAAATACAACAGTCAAGCAAAATAAATTGTACTTCTGGTTGATGTGATGAAAGAGACACTATGGTGACAACGTAGTTCAATATTTACAGAGAATTATATTATTTAACAGTTTTCCATGAACATGGTCCAAAATCATGTTTTCACGAGTTTTCTACAATGCAATATGAAGAACACTGTAATGATTCATTGTAGGAGACACAATGTGACTTTTTAAACAGTTTTCAATGAACATGTTTTATAATCATGTAAAACATAACAGTCAAGCAAAATAAAGAGCACTTCTGGTTACAGACTTGAAAGAAACACTATGAGACAACATAGTTGTGTTTCCACTGTGAACTTTATTTTTTAACAGTTTTCCATGAACTTGGTCTACAATCATGTTTTCAAGAGGTTTCTACAATGCAATATGAACAAAACTGGAATGATTCATTGTAGGAGACACAATGTGACTTTTTAAGCAGTTTTCAATGAACATGTTTTATAATCATTTAAAACACAACAGTCAAGCAAAATAAAGAGCACCTGCTGCTTAAAGACTTGAAAGAGACACTATGAGACAACATAGTTGTGTTTCCACTGTGAACTATATTTTTTTACAGTTTTCATGAACATTTTCTAAAACAATGTTCTCAGGAGGTTTCTACAATTCAATTTGAACAAAACTGGAAATATTCATTGTAGGATACACAATGTGACTTTTTAAACAGTTTTCAATGAACATGTTTTATAATCATTTAAAATACAACAGTCAAGCAAAATAAATTGTACTTCTGGTTGATGTGATGAAAGAGACACTATGGTGACAACGTAGTTCAATATTTACAGAGAATTATATTATTTAACAGTTTTCCATGAACATGGTCCAAAATCATGTTTTCACGAGTTTTCTACAATGCAATATGAAGAACACTGTAATGATTCATTGTAGGAGACACAATGTGACTTTTTAAACAGTTTTCAATGAACATGTTTTATAATCATGTAAAACATAACAGTCAAGCAAAATAAAGAGCACTGCTGGTTACAGACTTGAAAGAGACACTATGAGACAACATTTTTGTGTTTCCACTGTGAACTATATTTTTTTACAGTTTTCATGACCATGTTCTAAAACAATGTTTTCAAAGAGGTTTCTACAATGCAATATGAACAACACTGGAATGATTCATTGTAGGAGACACAATGTGACTTTTTAAGCAGTTTTCAATGAACATGTTTTATAATCATTTAAAACACAACAGTCAAGCAAAATAAAGAGCACTGCTGGTTACAGACTTGAAAGAAACACTATGAGACAACATAGTTGTGTTTCCACTGTGAACATTATTTTTTAACAGTTTTCCATGAACTTGGTCTACAATCATTTTTTAACAGGTTTCTACAATGCAATATGAACAAAACTGGAATGATTCATTGTAGGAGACACAATGTGACTTTTTAAGCAGTTTTCAATGAACATGTTTTATAATCATTTAAAACACAACAGTCAAGCAAAATAAAGAGTACTGCTGGTTACAGACTTGAAAGAAACACTATGAGACAACATAGTTGTGTTTCCACTGTGAACTTTATTTTTTAACAGTTTTCCATGAACTTGGTCTACAATCATGTTTTCAAGAGGTTTCTACAATGCAATATGAACAAAACTGGAATGATTCATTGTAGGAGACACAATGTGACTTTTTAAGCAGTTTTCAATGAACATGTTTTATAATAATTTAAAACACAACAGTCAAGCAAAATAAAGAGCACTGCTGGTTACAGACTTGAAAGAGACACTATGAGACAACATAGTTGTGTTTCCACTGTGAACTTTATTTTTTTACAGTTTTCATGAACATGTTCTAAAACAATGTTTTCAGGAGGTTTCTACAATTCAATATGAGCAAAACTTGAATGGTTCATTGTAGGAGACACAATGTGACTTTTTAAACAGTTTTCAATGAACATGTTTTATAATCATTTAAAATACAACAGTCAAGCAAAAAAAAAAGCACTGCTGGTTACAGACTTGAAAGAAACACTATGAGATAACGTAGTTGTGTTTCCACTGTGAACTTTATTTTTTAACAGTTTTCCATGAACTTGGTCTACAATCATGTTTTCAAGAGGTTTCTACAATGCAATATGAAGAACACTGTAATGATTCATTGTAGGAGACACAATGTGACTTTTCAAGCAGTTTTCAATGAACATGTTTTATAATCATTTAAAACACAACAGTCAAGCAAAATAAAGAGCACCTGCTGCTTAAAGACTTGAAAGAGACACTATGAGACAACATAGTTGTGTTTCCACTGTGAACTATATTTTTTTACAGTTTTCATGAACATTTTCTAAAACAATGTTCTCAGGAGGTTTCTACAATTCAATTTGAACAAAACTGGAAATATTCATTGTAGGATACACAATGTGACTTTTTAAACAGTTTTCAATGAACATGTTTTATAATCATTTAAAATACAACAGTCAAGCAAAATAAATTGTACTTCTGGTTGATGTGATGAAAGAGACACTATGGTGACAACGTAGTTCAATATTTACAGAGAATTATATTATTTAACAGTTTTCCATGAACATGGTCCAAAATCATGTTTTCACGAGTTTTCTACAATGCAATATGAAGAACACTGTAATGATTCATTGTAGGAGACACAATGTGACTTTTTAAACAGTTTTCAATGAACATGTTTTATAATCCTGTAAAACATAACAGTCAAGCAAAATAAAGAGCACTGCTGGTTACAGACTTGAACGAAACACTATGAGACAACATAGTTGTTTTTCCACTGTGAACTTTATTTTTTAACAGTTTTCCATGAACTTGGTCTACAATCATGTTTTCAAGAGGTTTCTACAATGCAATATGAACAACACTGGAATGATTCATTGTAGGAGACACAATGTGACTTTTTAAGCAGTTTTCAATGAACATGTTTTATAATCATTTAAAATACAACAGTCAAGCAAAATAAATTGTACTTCTGGTTGATGAGATGAAAGAGACACTTTGGTGACAACGTAGTTCAGTATTTACAGAGAATTATATTATTTAACAGTTTTCCATGAACATGGTCCGAAATCATGTTTTCACGGGTTTTCTACAATTCAATATGAAGAACACTGTAATGATTCATTGTAGGAGACACAATGTGACTTTTTAAACAGTTTTCAATGAACATGTTTTATAATCATGTAAAACACAACAGTCAAGCAAAATAAAGAGCACTGCTGGTTACAGACTGAAAGAGACACTATGAGACAACATAGTTGTGTTTCAACTGTGAACCACATTTTTTTACAGTTTTCATGAACATGTTCTAAAACAATGTTTTCAGGAGGTTTCTACAATTCAATATGAACAAAACTGGAATGATTCATTGTAGGAGACACAATGTGACTTTTTAAACAGTTTTCAATGAACATGTTTTATAATCATATAAAACACAACAGTCAAGGAAAATAAAGATCACTGCTGGTTACAGACTTGAAAGAGACACTATGAGACAACATAGTTGTGTTTCCACTGTGAACTATATTTTTTTACAGTTTTCATGAACATTTTCTAAAACAATGTTTTCAGGAGGTTTCTACAATTCAATTTGAACAAAACTGGAAATATTCATTGTAGGAGACACAATGTGACTTTTTAAACAGTTTTCAATGAACATGTTTTATAATCATTTAAAATACAACAGTCAAGCAAAATAAATTGTACTTCGGGTTGATGAGATGAAATAAACACTATGAGACAACATAGTTGTGTTTCCACTGTGAACTTTATTTTTTAACAGTTTTCCATGAACTTGGTCTACAATCATGTTTTTAAGAGGTTTCTACAATGCAATATGAACAAAACTGGAATGATTCATTGTAGGATACACAATGTGACTTTTTAAACAGTCTTCAATGAACATGTTTTATAATCATTTAAAATACAACAGTCAAGCAAAATAAAGTGTACTTCTGGTTGATGAGAAGAAAGAGACACTATGGTGACAACGTAGTTCAGTATTTACAGAGAATTATATTATTTAACAGTTTTCCATGAACTTGGTCCAAAATCATGTTTTCACGAGTTTTCTACAATGCAATATGAAGAACACTGTAATGATTCATTGTAGGAGACACAATGTGACTTTTTAAGCAGTTTTCAATGAACATGTTTTATAATCATTTAAAACACAACAGTCAAGCAAAATAAATTGTACTTCTGGTTGATGAGATGAAAGAAACACTATGAGACAACATAGTTGTGTTTCCACTGTGAACTATATTTTTTTACAGTTTTCATGAACAGGTTTTATAATCATTTAAAATACAACTGTAAAGCAAAATAAAGTGTACTTCTGGTTGATGAGAAGAAAGAGACACTATGGTGACAACGTAGTTCAGTATTTACAGAGAATTATATTATTTAACAGTTTTCCATGAACATGGTCCACTATCATGTTTTCAAGAGGTTTCTACAATACAATATGAACAACAATGGAATGATTCATTGTAGGAGACACAATGTGACTTTTTAAGCAGTTTTCAATTAACATGTTTTATAATCATTTAAAACACAACAGTCAAGCAAAATAAAGAGCACTGCTGGTTACAGACTTGAAAGAGACGCTATGAGACAACATAGTTGTGTTTCCACTGTGAAGTATATTTTTTTACAGTTTTCATGAACATGTTCTAAAACAATGTTCTCAGGAGGTTTCTACAATTCAATTTGAACAAAACTGGAAATATTCATTGTAGGATACACAATGTGACGTTTTAAACAGTTTTCAATGAACATGTTTTATAATCATTTAAAATACAACAGTCAAGCAAAATAAAGTGTACTTCTGGTTGATGAGAAGAAAGAGACACTATGGTGACAACGTAGTTCAGTATTTACAGAGAATTATATTATTTAACAGTTTTCCATGAACATGGTCCACAATCATGTTTTCAAGAGGTTTCTACAATGCAATATGAACAACACTGGAATGATTCATTGTAGGAGACACAATGTGACTTTTTAAGCAGTTTTCAATGAACATGTTTAATAATCATTTAAAACACAACAGTCAAGCAAAATGAAGAGCACTGCTGCTTACAGACTTGAAAGAGACACTATGAGACAACATAGTTGTTTTTCCACTGTGAACTATATATTTTTTACAGTTTTCATGAACACGTTCTAAAACAATGTTTTCAGGAGGTTTCTACAATTCAATATGAACAAAACTGGAATGATTCATTGTAGGAGACACAATGTGACTTTTTAAGCAGTTTTCAATGAACATGTTTTATAATCATTTAAAACACAACAGTCAAGCAAAATAAAGAACACTGCTGGTTACAGACTTGAAAGAAACACTATGAGACAACATAGTTGTGTTTCCACTGTGAACTTTATTTTTTAACAGTTTTCCATGAACTTGGTCTACAATCATGTTTTCAAGAGGTTTCTACAATGCAATATGAACAACACTGGAATGATTCATTGTAGGAGACACAATGTGACTTTTTAAGCAGTTTTCAATGAACATGTTTTATAATCATTTAAAACACAACAGTCAAGCAAAATAAAGAGTACTGCTGGTTACAGACTTGAAAGAGACACTATGAGACAACATTTTTGTGTTTCCACTGTGAACTATATTTTTTTACAGTTTTCATGACCATGTTCTAAAACAATGTTTTCAAAGAGGTTTCTACAATGCAATATGAACAACACTGGAATGATTCATTGTAGGAGACACAATGTGACTTTTTAAGCAGTTTTCAATGAACATGTTTTATAATCATTTAAAACACAACAGTCAAGCAAAATAAAGAGCACTGCTGGTTACAGACTTGAAAGAAACACTATGAGACAACATAGTTGTGTTTCCACTCTGAACTTTATTTTTTAACAGTTTTCCATGAACTTGGTCTACAATCATGTTTTTAAGAGGTTTCTACAATGCAATATGAACAAAACTGGAATGATTCATTGTAGGAGACACAATGTGACTTTTTAAGCAGTTTTCAATGAACATGTTTTATAATCATTTAAAACACAACAGTCAAGCAAAATAAAGAGTACTGCTGGTTACAGACTTGAAAGAGACACTATGAGAAACCATTTTTGTGTTTCCACTGTGAACTATATTTTTTTTACAGTTTTCATGAACATGTTCTAAAACAATGTTTTCAGGAGGTTTCTACAATTCAATATGAACAAAACTGGAATGATTCATTGTAGGAGAAACAATGTGACTTTTTAAACATATTTCAATGAACATGTTTTATAACCATGTAAAACACAACAGTCAAGCAAAATAAAGAGTACTGCTGGTTACAGACTTGAAAGAAACACTATGAGACAACACAGTTGTGTTTCCACTGTGAACTTTATTTTTTAACAGTTTTCCATGAACTTGGTCTACAATCATGTTTTCAAGAGGTTTCTACAATGCAATATGAACAAAACTGGAATGATTCATTGTAGGAGACACAATGTGACTTTTTAAGCAGTTTTCAATGAACATGTTTTATAATAATTTAAAACACAACAGTCAAGCAAAATAAAGAGCACTGCTGGTTACAGACTTGAAAGAGACACTATGAGACAACATAGTTGTGTTTCCACTGTGAACTTTATTTTTTTACAGTTTTCATGAACATGTTCTAAAACAATGTTTTCAGGAGGTTTCTACAATTAAATATGAACAAAACTGGAATGATTCATTGTAGGAGACACAATGTGACTTTTTAAACAGTTTTCAATGAACATGTTTTATAATCATTTAAAATACAACAGTCAAGCAAAATAATTTGTACTTCTGGTTGATGAGATGAAAGAAACACTATGAGACAACATAGTTGTGTTTCCACTGTGAACTTTATTTTTTAACAGTTTTCCATGAACTTGGTCTACAATCATGTTTTCAAGAGGTTTCTACAATGCAATATGATCAAAACTGGAATGATTCATTGTAGGAGACACAATGTGACTTTTTAAGCAGTTTTCAATGAACATGTTTTATAATCATTTAAAACACAACAGTCAAGCAAAATAAAGAGCACTGCTGCTTCCAGACTTGAAAGAGACACTATGAGACAACATAGTTGTTTTTCCACTGTGAACTATATATTTTTTTACAGTTTTCATGAATATGTTCTAAAACAATGTTTTCAGGAGGTTTCTACAATTCAATATGAGCAAAACTTGAATGGTTCATTGTAGGAGAAACAATGTGACTTTTTAAACAGTTTTCAATGAACATGTTTTATAATCATTTAAAATACAACAGTCAAGCAAAAAAAAAAAGCACTGCTGGTTACAGACTTGAAAGAAACACTATGAGATAACGTAGTTGTGTTTCCACTGTGAACTTTATTTTTTAACAGTTTTCCATGAACTTGGTCTACAATCATGTTTTCAAGAGGTTTCTACAATGCAATATGAAGAACACTGTAATGATTCATTGTAGGAGACACAATGTGACTTTTTAAGCAGTTTTCAATGAACATGTTTTATAATCATTTAAAACACAACAGTCAAGCAAAATAAAGAGCACCTGCTGCTTACAGACTTGAACGAGACACTATGAGACAACATAGTTGTGTTTCCACTGTGAACTATATTTTTTTACAGTTTTCATGAACATTTTCTAAAACAATGTTCTCAGGAGGTTTCTACAATTCAATTTGAACAAAACTGGAAATATTCATTGTAGGATACACAATGTGACTTTTTAAACAGTTTTCAATGAACATGTTTTATAATCATTTAAAATACAACAGTCAAGCAAAATAAATTGTACTTCTGGTTGATGTGATGAAAGAGACACTATGGTGACAACGTAGTTCAATATTTACAGAGAATTATATTATTTAACAGTTTTCCATGAACATGGTCCAAAATCATGTTTTCACGAGTTTTCTACAATGCAATATGAAGAACACTGTAATGATTCATTGTAGGAGACACAATGTGACTTTTTAAACAGTTTTCAATGAACATGTTTTATAATCATGTAAAACATAACAGTCAAGCAAAATAAAGAGCACTGCTGGTTACAGACTTGAAAGAAACACTATGAGACAACATAGTTGTGTTTCCACTGTGAACTTTATTTTTTAACAGTTTTCCATGAACTTGGTCTACAATCATGTTTTCAAGAAGTTTCTACAATGCAATATGAACAACACTGGAATGATTCATTGTAGGAGACACAATGTGACTTTTTAAGCAGTTTTCAATGAACATGTTTTATAATCATTTAAAACACAACAGTCAAGCAAAATAAAGAGCACTGCTGGTTACAGACTTGAAAGAGACACTATGAGACAACATAGTTGTGTTTCCACTGTGAACTTTATTTTTTTACAGTTTTCATGAACATGTTCTAATACAATGTTTTCAGGAGGTTTCTACAATTAAATATGAACAAAACTGGAATGATTCATTGTAGGAGACACAATGTGACTTTTTAAACAGTTTTCAATGAACATGTTTTATAATCATTTAAAATACAACAGTCAAGCAAAATAAATTGTACTTCTGGTTGATGAGATGAAAGAAACACTATGAGACAACATAGTTGTGTTTCCACTGTGAACTTTATTTTTTAACAGTTTTCCATGAACTTGGTCTACAATCATGTTTTCAAGAGGTTTCTACAATGCAATATGAACAAAACTGGAATGATTCATTGTAGGAGACACAATGTGACTTTTTAAGCAGTTTTCAATGAACATGTTTTATAATCATTTAAAACACAACAGTCAAGCAAAATAAAGAGCACTGCTGCTTCCAGACTTGAAAGAGACACTATGAGACAACATAGTTGTTTTTCCACTGTGAACTATATTTTTTTTTACAGTTTTCATGAACATGTTCTAAAACAATGTTTTCAGGAGGTTTCTACAATTCAATATGAGCAAAACTTGAATGGTTCATTGTAAGAGACACAATGTGACTTTTTAAACAGTTTTCAATGAACATGTTTTATAATCATTTAAAATACAACAGTCAAGCAAAAAAAAAAGCACTGCTGGTTACAGACTTGAAAGAAACACTATGAGATAACGTAGTTGTGTTTCCACTGTGAACTTTATTTTTTAACAGTTTTCCATGAACTTGGTCTACAATCATGTTTTCAAGAGGTTTCTACAATGCAATATGAAGAACACTGTAATGATTCATTGTAGGAGACACAATGTGACTTTTTAAGCAGTTTTCAATGAACATGTTTTATAATCATTTAAAACACAACAGTCAAGCAAAATAAAGAGCACCTGCTGCTTACAGACTTGAACGAGACACTATGAGACAACATAGTTGTGTTTCCACTGTGAACTATATTTTTTTACAGTTTTCATGAACATTTTCTAAAACAATGTTCTCAGGAGGTTTCTACAATTCAATTATAACAAAACTGGAAATATTCATTGTAGGATACACAATGTGACTTTTTAAACAGTTTTCAATGAACATGTTTTATAATCATTTAAAATACAACAGTCAAGCAAAATAAATTGTACTTCTGGTTGATGTGATGAAAGAGACACTATGGTGACAACGTAGTTCAATATTTACAGAGAATTATATTATTTAACAGTTTTCCATGAACATGGTCCAAAATCATGTTTTCACGAGTTTTCTACAATGCAATATGAAGAACACTGTAATGATTCATTGTAGGAGACACAATGTGACTTTTTAAACAGTTTTCAATGAACATGTTTTATAATCATGTAAAACATAACAGTCAAGCAAAATAAAGAGCACTGCTGGTTACAGACTTGAAAGAAACACTATGAGACAACATAGTTGTGTTTCCACTGTGAACTTTATTTTTTAACAGTTTTCCATGAACTTGGTCTACAATCATGTTTTCAAGAGGTTTCTACAATGCAATATGAACAACACTGGAATGATTCATTGTAGGAGACACAATGTGACTTTTTAAGCAGTTTTCAATGAACATGTTTTATAATCATTTAAAACACAACAGTCAAGCAAAATAAAGAGCACTGCTGGTTACAGACTTGAAAGAGACACTATGAGACAACATAGTTGTGTTTCCACTGTGAACTATATTTTTTTACAGTTTTCATGAATATTTTCTAAAACAATGTTTTCAGGAGGTTTCTACAATTCAATATGAACAAAACTTGAATGGTTAATTGTAGGAGACACATTGTGACTTTTTAAACAGTTTTCAATGAACATGTTTTATAATCATTTAAAATACAACAGTCAAGCAAAATAAATTGTACTTCTGGTTGATGAGATGAAAGAGACACTATGGTGACAACGTAGTTCAGTATTTACAGAGAATTATATTATTTAACAGTTTTCCATGAACATGGTCCAAAATCATGTTTTCACGGGTTTTCTACAATGCAATATGAAGAACACTGTAATGATTCATTGTAGGAGACACAATGTGACTTTTTAAACAGTTTTCAATGAACATGTTTTATAATCATGTAAAACACAACAGTCAAGCAAAATAAAGAGCACTGCTGGTTACAGACTGAAAGAGACACTATGAGACAACATAGTTGTGTTTCAACTGTGAACCACATTTTTTTTTACAGTTTTCATGAACATGTTCTAAAACAATGTTTTCAGGAGGTTTCTACAATTCAATATGAACAAAACTGGAATGATTCATTGTAGGAGACACAATGTGACTTTTTAAACAGTTTTCAATGAACATGTTTTATAATCATATAAAACACAACAGTCAAGGACAATAAAGAGCACTGCTGGTTACAGACTTGAAAGAGACACTATGAGACAAAATAGTTGTGTTTCCACTGTGAACTATATTTTTTTACAGTTTTCATGAACATTTTCTAAAACAACGTTTTCAGGAGGTTTCTACAATTCAATAATGACAAAACTTGTAGGAGACACAATGTGACTTTTTAAACAGTTTTCAATGAACATGTTATATAATCATTTAAAATACAACAGTCAAGCAAAATAAATTGTACTTCTGGTTGATGAGATGATAGAGACACTATGGTGACAACGTAGTTCAGTATTTACAGAGAATTATATTATTTAACAGTTTTCCATGAACATGGTCCAAAATCATGTTTTCACGAGTTTTCTACAATGCAATATGAAGAACACTGTAATGATTCATTGTAGGAGACACAATGTGACTTTTTAAACAGTTTTCAATGAACATGTTTTATAATCATGTAAAACATAACAGTCAAGCAAAATAAAGAGCACTGCTGGTTACAGACTTGAAAGAAACACTATGAGACAACATAGTTGTGTTTCCACTGTGAACTTTATTTTTTAACAGTTTTCCATGAACTTGGTCTACAATCATGTTTTCAAGAAGTTTCTACAATGCAATATGAACAACACTGGAATGATTCATTGTAGGAGACACAATGTGACTTTTTAAGCAGTTTTCAATGAACATGTTTTATAATCATTTAAAACACAACAGTCAAGCAAAATAAAGAGCACTGCTGGTTACAGACTTGAAAGAGACACTATGAGACAACATAGTTGTGTTTCCACTGTGAACTTTATTTTTTTACAGTTTTCATGAACATGTTCTAATACAATGTTTTCAGGAGGTTTCTACAATTAAATATGAACAAAACTGGAATGATTCATTGTAGGAGACACAATGTGACTTTTTAAACAGTTTTCAATGAACATGTTTTATAATCATTTAAAATACAACAGTCAAGCAAAATAAATTGTACTTCTGGTTGATGAGATGAAAGAAACACTATGAGACAACATAGTTGTGTTTCCACTGTGAACTTTATTTTTTAACAGTTTTCCATGAACTTGGTCTACAATCATGTTTTCAAGAGGTTTCTACAATGCAATATGAACAAAACTGGAATGATTCATTGTAGGAGACACAATGTGACTTTTTAAGCAGTTTTCAATGAACATGTTTTATAATCATTTAAAACACAACAGTCAAGCAAAATAAAGAGCACTGCTGCTTCCAGACTTGAAAGAGACACTATGAGACAACATAGTTGTTTTTCCACTGTGAACTATATTTTTTTTTACAGTTTTCATGAACATGTTCTAAAACAATGTTTTCAGGAGGTTTCTACAATTCAATATGAGCAAAACTTGAATGGTTCATTGTAGGAGACACAATGTGACTTTTTAAACAGTTTTCAATGAACATGTTTTATAATCATTTAAAATACAACAGTCAAGCAAAAAAAAAAGCACTGCTGGTTACAGACTTGAAAGAAACACTATGAGATAACGTAGTTGTGTTTCCACTGTGAACTTTATTTTTTAACAGTTTTCCATGAACTTGGTCTACAATCATGTTTTCAAGAGGTTTCTACAATGCAATATGAAGAACACTGTAATGATTCATTGTAGGAGACACAATGTGACTTTTTAAGCAGTTTTCAATGAACATGTTTTATAATCATTTAAAACACAACAGTCAAGCAAAATAAAGAGCACCTGCTGCTTACAGACTTGAACGAGACACTATGAGACAACATAGTTGTGTTTCCACTGTGAACTATATTTTTTTACAGTTTTCATGAACATTTTCTAAAACAATGTTCTCAGGAGGTTTCTACAATTCAATTATAACAAAACTGGAAATATTCATTGTAGGATACACAATGTGACTTTTTAAACAGTTTTCAATGAACATGTTTTATAATCATTTAAAATACAACAGTCAAGCAAAATAAATTGTACTTCTGGTTGATGTGATGAAAGAGACACTATGGTGACAACGTAGTTCAATATTTACAGAGAATTATATTATTTAACAGTTTTCCATGAACATGGTCCAAAATCATGTTTTCACGAGTTTTCTACAATGCAATATGAAGAACACTGTAATGATTCATTGTAGGAGACACAATGTGACTTTTTAAACAGTTTTCAATGAACATGTTTTATAATCATGTAAAACATAACAGTCAAGCAAAATAAAGAGCACTGCTGGTTACAGACTTGAAAGAAACACTATGAGACAACATAGTTGTGTTTCCACTGTGAACTTTATTTTTTAACAGTTTTCCATGAACTTGGTCTACAATCATGTTTTCAAGAGGTTTCTACAATGCAATATGAACAACACTGGAATGATTCATTGTAGGAGACACAATGTGACTTTTTAAGCAGTTTTCAATGAACATGTTTTATAATCATTTAAAACACAACAGTCAAGCAAAATAAAGAGCACTGCTGGTTACAGACTTGAAAGAGACACTATGAGACAACATAGTTGTGTTTCCACTGTGAACTATATTTTTTTACAGTTTTCATGAATATTTTCTAAAACAATGTTTTCAGGAGGTTTCTACAATTCAATATGAACAAAACTTGAATGGTTAATTGTAGGAGACACATTGTGACTTTTTAAACAGTTTTCAATGAACATGTTTTATAATCATTTAAAATACAACAGTCAAGCAAAATAAATTGTACTTCTGGTTGATGAGATGAAAGAGACACTATGGTGACAACGTAGTTCAGTATTTACAGAGAATTATATTATTTAACAGTTTTCCATGAACATGGTCCAAAATCATGTTTTCACGGGTTTTCTACAATGCAATATGAAGAACACTGTAATGATTCATTGTAGGAGACACAATGTGACTTTTTAAACAGTTTTCAATGAACATGTTTTATAATCATGTAAAACACAACAGTCAAGCAAAATAAAGAGCACTGCTGGTTACAGACTGAAAGAGACACTATGAGACAACATAGTTGTGTTTCAACTGTGAACCACATTTTTTTTTACAGTTTTCATGAACATGTTCTAAAACAATGTTTTCAGGAGGTTTCTACAATTCAATATGAACAAAACTGGAATGATTCATTGTAGGAGACACAATGTGACTTTTTAAACAGTTTTCAATGAACATGTTTTATAATCATATAAAACACAACAGTCAAGGACAATAAAGAGCACTGCTGGTTACAGACTTGAAAGAGACACTATGAGACAAAATAGTTGTGTTTCCACTGTGAACTATATTTTTTTACAGTTTTCATGAACATTTTCTAAAACAACGTTTTCAGGAGGTTTCTACAATTCAATAATGACAAAACTTGTAGGAGACACAATGTGACTTTTTAAACAGTTTTCAATGAACATGTTATATAATCATTTAAAATAAAACAGTCAAGCAAAATAAATTGTACTTCTGGTTGATGAGATGATAGAGACACTATGGTGACAACGTAGTTCAGTATTTACAGAGAATTATATTATTTAACAGTTTTCCATGAACATGGTCCAAAATCATGTTTTCACGAGTTTTCTACAATGCAATATGAAGAACACTGTAATGATTCATTGTAGGAGACACAATGTGACTTTTTAAACAGTTTTCAATGAACATGTTTTATAATCATGTAAAACACAACAGTCAAGCAAAATAAAGAGCACTGCTGGTTACAGACTGAAAGAGACACTATGAGACAACATAGTTGTGTTTCAACTGTGAACCACATTTTTTTACAGTTTTCATGAACATGTTCTAAAACAATGTTTTCAGGAGGTTTCTACAATTCAATATGAACAAAACTGGAATGATTCATTGTAGGAGACACAATGTGACTTTTAAACAGTTTTCAATGAACATGTTTTATAATCATATAAAACACAACAGTCAAGGAAAATAAAGAGCACTGCTGGTTACAGACTTGAAAGAGACACTATGAGACAACATAGTTGTGTTTCACTGTGAACTATATTTTTTTACAGTTTTCATGAACATTTTCTAAAACAATGTTTTCAGGAGGTTTCTACAATTCAATAATGACAAAACTTGTAGGAGACACAATGTGACTTTTTAAACAGTTTTCAATGAACATGTTATATAATCATTTAAAATACAACAGTCAAGCAAAATAAATTGTACTTCTGGTTGATGAGATGATAGAGACACTATGGTGACAACGTAGTTCAGTATTTACAGAGAATTATATTATTTAACAGTTTTCCATGAACATGGTCCAAAATCATGTTTTCACAAGTTTTCTACAATGCAATATGAAGAACACTGTAATGATTCATTGTAGGAGACACAATGTGACTTTTTAAACAGTTTTCAATGAACATGTTTTATAATCATGTAAAACACAACAGTCAAGTAAAATAAAGAACACTGCTGGTTACAGACATGAAAGAAACACTATGAGACAACATAGTTGTGTTTCCACTGTGAACTTTATTTTTTAACAGTTTTCCATGAACTTGGTCTAAAATCATGTTTTCAAGAGGTTTCTACAATGCAATATGAACAACACTGGAATGATTCATTGTAGGAGACACAATATGACTTTTTAAGCAGTTTTCAATGAACATGTTTTATAATCATTTAAAACACAACAGTCAAGCAAAATAAAGAGCACTGCTGGTTACAGACTTGAAAGAGACACTATGAGACAACATAGTTGTGTTTCCACTGTGAACTATATATTTTTACAAATTTGATGAACATTTTCTAAAACAATGTTTTCAGGAGGTTTCTACAATTCAATATGAACAAAACTTGAATGGTTCATTGTAGGAGACACAATGTGACTTTTTAAACAGTTTTCAATGAACATGTTTTATAATCATTTAAAATACAACAGTCAAGCAAAATAAATTGTACTTCTGGTTGATGAGATGAAAGAGACACTTTTGTGACAACGTAGTTCAGTAGTTCAACGTAGTTCAGTACAGACTTGAAAGAAACACTATGAGACAACATAGTTGTGTTTCCACTGTGAACTTTATTTTTTAACCGTTTTCCATGAACTTGTTCTACAATCATGTTTTCAAGAGGTTTCTACAATGCAATATGAACAACACTGGAATGATTCATTGTAGGAGACACAATGTGACTTTTTAAGCAGTTTTCAATGAACATGTTTTATAATCATTTAAAACACAACAGTCAAGCAAAATAAAGAGCACTGCTGGTTACATACTTGAAAGAAACACTATGAGACAACATAGTTGTGTTTCCACTGTGAACTTTATTTTTTAACAGTTTTCCATGAACTTGGTCTACAATCATGTTTTTAAGAGGTTTCTACAATGCAATATGAACAAAACTGGAATGATTCATTGTAGGAGACACAATGTGATTTTTTAAACAGTTTTCAATGAACAAGTTTTATAATCATTTAAAATACAACAGTCAAGCAAAATAAATTGTTCTTCTGGTTGATGAGATGAAAGAGACACTATGGTGACAAGGTAGTTCAGTATTTACAGAGAATTATATTATTTAACAGTTTTCCATGAACATGGTCCACAATCATGTTTTCAAGAGGTTTCTACAATGTAATATGAACAACACTGGAATGATTCATTGTAGGAGACACAATGTGACTTTTTAAGCAGTTTTCAATGAACATGTTTTATAATCATTTAAAACACAACAGTCAAGCAAAATGAAGAGCACTGCTGCTTACAGACTTGAAAGAGACACTATGAGACAACATAGTTGTGTTTCCACTGTGAACTATATTTTTTTACAGTTTTCATGAACATGTTCTAAAACAATGTTCTCAGGAGGTTTCTACAATTCAATTTGAACAAAACTGGAAATATTCATTGTAGGATACACAATGTGACTTTTTAAACAGTTTTCAATGAACAGGTTTTATAATCATTTAAAACACAACAGTCAAGCAAAATAAAGAGCACTGCTGGTTACAGACTTGAAAGAAACACTATGAGACAACATAGTTGTGTTTCCACTGTGAACTTTATTTTTTAACAGTTTTCCATGAACTTGGTCTACAATCATTTTTTAACAGGTTTCTACAATGCAATATGAACAAAACTGGAATGATTCATTGTAGGAGACACAATGTGACTTTTTAAGCAGTTTTCAATGAACATGTTTTATAATCATTTAAAACACAACAGTCAAGCAAAATAAAGTGTACTTCTGGTTGATGAGAAGAAAGAGACACTATGGTGACAACGTAGTTCAGTATTTACAGAGAATTATATTATTTAACATTCCATGAACATGGTCCACAATCATGTTTTCAAGAGGTTTCTACAATGCAATATGAACAACACTGGAATGATTCTTTGTAGGAGACACAGTGTGACTTTTTAAGCATTTTTCAATGAACATGTTTTATAATAATTTAAAACACAACAGTCAAGCAAAATAAAGAGCACTGCTGGTTACAGACTTGAAAGAGACACTATGAGACAACATAGTTGTGTTTCCACTGTGAACTTTATTTTTTTACAGTTTTCATGAACATGTTCTAAAACAATGTTTTCAGGAGGTTTCTACAATTCAATATGAACAAAACTGGAATGATTCATTGTAGGAGACACAATGTGACTTTTAAAACAGTTTTCAATGAACATGTTTTATAATCATGTAAAACACAACAGTCAAGCAAAATAAAGAGCACTGCTGGTTACAGTCTTGAAAGAAACACTATGAGACAACATAGTTGTGTTTCCACTGTGAACTTTATTTTTTTTACAGTTTTCATGAACATTTTCTAAAACAATGTTTTCAGGAGGTTTCTACAATTCAATATGAACAAAACTTGTAAGAGACACAATGTGATTTTTTAAACAGTTTTCAATGAACATGTTTTATAATCATTTAAAATACAACAGTCAAGCAAAATAAATTGGACTTCTAGTTGATGATATGAAAGAGACACTATGGTGACAACGTAGTTCAGTATTTACAGAGAATTATATTATTTAACAGTTTTCCATGAACATGGTCCAAAATCATGTTTTCACGAGTTTTCTACAATGCAATATGAAGAACACTGTAATGATTCATTGTAGGAGACACAATGTGACTTTTTAAACAGTTTTCAATGAACATGTTTTATAATCATGTAAAACACAACAGTCAAGCAAAATAAAGAGCACTGCTGGTTACAGACTGAAAGAGACACTATGAGACAACATAGTTGTGTTTCAACTGTGAACCACATTTTTTTACAGTTTTCATGAACATGTTCTAAAACAATGTTTTCAGGAGGTTTCTACAATTCAATATGAACAAAACTGGAATGATTCATTGTAGGAGACACAATGTGACTTTTAAACAGTTTTCAATGAACATGTTTTATAATCATATAAAACACAACAGTCAAGGAAAATAAAGAGCACTGCTGGTTACAGACTTGAAAGAGACACTATGAGACAACATAGTTGTGTTTCACTGTGAACTATATTTTTTTACAGTTTTCATGAACATTTTCTAAAACAATGTTTTCAGGAGGTTTCTACAATTCAATAATGACAAAACTTGTAGGAGACACAATGTGACTTTTTAAACAGTTTTCAATGAACATGTTATATAATCATTTAAAATACAACAGTCAAGCAAAATAAATTGTACTTCTGGTTGATGAGATGATAGAGACACTATGGTGACAACGTAGTTCAGTATTTACAGAGAATTATATTATTTAACAGTTTTCCATGAACATGGTCCAAAATCATGTTTTCACAAGTTTTCTACAATGCAATATGAAGAACACTGTAATGATTCATTGTAGGAGACACAATGTGACTTTTTAAACAGTTTTCAATGAACATGTTTTATAATCATGTAAAACACAACAGTCAAGTAAAATAAAGAACACTGCTGGTTACAGACATGAAAGAAACACTATGAGACAACATAGTTGTGTTTCCACTGTGAACTTTATTTTTTAACAGTTTTCCATGAACTTGGTCTAAAATCATGTTTTCAAGAGGTTTCTACAATGCAATATGAACAACACTGGAATGATTCATTGTAGGAGACACAATATGACTTTTTAAGCAGTTTTCAATGAACATGTTTTATAATCATTTAAAACACAACAGTCAAGCAAAATAAAGAGCACTGCTGGTTACAGACTTGAAAGAGACACTATGAGACAACATAGTTGTGTTTCCACTGTGAACTATATATTTTTACAAATTTGATGAACATTTTCTAAAACAATGTTTTCAGGAGGTTTCTACAATTCAATATGAACAAAACTTGAATGGTTCATTGTAGGAGACACAATGTGACTTTTTAAACAGTTTTCAATGAACATGTTTTATAATCATTTAAAATACAACAGTCAAGCAAAATAAATTGTACTTCTGGTTGATGAGATGAAAGAGACACTTTTGTGACAACGTAGTTCAGTAGTTCAACGTAGTTCAGTACAGACTTGAAAGAAACACTATGAGACAACATAGTTGTGTTTCCACTGTGAACTTTATTTTTTAACCGTTTTCCATGAACTTGTTCTACAATCATGTTTTCAAGAGGTTTCTACAATGCAATATGAACAACACTGGAATGATTCATTGTAGGAGACACAATGTGACTTTTTAAGCAGTTTTCAATGAACATGTTTTATAATCATTTAAAACACAACAGTCAAGCAAAATAAAGAGCACTGCTGGTTACATACTTGAAAGAAACACTATGAGACAACATAGTTGTGTTTCCACTGTGAACTTTATTTTTTAACAGTTTTCCATGAACTTGGTCTACAATCATGTTTTTAAGAGGTTTCTACAATGCAATATGAACAAAACTGGAATGATTCATTGTAGGAGACACAATGTGATTTTTTAAACAGTTTTCAATGAACAAGTTTTATAATCATTTAAAATACAACAGTCAAGCAAAATAAATTGTTCTTCTGGTTGATGAGATGAAAGAGACACTATGGTGACAAGGTAGTTCAGTATTTACAGAGAATTATATTATTTAACAGTTTTCCATGAACATGGTCCACAATCATGTTTTCAAGAGGTTTCTACAATGTAATATGAACAACACTGGAATGATTCATTGTAGGAGACACAATGTGACTTTTTAAGCAGTTTTCAATGAACATGTTTTATAATCATTTAAAACACAACAGTCAAGCAAAATGAAGAGCACTGCTGCTTACAGACTTGAAAGAGACACTATGAGACAACATAGTTGTGTTTCCACTGTGAACTATATTTTTTTACAGTTTTCATGAACATGTTCTAAAACAATGTTCTCAGGAGGTTTCTACAATTCAATTTGAACAAAACTGGAAATATTCATTGTAGGATACACAATGTGACTTTTTAAACAGTTTTCAATGAACAGGTTTTATAATCATTTAAAACACAACAGTCAAGCAAAATAAAGAGCACTGCTGGTTACAGACTTGAAAGAAACACTATGAGACAACATAGTTGTGTTTCCACTGTGAACTTTATTTTTTAACAGTTTTCCATGAACTTGGTCTACAATCATTTTTTAACAGGTTTCTACAATGCAATATGAACAAAACTGGAATGATTCATTGTAGGAGACACAATGTGACTTTTTAAGCAGTTTTCAATGAACATGTTTTATAATCATTTAAAACACAACAGTCAAGCAAAATAAAGTGTACTTCTGGTTGATGAGAAGAAAGAGACACTATGGTGACAACGTAGTTCAGTATTTACAGAGAATTATATTATTTAACATTCCATGAACATGGTCCACAATCATGTTTTCAAGAGGTTTCTACAATGCAATATGAACAACACTGGAATGATTCTTTGTAGGAGACACAGTGTGACTTTTTAAGCATTTTTCAATGAACATGTTTTATAATAATTTAAAACACAACAGTCAAGCAAAATAAAGAGCACTGCTGGTTACAGACTTGAAAGAGACACTATGAGACAACATAGTTGTGTTTCCACTGTGAACTTTATTTTTTTACAGTTTTCATGAACATGTTCTAAAACAATGTTTTCAGGAGGTTTCTACAATTCAATATGAACAAAACTGGAATGATTCATTGTAGGAGACACAATGTGACTTTTAAAACAGTTTTCAATGAACATGTTTTATAATCATGTAAAACACAACAGTCAAGCAAAATAAAGAGCACTGCTGGTTACAGTCTTGAAAGAAACACTATGAGACAACATAGTTGTGTTTCCACTGTGAACTTTATTTTTTTTACAGTTTTCATGAACATTTTCTAAAACAATGTTTTCAGGAGGTTTCTACAATTCAATATGAACAAAACTTGTAAGAGACACAATGTGATTTTTTAAACAGTTTTCAATGAACATGTTTTATAATCATTTAAAATACAACAGTCAAGCAAAATAAATTGGACTTCTAGTTGATGATATGAAAGAGACACTATGGTGACAACGTAGTTCAGTATTTACAGAGAATTATATTTTTTAACAGTTTTCCATGAACTTGGTCTACAATCATGTTTTCAAGAGGTTTCTACAATGCAATATGAACAACACTGGAATGATTCATTGTAGGAGACACAATGTGACTTTTTAAGCAGTTTTCAATGAACATGTTTTATAATCATTTAAAACACAACAGTCAAGCAAAATAAAGAGCACTGCTGGTTACAGACTTGAAAGAGACACTATGAGACAACATAGTTGTGTTTCCACTGTGAACTATATTTTTTTACAGTTTTCATGAACTTGGTCTACAATCATGTTTTCAAGAGGTTTCTACAATGCAATATGAACAACACTGGAATGATTCACTGTAGGAGACACAATGTGACTTTTTAAGCAGTTTTCAATGAACATGTTTTATAATCATTTAAAACACAACAGTCAAGCAAAATAAATTGTACTTCTGGTTGATGAGATGAAAGAGACACTATGGTGACAACGTAGTTCAGTATTTACAGAGAATTATATTATTTAACAGTTTTCCATGAACATGGTCCAAAATCATGTTTTCACGGGTTTTCTACAATGCAATATGAAGAACACTGTAATGATTCATTGTAGGAGACACAATGTGACTTTTTAAACAGTTTTCAATGAACATGTTTTATAATCATGTAAAACACAACAGTCAAGCATAATAAAGAGCACTGCTGGTTACAGACTGAAAGAGACACTATGAGACAACATAGTTGTGTTTCAACTGTGAACCACATTTTTTTACAGTTTTCATGAACATGTTCTAAAACAATGTTTTCAGGAGGTTTCTACAATTCAATATGAACAAAACTGGAATGATTAATTGTAGGAGACACAATGTGACTTTTTAAACAGTTTTCAATGAACATGTTTTATAATCATATAAAACACAACAGTCAAGGAAAATAAAGAGCACTGCTGGTTACAGACTTGAAAGAGACACTATGAGACAACATAGTTGTGTTTCCACTGTGAACTATATTTTTTTACAGTTTTCATGAACATTTTCTAAAACAATGTTTTCAGGAGGTTTCTACAATTCAATTTGAACAAAACTGGAAATATTCATTGTAGGAGACACAATGTGACTTTTTAAACAGTTTTCAATGAACATGTTATATAATCATTTAAAATACAACAGTCAAGCAAAATAAATTGTACTTCTGGTTGATGAGATGAATGAGACACTATGGTGACAACGTAGTTCAGTATTTACAGAGAATTATATTATTTAACAGTTTTCCATGAACATGGTCCAAAATCATGTTTTCACGAGTTTTCTACAATGCAATATGAAGAACACTGTAATGATTCATTGTAGGAGACACAATGTGACTTTTTAAACAGTTTTCAATGAACATGTTTTATAATCATGTAAAACACAACAGTCAAGCAAAATAAAGAACACTGCTGGTTACAGACATGAAAGAAACACTATGAGACAACATAGTTGTGTTTCCACTGTGAACTTTATTTTTTAACAGTTTTCCATGAACTTGGTCTACAATCATGTTTTCAAGAGGTTTCTACAATGCAATATGAACAACACTGGAATGATTCATTGTAGGAGACACAATATGACTTTTTAAGCAGTTTTCAATGAACATGTTTTATAATCATTTAAAACACAACAGTCAAGCAAAATAAAGAGCACTGCTGGTTACAGACTTGAAAGAAACACTATGAGACAACATAGTTGTGTTTCCACTGTGAACTTTATTTTTTAACAGTTTTCCATGAACTTGGCCTACAATCATGTTTTCAAGAGGTTTCTACAATGCAATATGAACAACACTGGAATGATTCATTGTAGGAGACACAATGTGACTTTTTAAACAGTTTTCAATGAACATGTTTTATAATCATGTAAAACACAACAGTCAAGCAAAATAAAGAGCACTGCTGGTTACAGACTGAAAGAGACACTATGAGACAACATAGTTGTGTTTCAACTGTGAACCACATTTTTTTACAGTTTTCATGAACATGTTCTAAAACAATGTTTTCAGGAGGTTTCTACAATTCAATATGAACAAAACTGGAATGATTAATTGTAGGAGACACAATGTGACTTTTTAAACAGTTTTCAATGAACATGTTTTATAATCATATAAAACACAACAGTCAAGGAAAATAAAGAGCACTGCTGGTTACAGACTTGAAAGAGACACTATGAGACAACATAGTTGTGTTTCCACTGTGAACTATATTTTTTTACAGTTTTCATGAATATTTTCTAAAACAATGTTTTCAGGAGGTTTCTACAATTCAATATGAACAAAACTTGAATGGTTAATTGTAGGAGACACATTGTGACTTTTTAAACAGTTTTCAATGAACATGTTTTATAATCATTTAAAATACAACAGTCAAGCAAAATAAATTGTACTTCTGGTTGATGAGATGAAAGAGACACTATGGTGACAACGTAGTTCAGTATTTACAGAGAATTATATTATTTAACAGTTTTCCATGAACATGGTCCAAAATCATGTTTTCACGGGTTTTCTACAATGCAATATGAAGAACACTGTAATGATTCATTGTAGGAGACACAATGTGACTTTTTAAACAGTTTTCAATGAACATGTTTTATAATCATGTAAAACACAACAGTCAAGCAAAATAAAGAGCACTGCTGGTTACAGACTGAAAGAGACACTATGAGACAACATAGTTGTGTTTCAACTGTGAACCACATTTTTTTTTACAGTTTTCATGAACATGTTCTAAAACAATGTTTTCAGGAGGTTTCTACAATTCAATATGAACAAAACTGGAATGATTCATTGTAGGAGACACAATGTGACTTTTTAAACAGTTTTCAATGAACATGTTTTATAATCATATAAAACACAACAGTCAAGGACAATAAAGAGCACTGCTGGTTACAGACTTGAAAGAGACACTATGAGACAAAATAGTTGTGTTTCCACTGTGAACTATATTTTTTTACAGTTTTCATGAACATTTTCTAAAACAACGTTTTCAGGAGGTTTCTACAATTCAATAATGACAAAACTTGTAGGAGACACAATGTGACTTTTTAAACAGTTTTCAATGAACATGTTATATAATCATTTAAAATACAACAGTCAAGCAAAATAAATTGTACTTCTGGTTGATGAGATGATAGAGACACTATGGTGACAACGTAGTTCAGTATTTACAGAGAATTATATTATTTAACAGTTTTCCATGAACATGGTCCAAAATCATGTTTTCACGAGTTTTCTACAATGCAATATGAAGAACACTGTAATGATTCATTGTAGGAGACACAATGTGACTTTTTAAACAGTTTTCAATGAACATGTTTTATAATCATGTAAAACACAACAGTCAAGCAAAATAAAGAGCACTGCTGGTTACAGACTGAAAGAGACACTATGAGACAACATAGTTGTGTTTCAACTGTGAACCACATTTTTTTACAGTTTTCATGAACATGTTCTAAAACAATGTTTTCAGGAGGTTTCTACAATTCAATATGAACAAAACTGGAATGATTCATTGTAGGAGACACAATGTGACTTTTAAACAGTTTTCAATGAACATGTTTTATAATCATATAAAACACAACAGTCAAGGAAAATAAAGAGCACTGCTGGTTACAGACTTGAAAGAGACACTATGAGACAACATAGTTGTGTTTCACTGTGAACTATATTTTTTTACAGTTTTCATGAACATTTTCTAAAACAATGTTTTCAGGAGGTTTCTACAATTCAATAATGACAAAACTTGTAGGAGACACAATGTGACTTTTTAAACAGTTTTCAATGAACATGTTATATAATCATTTAAAATACAACAGTCAAGCAAAATAAATTGTACTTCTGGTTGATGAGATGATAGAGACACTATGGTGACAACGTAGTTCAGTATTTACAGAGAATTATATTATTTAACAGTTTTCCATGAACATGGTCCAAAATCATGTTTTCACAAGTTTTCTACAATGCAATATGAAGAACACTGTAATGATTCATTGTAGGAGACACAATGTGACTTTTTAAACAGTTTTCAATGAACATGTTTTATAATCATGTAAAACACAACAGTCAAGTAAAATAAAGAACACTGCTGGTTACAGACATGAAAGAAACACTATGAGACAACATAGTTGTGTTTCCACTGTGAACTTTATTTTTTAACAGTTTTCCATGAACTTGGTCTAAAATCATGTTTTCAAGAGGTTTCTACAATGCAATATGAACAACACTGGAATGATTCATTGTAGGAGACACAATATGACTTTTTAAGCAGTTTTCAATGAACATGTTTTATAATCATTTAAAACACAACAGTCAAGCAAAATAAAGAGCACTGCTGGTTACAGACTTGAAAGAGACACTATGAGACAACATAGTTGTGTTTCCACTGTGAACTATATATTTTTACAAATTTGATGAACATTTTCTAAAACAATGTTTTCAGGAGGTTTCTACAATTCAATATGAACAAAACTTGAATGGTTCATTGTAGGAGACACAATGTGACTTTTTAAACAGTTTTCAATGAACATGTTTTATAATCATTTAAAATACAACAGTCAAGCAAAATAAATTGTACTTCTGGTTGATGAGATGAAAGAGACACTTTTGTGACAACGTAGTTCAGTAGTTCAACGTAGTTCAGTACAGACTTGAAAGAAACACTATGAGACAACATAGTTGTGTTTCCACTGTGAACTTTATTTTTTAACCGTTTTCCATGAACTTGTTCTACAATCATGTTTTCAAGAGGTTTCTACAATGCAATATGAACAACACTGGAATGATTCATTGTAGGAGACACAATGTGACTTTTTAAGCAGTTTTCAATGAACATGTTTTATAATCATTTAAAACACAACAGTCAAGCAAAATAAAGAGCACTGCTGGTTACATACTTGAAAGAAACACTATGAGACAACATAGTTGTGTTTCCACTGTGAACTTTATTTTTTAACAGTTTTCCATGAACTTGGTCTACAATCATGTTTTTAAGAGGTTTCTACAATGCAATATGAACAAAACTGGAATGATTCATTGTAGGAGACACAATGTGATTTTTTAAACAGTTTTCAATGAACAAGTTTTATAATCATTTAAAATACAACAGTCAAGCAAAATAAATTGTTCTTCTGGTTGATGAGATGAAAGAGACACTATGGTGACAAGGTAGTTCAGTATTTACAGAGAATTATATTATTTAACAGTTTTCCATGAACATGGTCCACAATCATGTTTTCAAGAGGTTTCTACAATGTAATATGAACAACACTGGAATGATTCATTGTAGGAGACACAATGTGACTTTTTAAGCAGTTTTCAATGAACATGTTTTATAATCATTTAAAACACAACAGTCAAGCAAAATGAAGAGCACTGCTGCTTACAGACTTGAAAGAGACACTATGAGACAACATAGTTGTGTTTCCACTGTGAACTATATTTTTTTACAGTTTTCATGAACATGTTCTAAAACAATGTTCTCAGGAGGTTTCTACAATTCAATTTGAACAAAACTGGAAATATTCATTGTAGGATACACAATGTGACTTTTTAAACAGTTTTCAATGAACAGGTTTTATAATCATTTAAAACACAACAGTCAAGCAAAATAAAGAGCACTGCTGGTTACAGACTTGAAAGAAACACTATGAGACAACATAGTTGTGTTTCCACTGTGAACTTTATTTTTTAACAGTTTTCCATGAACTTGGTCTACAATCATTTTTTAACAGGTTTCTACAATGCAATATGAACAAAACTGGAATGATTCATTGTAGGAGACACAATGTGACTTTTTAAGCAGTTTTCAATGAACATGTTTTATAATCATTTAAAACACAACAGTCAAGCAAAATAAAGTGTACTTCTGGTTGATGAGAAGAAAGAGACACTATGGTGACAACGTAGTTCAGTATTTACAGAGAATTATATTATTTAACATTCCATGAACATGGTCCACAATCATGTTTTCAAGAGGTTTCTACAATGCAATATGAACAACACTGGAATGATTCTTTGTAGGAGACACAGTGTGACTTTTTAAGCATTTTTCAATGAACATGTTTTATAATAATTTAAAACACAACAGTCAAGCAAAATAAAGAGCACTGCTGGTTACAGACTTGAAAGAGACACTATGAGACAACATAGTTGTGTTTCCACTGTGAACTTTATTTTTTTACAGTTTTCATGAACATGTTCTAAAACAATGTTTTCAGGAGGTTTCTACAATTCAATATGAACAAAACTGGAATGATTCATTGTAGGAGACACAATGTGACTTTTAAAACAGTTTTCAATGAACATGTTTTATAATCATGTAAAACACAACAGTCAAGCAAAATAAAGAGCACTGCTGGTTACAGTCTTGAAAGAAACACTATGAGACAACATAGTTGTGTTTCCACTGTGAACTTTATTTTTTTTACAGTTTTCATGAACATTTTCTAAAACAATGTTTTCAGGAGGTTTCTACAATTCAATATGAACAAAACTTGTAAGAGACACAATGTGATTTTTTAAACAGTTTTCAATGAACATGTTTTATAATCATTTAAAATACAACAGTCAAGCAAAATAAATTGGACTTCTAGTTGATGATATGAAAGAGACACTATGGTGACAACGTAGTTCAGTATTTACAGAGAATTATATTTTTTAACAGTTTTCCATGAACTTGGTCTACAATCATGTTTTCAAGAGGTTTCTACAATGCAATATGAACAACACTGGAATGATTCATTGTAGGAGACACAATGTGACTTTTTAAGCAGTTTTCAATGAACATGTTTTATAATCATTTAAAACACAACAGTCAAGCAAAATAAAGAGCACTGCTGGTTACAGACTTGAAAGAGACACTATGAGACAACATAGTTGTGTTTCCACTGTGAACTATATTTTTTTACAGTTTTCATGAACTTGGTCTACAATCATGTTTTCAAGAGGTTTCTACAATGCAATATGAACAACACTGGAATGATTCACTGTAGGAGACACAATGTGACTTTTTAAGCAGTTTTCAATGAACATGTTTTATAATCATTTAAAACACAACAGTCAAGCAAAATAAATTGTACTTCTGGTTGATGAGATGAAAGAGACACTATGGTGACAACGTAGTTCAGTATTTACAGAGAATTATATTATTTAACAGTTTTCCATGAACATGGTCCAAAATCATGTTTTCACGGGTTTTCTACAATGCAATATGAAGAACACTGTAATGATTCATTGTAGGAGACACAATGTGACTTTTTAAACAGTTTTCAATGAACATGTTTTATAATCATGTAAAACACAACAGTCAAGCATAATAAAGAGCACTGCTGGTTACAGACTGAAAGAGACACTATGAGACAACATAGTTGTGTTTCAACTGTGAACCACATTTTTTTACAGTTTTCATGAACATGTTCTAAAACAATGTTTTCAGGAGGTTTCTACAATTCAATATGAACAAAACTGGAATGATTAATTGTAGGAGACACAATGTGACTTTTTAAACAGTTTTCAATGAACATGTTTTATAATCATATAAAACACAACAGTCAAGGAAAATAAAGAGCACTGCTGGTTACAGACTTGAAAGAGACACTATGAGACAACATAGTTGTGTTTCCACTGTGAACTATATTTTTTTACAGTTTTCATGAACATTTTCTAAAACAATGTTTTCAGGAGGTTTCTACAATTCAATAATGACAAAACTTGTAGGAGACACAATGTGACTTTTTAAACAGTTTTCAATGAACATGTTATATAATCATTTAAAATACAACAGTCAAGCAAAATAAATTGTACTTCTGGTTGATGAGATGAATGAGACACTATGGTGACAACGTAGTTCAGTATTTACAGAGAATTATATTATTTAACAGTTTTCCATGAACATGGTCCAAAATCATGTTTTCACGAGTTTTCTACAATGCAATATGAAGAACACTGTAATGATTCATTGTAGGAGACACAATGTGACTTTTTAAACAGTTTTCAATGAACATGTTTTATAATCATGTAAAACACAACAGTCAAGCAAAATAAAGAACACTGCTGGTTACAGACATGAAAGAAACACTATGAGACAACATAGTTGTGTTTCCACTGTGAACTTTATTTTTTAACAGTTTTCCATGAACTTGGTCTACAATCATGTTTTCAAGAGGTTTCTACAATGCAATATGAACAACACTGGAATGATTCATTGTAGGAGACACAATATGACTTTTTAAGCAGTTTTCAATGAACATGTTTTATAATCATTTAAAACACAACAGTCAAGCAAAATAAAGAGCACTGCTGGTTACAGACTTGAAAGAGACACTATGAGACAACATAGTTGTGTTTCCACTGTGAACTATATATTTTGACAGTTTTGATGAACATTTTCTAAAATAATGTTTTCAGGAGGTTTCTACAATTCAATATGAACAAAACTTGAATGGTTCATTGTAGGAGACACAATGTGACTTTTTAAACAGTTTTCAATGAACATGTTTTATAATCATTTAAAATACAACAGTCAAGCAAAATAAATTGTACTTCTGGTTGATGAGATGAAAGAGACACTTTTGTGACAACGTAGTTCAGTAGTTCAACGTAGTTCAGTACAGACTTGAAAGAAACACTATGAGACAACATAGTTGTGTTTCCACTGTGAACTTTATTTTTTAACAGTTTTCCATGAACTTGGCCTACAATCATGTTTTCAAGAGGTTTCTACAATGCAATATGAACAACACTGGAATGATTCATTGTAGGAGACACAATGTGACTTTTTAAACAGTTTTCAATGAACATGTTTTATAATCATGTAAAACACAACAGTCAAGCAAAATAAAGAGCACTGCTGGTTACAGACTGAAAGAGACACTATGAGACAACATAGTTGTGTTTCAACTGTGAACCACATTTTTTTACAGTTTTCATGAACATGTTCTAAAACAATGTTTTCAGGAGGTTTCTACAATTCAATATGAACAAAACTGGAATGATTAATTGTAGGAGACACAATGTGACTTTTTAAACAGTTTTCAATGAACATGTTTTATAATCATATAAAACACAACAGTCAAGGAAAATAAAGAGCACTGCTGGTTACAGACTTGAAAGAGACACTATGAGACAACATAGTTGTGTTTCCACTGTGAACTATATTTTTTTACAGTTTTCATGAACATTTTCTAAAACAATGTTTTCAGGAGGTTTCTACAATTCAATAATGACAAAACTTGTAGGAGACACAATGTGACTTTTTAAACAGTTTTCAATGAACATGTTACATAATCATTTAAAATACAACAGTCAAGCAAAATAAATTGTACTTCTGGTTGATGAGATGAAAGAGACACTATGGTGACAACGTAGTTCAGTATTTACAGAGAATTATATTATTTAACAGTTTTCCATGAACATGGTCCAAAATCATGTTTTCACGAGTTTTCTACAATGCAATATGAAGAACACTGTAATGATTCATTGTAGGAGACACAATGTGACTTTTTAAACAGTTTTCAATGAACATGTTTTATAATCATGTAAAACACAACAGTCAAGCAAAATAAAGAACACTGCTGGTTACAGACATGAAAGAAACACTATGAGACAACATAGTTGTGTTTCCACTGTGAACTTTATTTTTTAACAGTTTTCCATGAACTTGGTCTACAATCATGTTTTCAAGAGGTTTCTACAATGCAATATGAACAACACTGGAATGATTCATTGTAGGAGACACAATATGACTTTTTAAGCAGTTTTCAATGAACATGTTTTATAATCATTTAAAACACAACAGTCAAGCAAAATAAAGAGCACTGCTGGTTACAGACTTGAAAGAGACACTATGAGACAACATAGTTGTGTTTCCACTGTGAACTATATATTTTGACAGTTTTGATGAACATTTTCTAAAATAATGTTTTCAGGAGGTTTCTACAATTCAATATGAACAAAACTTGAATGGTTCATTGTAGGAGACACAATGTGACTTTTTAAACAGTTTTCAATGAACATGTTTTATAATCATTTAAAATACAACAGTCAAGCAAAATAAATTGTACTTCTGGTTGATGAGATGAAAGAGACACTTTTGTGACAACGTAGTTCAGTAGTTCAACGTAGTTCAGTACAGACTTGAAAGAAACACTATGAGACAACATAGTTGTGTTTCCACTGTGAACTTTATTTTTTAACAGTTTTCCATGAACTTGGCCTACAATCATGTTTTCAAGAGGTTTCTACAATGCAATATGAACAACACTGGAATGATTCATTGTAGGAGACACAAAGTGACTTTTTGAGCAGTTTTCAATGAACATGTTTTATAATCATTTAAAACACAACAGTCAAGGAAAATAAAGAGCACTGCTGGTTACAGACTTGAAAGAGACACTATGAGACAACATAGTTGTGTTTCCACTGTGAACTATATTTTTTTACAGTTTTCATAAACATTTTCTAAAACAATGTTTTCAGGAGGTTTCTACAATTCAATAATGACAAAACTTGTAGGAGACACAATGTGACTTTTTAAACAGTTTTCAATGAACATGTTATATAATCATTTAAAATACAACAGTCAAGCAAAATAAATTGTACTTCTGGTTGATGAGATGAAAGAGACACTATGGTGACAACGTAGTTCAGTATTTACAGAGAATTATATTATTTAACAGTTTTCCATGAACATGGTCCAAAATCATGTTTTCACGAGTTTTCTACAATGCAATATGAAGAACACTGTAATGATTCATTGTAGGAGACACAATGTGACTTTTTAAACAGTTTTCAATGAACATGTTTTATAATCATGTAAAACACAACAGTCAAGCAAAATAAAGAACACTGCTGGTTACAGACATGAAAGAAACACTATGAGACAACATAGTTGTGTTTCCACTGTGAACTTTATTTTTTAACAGTTTTCCATGAACTTGGTCTACAATCATGTTTTCAAGAGGTTTCTACAATGCAATATGAACAACACTGGAATGATTCATTGTAGGAGACACAATGTGACTTTTTAAGCAGTTTTCAATGAACATGTTTTATAATCATTTAAAACACAACAGTCAAGCAAAATAAAGAGCACTGCTGGTTACAGACTTGAAAGAAACACTATGAGACAACATAGTTGTGTTTCCACTGTGAACTTTATTTTTTAACAGTTTTCCATGAACTTGGTCTACAATCATATTTTTAAGAGGTTTCTACAATGCAATATGAACAAAACTGGAATGATTCATTGTAGGAGACACAATGTGACTTTTTAAACAGTTTTCAATGAACATGTTTTATAATCATTTAAAATACAACAGTCAAGCAAAATAAATTGTTCTTCTGGTTGATGAGATGAAAGAGACACTATGGTGACAAGGTAGTTCAGTATTTACAGAGAATTATATTATTTAACAGTTTTCCATGAACAGGGTCCAAAATCATGTTTTCACGAGTTTTCTACAATGCAATATGAAGAACACTGTAATTATTCATTGTAGGAGACACAATGTGACTTTTTAAACAGTTTTCAATGAACATGTTTTATAATCATGTAAAACACAACAGTCAAGCAAAATAAAGAGCACTGCTGGTTACAGACTTGAAAGAAACACTATGAGACAACATAGTTGTGTTTCCACTGTGAACTTTATTTTTTAACCGTTTTCCATGAACTTGGTCTACAATCATGTTTTCAGGAGGTTTCTACAATTCAATATGAACAAAACTGGAATGATTCATTGTAGGAGACACAATGTGACTTTTTAAACAGTTTTCAATGAACATGTTTTATAATCATGTAAAACACAACAGTCAAGCAAAATAAAGAGCACTGCTGGTTACAGACTTGAAAGAAACACTATGAGACAACATAGTTTTGTTTAAACTGTGAACTTTATTTTTTTTACAGTTTTCATGAACATTTTCTAAAACAATGTTTTCAGGAGGTTTCTACAATTCAATATGAACAAAACTTGTAGGAGACACAATGTGACTTTTTAAACAGTTTTTAATGAACATGTTTTAAAATCATTTAAAATACAACAGTCAAGCAAAATAAATTGTACTTCTAGTTGATGATATGAAAGAGACACTATGGTGACAACGTAGTTCAGTATTTACAGAGAAATATATTATTTAACAGTTTTCCATGAACATGGTCCAAAATCATGTTTTCACGAGTTTTCTACAAAGCAATATGAAGAAAACTGTAATGATTCATTGTAGGAGACACGATGTGACTTTTTAAACAGTTTTCAATGAACATGTTTTATAATCATGTAAAACACAACAGTCAAGCAAAATAAAGAGCACTGCTGGTTACAGACTTGAAAGAAACACTTTGAGACAAAATAGTTGTGTTTCCACTGTGAACTATATATTTTTTTACAGTTTTCAAGAACATTTTCTAAAACAATGTTTTCAGGAGGTTTCTACAATTCAAAATGAACAAAACTTGTATGAGACACAATGTGACTTTTTAAACAGTTTTCAATGAACATGTTTTATAATCATGTAAAACACAACAGTCAAGCAAAATAAATTGTACTTCTGGTTGATGAGATGAAAGAGACACTATGGTGACAACGTAGTTCAGTATTTACAGAGAATTATATTATTTAACAGTTTTCCATGAACATGGTCAAAAATCATGTTTTCACGAGTTTTCTACAAAGCAATATGAAGAAAACTGTAATGATTCATTGTAGGAGACACAATGTGACTTTTTAAACAGTTTTCAATGAACATGTTTTATAATCATGTAAAACACAACAGTCAAGCAAAATAAAGAGCACTGCTGGTTACAGACTTGAAAGAGACACTATGAGACAACACAGTTGTGTTTCCACTGTGAACTATATATTTTTTTACAGTTTTCATGAACATGTTCTAAAACAATGTTTTCAGGAGGTTTCTACAATTCAATATGAACAAAACTGGAATGATTCATTGTAGGAGACACAATGTGACTTTTTAAACAGTTTTCAATGAACATGTTTTATAATCATGTAAAACACAACAGTCAAGCAAAATAAAGAGCACTGCTGGTTACAGACTTGAAAGAAACACTATGAGACAACATTGTTGTGTTTCCACTGTGAACTATATTTTTTTTACAGTTTTCAAGAACATTTTCTAAAACAATGTTTTCAGGAGGTTTCTACAATTCAAAATGAACAAAACTTTTAGGAGACACAATATGACTTTTTAAACAATTGTCAATGAACATGTTTATAATCATGTAAAACACAACAGTCAAGCAAAATAAATTGTACTTCTGGTTACAGACTTGAAAGAAACACTATGAGACAACATAGTTGTGTTACCACTGTGAACTTTATTTTTTAACAGTTTTCCATGAACTTGGTCTACAATCATGATTTCAAGAGGTTTCTACAATGCAATATGAACAACACTGGAATGATTAATTGTAGGAGACACAATGTGACTTTTTAAGCAGTTTTCAATGAACATGTTTTATAATCATTTAAAACACAACAGTCAAGCAAAATAAAGAGCACTGCTGGTTACAGACTTGAAAGAGACACTATGAGACAACATAGTTGTGTTTCCACTGTGAACTATATTTTTTTACAGTTTTCATGAACATGTTCTAAAACAATGTTTTCAGGAGGTTTCTACAATTCAATATGAACAAAACTTGTAGGAGACACAATGTGACTTTTTAAACAGTTTTCAATGAACATGTTTTATAATCATTTAAAATACAACAGTCAAGCAAAATAAATTGTACTTCTAGTTGATGATATGAAAGAGACACTATGTTGACAACGTAGTTCAGTATTTACAGAGAAGTATATTATTTAACAGTTTTACATGAACATGGTCCAAAATCATGTTTTCACAAGTTTTCTACAAAGCAATATGAAGAAAACTGTAATGATTCATTGTAGGAGACACACTGTGACTTTTTAAACATTTTCAATGAACATGTTTTAAAATCATGTAAAACACAACAGTCAAGCAAAATAAAGAGCACTGCTGGTTACAGACTTGAAAGAAACACTATGAGACAACATAGTTGTGTTTCCACTGTGAACTATATTTTTTTTACAGTTTTCAAGAACATTTTCTAAAACAATGTTTTCAGGAGGTTTCTACAATTCAAAATGAACAAAACTTGTAGGAGACACAATGTGACTTTTTAAACAGTTTTCAATGAACATGTTTTATAATCATGTAAAACACAACAGTCAAGCAAAATAAATTGTACTTCTGGTTGATGAGATGAAAGAGACACTATGGTGACAACGTAGTTCAGTATTTACAGAGAATTATATTATTTAACAGTTTTCCATGAACATGGTCCAAAATCATGTTTTCACAAGTTTTCTACAAAGCAATATGAAGAAATCTGTAATGATTCATTGTAGGAGACACAATGTGACTTTTTAAACAGTTTTCAATGAACATGTTTTATAATCATGTAAAACACAACAGTCAAGCAAAATAAATTGTACTTCTAGTTGATGATATGAAAGAGACACTATGGTGACAACGTAGTTCAGTATTTACAGAGAATTTAATTATTTAACAGTTTTCCATGAACATGGTCCAAAATCATGTTTTCACGAGTTTTCTACAAAGCAAAATGAAGAAAACTGTAATGATTCATTGTAGGAGACACAATGTGACTTTTTAAACAGTTTTCAATGAACATGTTTTATAATCATGTAAAACACAACAGTCAAGCAAAATAAATTGTACTTCTGGTTGATGAGATGAAAGAGACACTATGGTGACAACGTAGTTCAGTATTTACAGAGAATTATATTATTTAACAGTTTTCCATGAACATGGTCCAAAATCATGTTTTCACAAGTTTTCTACAATGCAATATGAAGAACACTGTAATGATTCATTGTAGGAGACACAATGTGACTTTTTAAACAGTTTTCAATGAACATGTTTTATAATCATGTAAAACACAACAGTCAAGCAAAATAAAGAGCACTGCTGGTTACAGATTTGAAAGAAACACTATGAGACAACATAGTTGTGTTTCCACTGTGAACTATATTTTTTTACAGTTTTCATTAATATTTTCTAAAACAATGTTTTCAGGAGGTTTCTACAATTCAATATGAACAAAACTTGAATGGTTCATTGTAGGAGACACAATGTGACTTTTTAAACAGTTTTCAATGAACATGTTTTATAATCATTTAAAATACAACAGTCAAGCAAAATAAATTGTACTTCTAGTTGATGAGATGAAAGAGACGCTATGGTGACAACGTAGTTCAGTATTTACAGAGAATTATATTATTTAACAGTTTTCCATGAACATGGTCCAAAATCATGTTTTCACGAGTTTTCTACAATGCAATATGAAGAACACTGTAATGACTCATTGTAGGAGACACAATGTGACTTTTTAAACAGTTTTCAATGAACATGTTTTATAATCATGTAAAACACAACAGTCAAGCAAAATAAAGAGCACTGCTGGTTACAGACTTGAAAGAAACACTATGAGACAACATAGTTGTGTTTCCACTGTGAACTATATTTTTTTACAGTTTTCATGAACATTTTCTAAAACAATGTTTTCAGGAGGTTTCTACAATTCAATATGAACAAAACTTGTAGGAGACACAATGTGACTTTTTAAACAGTTTTCAATGAACATGTTTTATAATCATTTAAAATACAACAGTCAAGCAAAATAAATTGTACTTCTGATGATATGAAAGAGACACTATGGTGACAACGTAGTTCAGTATTTACAGAGAATTATATTATTTAACAGTTTTCCATGAACATGGTCCAAAATCATGTTTTCACGAGTTTTCTACAATGCAATATGAAGAACACTGTAATGATTCATTGTAGGAGACACAGTGTGACTTTTTAAACAGTTTTCAATGAACATGTTTTATAATCATGTAAAACACAACAGTCAAGCAAAATAAAGAGCACTGCTGGTTACAGACTTGAAAGAGACACTATGAGACAACATAGTTGTGTTTCCACTGTGAACTATATATTTTTTTACAGTTTTCATGAACATGTTCTAAAACAATGTTTTCAGGAGGTTTCTACAATTCAATATGAACAAAACTGGAATGATTCATTGTAGGAGACACAATGTGACTTTTTAAACAGTTTTCAATGAACATGTTTTATAATCATGTAAAACACAACAGTCAAGCAAAATAAAGAGCACTGCTGGTTACATACTTGAAAGAAACACTATGAGACAACATAGTTTGTTTCCACTGTGAACTATATTTTTTTTACAGTTTTCAAGAACATTTTCTAAAACAATGTTTTCAGGAGGTTTCTACAATTCAAAATGAACAAAACTTGAATGGTTGATTGTAGGAGACACAATGTGACTTTTTAAACAGTTTTCAATGAACGTGTTTTATAATCATTTAAAATACAACAGTCAAGCAAAATAAATTGTACTTCTGGTTGATGAGATGAAAGAGACACTATGGTGCAACGTAATTCAGTATTTACAGAGAATTATATTATTTAACAGTTTTCCATGAACATGGTCCAAAATCATGTTTTCACGAGTTTTCTACAATTCAATATGAACAAAACTGGAATGATTCATTGTAGGAGACACAATGTGACTTTTTAAAAAGTTTTCAATGAACATGTTTTATAATCATGTAAAACACAACAGTCAAGCAAAATAAAGAACACTGCTGGTTACAGACTTGAAAGAAACACTATGAGACAACATAGTTGTGTTTCCACTGTGAACTTTTTTTTTTAACAGTTTTCCATGAACTTGGTCTACAATCATGTTTTCAAGAGGTTTCTACAATAAAATATGAACAACACTGGAATGATTCATTGTAGGAGACACAATGTGACTTTTAAAGCAGTTTTCAATGAACATGTTTTATAATAATTTAAAACACAACAATCAAGCAAAATAAAGAGCACTGCTGGTTACAGACTTGAAAGAGACACTATGAGACAACATAGTTGTGTTTCCACTGTGAACTATATTTTTTTTACAGTTTTCATGAACATGTTCTAAAACAATGTTTTCAGGAGGTTTCTACAATTCAATACGAACAAAACTTGTAGGAGACACAATGTGACTTTTTAAACAGTTTTCAATGAACATGTTTTATAATCATTTAAAATACAACAGTCAAGCAAAATAAATGGTACTTCTAGTTGATGATATGAAAGAGACACTATGGTGACAACGTAGTTCAGTATTTACAGAGAATTTAATTATTTAACAGTTTTCCAAGAACATGGTCCAAAATCATGTTTTCACGAGTTTTCTACAAAGCAAAATGAAGAAAACTGTAATGATTCATTGTAGGAGACACAATGTGACTTTTTAAACAGTTTTCAATGAACATGTTTTATAATCATGTAAAACACAACAGTCAAGCAAAATAAAGAGCACTGCTGGTTACAGATTTGAAAGAAACACTATCAGACAACATAGTTGTGTTTCCACTGTGAACTATATTTTTTTTACAGTTTTCATTAATATTTTCTAAAACAATGTTTTCAGGAGGTTTCTACAATTCAATATGAACAAAACTTGAATGGTTCATTGTAGGAGACACAATGTGACTTTTTAAACAGTTTTCAATGAACATGTTTTATAATCATTTAAAATACAACAGTCAAGCAAAATAAATTGTACTTCTAGTTGATGAGATGAAAGAGACGCTATGGTGACAACGTAGTTCAGTATTTACAGAGAATTATATTATTTAACAGTTTTCCATGAACATGGTCCAAAATCATGTTTTCACGAGTTTTCTACAATGCAATATGAAGAACACTGTAATGATTCATTGTAGGAGACACAGTGTGACGTTTTAAACAGTTTTCAATGAACATGTTTTATAATCATGTAAAACACAACAGTCAAGCAAAATAAAGAGCACTGCTGGTTACAGACTTGAAAGAAACACTATGAGACAACATAGTTGTGTTTCCACTGTGAACTTTATTTTTTAACAGTTTTCCATGAACTTGGTCTACAATCATGTTTTCAAGAGGTTTCTACAATGCAATATGAACAAAACTGGAATGATTCATTGTAGGAGACACAATGTGACTTTTTAAACAGTTTTCAATGAACATGTTTTATAATCATTTAAAATACAACAGTCAAGCAAAATAAATTGTACTTCTAGTTGATGAGATGAAAGAGACGCTATGGTGACAACGTAGTTCAGTATTTACAGAGAATTATATTATTTAACAGTTTTCCATGAACATGGTCCAAAATCATGTTTTCACGAGTTTTCTACAATGCAATATGAAGAACACTGTAATGATTCATTGTAGGAGACACAGTGTGACGTTTTAAACAGTTTTCAATGAACATGTTTTATAATCATGTAAAACACAACAGTCAAGCAAAATAAAGAGCACTGCTGGTTACAGACTTGAAAGAAACACTATGAGACAACATAGTTGTGTTTCCACCGTGAACTTAATTTTTTAACAGTTCTCCATGAACTTGGTCTACAAATATGTTTTCAAGAGGTTTCTACAATGCAATATGAACAACACTGGAATGATTCATTGTAGGATACACAATATGACTTTTTAAGCAGTTTTCAATGAACATGTTTTAAAATCATTTAAAACACAGCAGTCAAGCAAAATAAAGAGCACTGCTGGTTACAGACTTGAAAGAGACACTATGAGACAACATAGTTGTGTTTCCACTGTGAACTATACTTTTTTACAGTTTTTCATGAACATGTTCTAAAACAATGTTTTCAGAAGGTTTCAATAATGCAATATGAACAACACTGGAATGGTTGAATGTAGGAGACACAATAAGACTTTTTAAACAGTTTTCAATGAACATGGTCTAAAAAGATGTAAAATGCAACAGTCAAGCAAAATCAAGTGTACTGCTGGTTGATGAGAAGAAAGAGACACTATGGTGACAACGTAGTTCAGTATTTACAGAGAATTATATTATTTAACAGTTTTCCATGAACATGGTCCAAAATCATGTTTTTTTACTAGTTTTCTACAATGCAATATGAAGAACACTGTAATGATTCCTTGTAGGAGTCACAATGTGACTTTAAAAAAAGTTTTCAATGAACATGTTTTATGATCATGTAAAATACAACAGTCAAGCAAAATAAAGAGCACTGCTGGTTACAGAGTTGAAAGAAACACTATGAGACAACATAGTTGTATTTCCACTGTGAACTTTATTTTTTAACAGTTTTCCATGAACTTGGTCTACAATCATGTTTTCAAGAGGTTTCTACAATGCAATATGAACAACACTGGAATGATTCATTGAAGGAGACACAATGTGAATTTAAAAAAAGTTTTCAATGAACATGTTTTATAATCTTTTAAAACACAACAGTCAAGCAAAATAAAGAGCACTGCTGGTTACAGACTTGAAAGAAACACTATGAGACAACATAGTTTTGTTTCCACTGTGAACTTTATTTTTTAACAGTTTTCCATGAACTTGGTCAACAATCATGTTTTCAGGAGGTTTCTACAATTCAATATGAACAAAACTGGAATGATTCATTGAAGGAGACACAATGTGAATTAAAAAAAAGTTTTCAATGAACGTGTTTTATAATCATTTAAAATACAACAGTCAAGCAAAATAAATTGTACTTCTGGTTGATGAGATGAAAGAGACACTATGGTGACAACGTAGTTCAGTATTTACAGAGAATTATATTATTTAACAGTTTTCCATGAACATGGTCCAAAATCATATTTTCACGAGTTTTCTACAATGCAATATGAAGAACACTGTAATGATTCATTGTAGGAGACACAATGTGACTTTTTAAGCAGTTTTCAATGAACATGTTTTATAATCATTTAAAACACAACAGTCAAGCAAAATAAAGAGCACTGCTGGTTACAGACTTGAAAGAGACACTATGAGACAACATAGTTATGTTTCCACTGTGAACTATATATTTTTTACAGTTTTCATGAACATGTTCTAAAACAATGTTTTCAGGAGGTTTCTACAATTCAATATGAACAAAACAGGAATGATTCATTGTAGGAGACAAAAGGGGACTTTTTAAACAGTTTTCTACAATGCAATATAAAGAACACTGGAATGATTAATTGTAGAAGACACAATGTGACTTTTTAAAAAGTTTTCAATGAACATGTTTTATAATCATGAAATAATGTTTTCAGGAGTTTTCTACAATTCAATATGAACAAAACAGGAATGATTCATTGTAGGAGACAAAAGGGGACTTTTTAAACAGTTTTCTACAATGCAATATGAAGAACACTGGAATGATTCATTGTAGGATACACACTTTTTAAACAGTTTTCAATGAACATGTTTTATAATCATTTAAAATACAACAGTCAAGCAAAATAAAGTGTACTTCTGGATGATGAGAAGAAAGAGACACTATGGTGACAACGTAGTTCAGTATTTACAGAGAATTTAATTATTTAACAGAGTTCCATGAACATGGTCCTGGTTGATGAGATGAAAGAGACACTATGGTGACAAGGTAGATCAGTATTTACAGAGAATTATATTATTTAACAGTTTTCAATGAACATGGTCTACAATCATGTTTTCAAGAAGTTTCTACAATGCAATATGAACAACACTGGAATGATTCATTGTAGGAGACACAATGTGACTTTTTAAAAAGTTTTCAATGAACATGTTTTATAATCATTTAAAACACAACAGTAAAGCAAATGAAAGTGCACCGCTGTTTACAGACTTGAAAGAGACACTATGAGACAACATAGTTGTCTTTCCACTGTGAACTATATATTTTTTACAGTTTTTCATGAACATGTTCTAAAACAATGTTTTCAGAAGGTTTCAATAATGCAATATGAACAACACTGGAATGGTTGAATGTAGGAGACACAATAAGACTTTTTAAACAGTTTTCAATGAACATGGTCTAAAAAGATGTAAAATGCAACAGTCAAGCAAAATCAAGTGTACAGCTGGTTAGAGAGACTTAAAAAGAGACACTATGAGACAACATAGTTTTGTTTCCACTGTGAACTATACTTTTTTACAGTTTTTCATGAACATGTTCTAAAACAAGGTTTTCAGGAGGTTTCTACAATTCAATATGAACAAAACTGGAATGATTCATTGTATTAGACACAATGTGACTTTTTAAAAAGTTTTCAATGAACATGTTTTATAATCTTTTAAAACACAACAGTCAAGCAAAATAAAAAGCACTGCTGGTTACAGACTTGAAAGAGACACTATGAGACAACATAGTTGTGTTTCCACTGTGAACTTTATTTTTTTACAGTTTTCATGAACATGTTCTAAAACAATGTTTTCAGGAGCTTTCTACAATTCAATATGAACAAAACTGGAATGATTCATTGTATTAGACACAATGTGACTTTTTAAAAAGTTTTCAATGAACATATTTTATAATTATGTTTAAACACAACAGTCAAGCAAAATCAAGTGTACTGCTGGTTAGAGAGACTTAAAAAGCGACACTATGAGACAACATTGTTGTCTTTCCACTGTGAACTATATATTTTATACAGTTTTTCATGAACATGTTCTAAAACAATGTTTTCAGGAAGTTTCTAGAATTCAATATGAACAAAACATGAATGATTCATTGTAGGAGACAAAAGGGGACTTTTTAAACAGTTTTCTACAATGCAATATGAAGAACACTGGAATGATTCATTGTAGGATACACACTTTTTAAACAGTTTTCAATGAACATGTTTTATAATCATTTAAAATACAACAGTCAAGCAAAATAAAGTGTACTTCTGGTTGATGAGAAGAAAGAGACACTATGGTGACAATGTAGTTCAGTATTTACAGAGAATTAAATTATTTAACAGAGTTCCATGAACATGGTCCTGGTTGATGAGATGAAAGAGACACTATGGTGACAAGGTAGTTCAGTATTTACAGAGAATTATATTATTTAACAGTTTTCCATGAACATGGTCTACAATCATGTTTTCAAGAGGTTTCTACAATGCAATATGAAGAACAATGGAATGATTCATTGTATTAGACACAATGTGACTTTTTAAAAAGTTTTCAATGAACATGTTTTATAATCATTTAAAACACAACAGTAAAGCAAATGAAAGAGCACTGCTGTTTACAGACTTGAAAGAGACACTATGAGACAACATAGTTGTCTTTCCACTGTGAACTATATATTTTTTACAGTTTTTCATGAACATGTTCTAAAACAATGTTTTCAGGAGGTTTCTACAATTCAATATGAACAAAACAGGAATGATTCATTGTAGGAGACAAAAGGGGACTTTTTAAACAGTTTTCTACAATGCAATATGGAGAACATTGGAATGATTCATTGTAGGATACACAATGTGACTTTTTAAACATTTTTCAATGAACATGTTTTATAATAATTTAAAATACAACAGTCAAGCAAAATAAAGTGTACTTCTGGTCGATGAGAAGAAAGAGACACTATGGTGACAACGTAGTTCAGAATTTACAGAGAATTATATTATTTAACAGAGTTCCATGAACATGGTCCAAAATCATGTTTTCACAAGTTTTCTACAATGCAATATGAAGAACACTGGAATGATTCATTGTAGGAAACACAGTGTGAATTTTTAAACAGTTTTCAATGAACATGTTTTATAATCATTTAAAACACAACAGTCAAGCAAAACAAAGAGCACTGCTGTTTACAGACTTGAAAGAGACACTATGAGACAACATAGTTGTGTTTCCACTGTGAACTATACTTTTTTACAGTTTTTCATGAACATGTTCTAAAACAAGGTTTTCAGGAGGTTTCTACATTTCAATATGAACAACACTGGAATGATTCATTGTAGGAGACACAATGTGAATTTTTAAACAGTTTTCAATGAACATGTTTTATAATCATTGAAAATACAACAGTCAAGCAAAATAAAGTGTACTTCTGGTTGATGAGAAGAAAGAGACACTATGGTGACAACGTAGTTCAGTATTTACAGAGAATTGTATTATTTAACAGAGTTCCATGAACATGGTCCTGGTTGATGAGATGAAAGAGACACTATGGTGACAAGGTAGTTCAGTATTTACAGAGAATTATATTATTTAACAGTTTTCCATGAACATGGTCCAAAATCATATTTTCACGAGTTTTCTACAATGCAATATGAAGAACACTGTAATGATTCATTGTAGGAGACACAATGTGACTTTTTAAGCAGTTTTCAATGAACATGTTTTATAATCATTTAAAACACAACAGTCAAGCAAAATAAAGAGCACTGCTGGTTACAGACTTGAAAGAGACACTATGAGACAACATAGTTGTGTTTCCACTGTGAACTATATTTTTTTTACAGTTTTCATGAACATGTTCTAAAACAATGTTTTCAGGAGGTTTCTACAATTCAATATGAACAAAACAGGAATGATTCATTGTAGGAGACAAAAGGGGACTTTTTAAACAGTTTTCTACAATGCAATATAAAGAACACTGGAATGATTAATTGTAGAAGACACAATGTGACTTTTTAAAAAGTTTTCAATGAACATGTTTTATAATCATGAAATAATGTTTTCAGGAGTTTTCTACAATTCAATATGAACAAAACTGGAATGATTCATTGTAGGAGACAAATTGGGACTTTTTAAACAGTTTTCAATGAACATGTTTTATAATCATTTAAAACACAACAGTCAAGCAAAATAAAGAGCACTGCTGGTTCCAGACTTGAAAGAGACACTATGAGACAACATAGTTGTGTTTCCACTATGAACTATATTTTATTAACAGTTTTCAATGAACTTGGTCTAAAATCATGTTTTCAGGAGGTTTCTAAAATGCAATATGAAGAACACTGTAATGATTAATTGTAGGAGACACAATGTGACTTTTTAAAAAGTTTTCAATGAACATGTTTTATAATCATGTAAAACACAACAGTCAATCAAAATAAAGAGCACTGCTGTTTACGGACTTGAAAGAGACACTATGAGACAACATAGTTGTGTTTCCACTGTGAACTTCATTTTTTAACAGTTTTCCATGAACTTGGTCTACAATCATGTTTTCAGGAGGTTTCTACAATGCAATATGAACAACACTGGAATTATTCATTGTAGGAGACACATTGTGACTTTTTAAGCAGTTTTCAATGAACATGTTTTATAATCATTTAAAACACAACAGTCAAGCAAAATAAAGAGCACTGCTGGTTACAGACTTGAAAGAGACACTATGAGACAACATAATTGTGTTTCCACTGTGAACTATATTTTTTTTTACAGTTTTTCAAGAACATGTTCTAAAACAATGTTTTCAGGAGGTTTCTACAATTCAATATGAACAAAACAGGAATGATTCATTGTAGGAGACAAAAGGGGACTTTTTAAACAGTTTTCTACAATGCAATATGAAGAACACTGGAATGATTCATTGTAGGATACACACTTTTTAAACAGTTTTCAATGAACATGTTTTATAATCATTTAAAATACAACAGTCAAGCAAAATAAAGTGTACTTCTGGATGATGAGAAGAAAGAGACACTATGGTGACAACGTAGTTCAGTATTTACAGATAATTAAATTATTTAACAGAGTTCCATGAACATGGTCCTGGTTGATGAGATGAAAGAGACACTATGGTGACAAGGTAGATCAGTATTTACAGAGAATTATATTATTTAACAGTTTTCAATGAACATGGTCTACAATCATGTTTTCAAGAAGTTTCTACAATGCAATATGAAGAACACTGGAATGATTCATTGTAGGAGACACAATGTGACTTTTTAAAAAGTTTTCAATGAACATGTTTTATAATCATTTAAAACACAACAGTAAAGCAAATGAAAGAGCACTGCTGTTTACAGACTTTAAAGAGACACTTTGAGACAACATAGTTGTGTTTCCACTGTGAACTATACTTTTTTACAGTTTTTCATGAACATGTTCTAAAACAATGTTTTCAGAAGGTTTCAATAATGCAATATGAACAACACTGGAATGGTTGAATGTAGGAGACACAATAAGACTTTTTAAACAGTTTTCAATGAACAAGGTCTAAAAATATGTAAAATGCAACAGTCAAGCAAAATCAAGTGTACTGCTGGTTAGAGAGACTTAAAAAGCGACACTATGAGACAACATAGTTGTCTTTCCACTGTGAACTTTATTTTTTAACAGTTTTCCATGAACTTGGTATACAATCATGTTTTCAAGAGGTTTCTACAATGCAATATGAAGAACACTGGAATGATTCATTGTAGGAGACACAATGTGACTTTTTAAAAAGTTTTCAATTAACATGTTTTATAATCATGTAAAACACAACAGTCAAGCAATATAAAGAGCACTGCTGGTTACAGACTTGAAAGAAACACTATGAGACAACATAGTTGTGTTTCCACTGTGAACTTTATTTTTTAACAGTTTTCCATGAAATTGGTCTACAATCATGTTTTCAAGAGGTTTCTACAATGCAATATGAACAACACTGGAAGGATTCATTGTAGGAGACACAATGTGACTTTTTAAAAAGTTTTCAATGAACATGTTTTATAATCATTTAAAATACAACAGTAAAACAAATGAAAGAGCACTGCTGTTTACAGTCTTGAAAGAGACACTATGAGACAACATAGTTGTGTTTCCACTGTGAACTTTAGTTTTTTACAGTTTTTCATGAACATGTTCTAAAACAATGTTTTCAGGAGGTTTCTACAATTCAATATGAACAAAACAGGAATGATTCATTGTAGGAGACAAAAGGGGACTTTTTAAACATTTTTCTACAATGCAATATGAAGAACACTGGAATGATTCATTGTAGGATACACAATGTGACTTTTTAAACAGTTTTCAATTAACATGTTTTATAATCATTTAAAATACAACAGTCAAGCAAAATAAAGTGTACTTCTGGTTGATGAGAAGAAAGAGACACTATGGTGACAACGTAGTTCAGTATTTACAGAGAGTTATATTGTTTAACAGAGTTCCATGAACATGGTCCAAAATCATGTTTTCATGAGTTTTCTACAATGCAATATGAAGACCACTGGAATTATTGATTGTCGCAGACACAATGTGACTTTTTAAGCAGTTTTCAATGAACATGTTTTATAATAATTTAAAACACAACAGTCAAGCAAAACAAAGAGCACTGCTGTTTACAGACTTGAAAGAGACACTATGAGACAACATAGTTGTGTTTCCACTGTGAACTATACTTTTTTACAGTTTTTCATGAATATGTTCTAAAACAAGGTTTTCAGGAGGTTTCTACATTTCAATATGAACAACACTGGAATGATTCATTGTAGGAGACACAATGTGAATTTTTAAACAGTTTTCAATTAACATGTTTTATAATCATTGAAAATACAACAGTCAAGCAAAATAAAGTGTACTTCTGGTTGATGAGAAGAAAGAGACACTATGGTGACAACGTAGATCAGTATTTACAGAGAATTATATTATTTAACAGTTTTCTATGAATATGGTCCAAAATCATGTTTTCAGGAGTTTTCTATAATGCAATATGAAGAACACTGGAATGATTCATCGTAGGAGACACAATGTGACTTTTTAAACAGTTTTCAATGAAAATGTTTTATAATAATGTAAAACACAACAGTCAAGCAAAATAAAGAGCACTGCTGGATACAGACTTGAAAGAGACACTATGAGACAACATAGTTGTGTTTCCACTGTGAACTATATATTTTTTTACAGTTTTTCATGAACATGTTCTAAAACAAGGTTTTCAGGAGGTTTCTACAATTCAATATGAACAAAACTGGAATGATTCATTGTAGGAGACAAAAGGGGACTTTTTAAACAGTTTTCTACAATGCAATATAAAGAACACTGGAATGATTAATTGTAGAAGACACAATGTGACTTTTTAAAAAGTTTTCAATGAACATGTTTTATAATCATGAAATAATGTTTTCAGGAGTTTTCTACAATTCAATATGAACAAAACTGGAATGATTCATTGTAGGAGACAAATTGGGACTTTTTAAACAGTTTTCAATGAACATGTTTTATAATCATTTAAAACACAACAGTCAAGCAAAATAAAGAGCACTGCTGGTTCCAGACTTGAAAGAGACACTATGAGACAACATAGTTGTGTTTCCACTATGAACTATATTTTATTAACAGTTTTCAATGAACTTGGTCTAAAATCATGTTTTCAGGAGGTTTCTAAAATGCAATATGAAGAACACTGTAATGATTAATTGTAGGAGACACAATGTGACTTTTTAAAAAGTTTTCAATGAACATGTTTTATAATCATGTAAAACACAACAGTCAATCAAAATAAAGAGCACTGCTGTTTACGGACTTGAAAGAGACACTATGAGACAACATAGTTGTGTTTCCACTGTGAACTTCATTTTTTAACAGTTTTCCATGAACTTGGTCTACAATCATGTTTTCAGGAGGTTTCTACAATGCAATATGAACAACACTGGAATTATTCATTGTAGGAGACACATTGTGACTTTTTAAGCAGTTTTCAATGAACATGTTTTATAATCATTTAAAACACAACAGTCAAGCAAAATAAAGAGCACTGCTGGTTACAGACTTGAAAGAGACACTATGAGACAACATAATTGTGTTTCCACTGTGAACTATATTTTTTTTTACAGTTTTTCAAGAACATGTTCTAAAACAATGTTTTCAGGAGGTTTCTACAATTCAATATGAACAAAACAGGAATGATTCATTGTAGGAGACAAAAGGGGACTTTTTAAACAGTTTTCTACAATGCAATATGAAGAACACTGGAATGATTCATTGTAGGATACACACTTTTTAAACAGTTTTCAATGAACATGTTTTATAATCATTTAAAATACAACAGTCAAGCAAAATAAAGTGTACTTCTGGATGATGAGAAGAAAGAGACACTATGGTGACAACGTAGTTCAGTATTTACAGATAATTAAATTATTTAACAGAGTTCCATGAACATGGTCCTGGTTGATGAGATGAAAGAGACACTATGGTGACAAGGTAGATCAGTATTTACAGAGAATTATATTATTTAACAGTTTTCAATGAACATGGTCTACAATCATGTTTTCAAGAAGTTTCTACAATGCAATATGAAGAACACTGGAATGATTCATTGTAGGAGACACAATGTGACTTTTTAAAAAGTTTTCAATGAACATGTTTTATAATCATTTAAAACACAACAGTAAAGCAAATGAAAGAGCACTGCTGTTTACAGACTTTAAAGAGACACTTTGAGACAACATAGTTGTGTTTCCACTGTGAACTATACTTTTTTACAGTTTTTCATGAACATGTTCTAAAACAATGTTTTCAGAAGGTTTCAATAATGCAATATGAACAACACTGGAATGGTTGAATGTAGGAGACACAATAAGACTTTTTAAACAGTTTTCAATGAACAAGGTCTAAAAATATGTAAAATGCAACAGTCAAGCAAAATCAAGTGTACTGCTGGTTAGAGAGACTTAAAAAGCGACACTATGAGACAACATAGTTGTCTTTCCACTGTGAACTTTATTTTTTAACAGTTTTCCATGAACTTGGTATACAATCATGTTTTCAAGAGGTTTCTACAATGCAATATGAAGAACACTGGAATGATTCATTGTAGGAGACACAATGTGACTTTTTAAAAAGTTTTCAATTAACATGTTTTATAATCATGTAAAACACAACAGTCAAGCAATATAAAGAGCACTGCTGGTTACAGACTTGAAAGAAACACTATGAGACAACATAGTTGTGTTTCCACTGTGAACTTTATTTTTTAACAGTTTTCCATGAAATTGGTCTACAATCATGTTTTCAAGAGGTTTCTACAATGCAATATGAACAACACTGGAAGGATTCATTGTAGGAGACACAATGTGACTTTTTAAAAAGTTTTCAATGAACATGTTTTATAATCATTTAAAATACAACAGTAAAACAAATGAAAGAGCACTGCTGTTTACAGTCTTGAAAGAGACACTATGAGACAACATAGTTGTGTTTCCACTGTGAACTTTAGTTTTTTACAGTTTTTCATGAACATGTTCTAAAACAATGTTTTCAGGAGGTTTCTACAATTCAATATGAACAAAACAGGAATGATTCATTGTAGGAGACAAAAGGGGACTTTTTAAACATTTTTCTACAATGCAATATGAAGAACACTGGAATGATTCATTGTAGGATACACAATGTGACTTTTTAAACAGTTTTCAATTAACATGTTTTATAATCATTTAAAATACAACAGTCAAGCAAAATAAAGTGTACTTCTGGTTGATGAGAAGAAAGAGACACTATGGTGACAACGTAGTTCAGTATTTACAGAGAGTTATATTGTTTAACAGAGTTCCATGAACATGGTCCAAAATCATGTTTTCATGAGTTTTCTACAATGCAATATGAAGACCACTGGAATTATTGATTGTCGCAGACACAATGTGACTTTTTAAGCAGTTTTCAATGAACATGTTTTATAATAATTTAAAACACAACAGTCAAGCAAAACAAAGAGCACTGCTGTTTACAGACTTGAAAGAGACACTATGAGACAACATAGTTGTGTTTCCACTGTGAACTATACTTTTTTACAGTTTTTCATGAATATGTTCTAAAACAAGGTTTTCAGGAGGTTTCTACATTTCAATATGAACAACACTGGAATGATTCATTGTAGGAGACACAATGTGAATTTTTAAACAGTTTTCAATTAACATGTTTTATAATCATTGAAAATACAACAGTCAAGCAAAATAAAGTGTACTTCTGGTTGATGAGAAGAAAGAGACACTATGGTGACAACGTAGATCAGTATTTACAGAGAATTATATTATTTAACAGTTTTCTATGAATATGGTCCAAAATCATGTTTTCAGGAGTTTTCTATAATGCAATATGAAGAACACTGGAATGATTCATCGTAGGAGACACAATGTGACTTTTTAAACAGTTTTCAATGAAAATGTTTTATAATAATGTAAAACACAACAGTCAAGCAAAATAAAGAGCACTGCTGGATACAGACTTGAAAGAGACACTATGAGACAACATAGTTGTGTTTCCACTGTGAACTATATATTTTTTTACAGTTTTTCATGAACATGTTCTAAAACAAGGTTTTCAGGAGGTTTCTACAATTCAATATGAACAAAACAGGAATGATTCATTGTAGGAGACAAAAGGGGACTTTTTAAACATTTTTCTACAATGCAATATGAAGAACACTGGAATGATTCATTGTAGGATACACAATGTGACTTTTTAAACAGTTTTCAATTAACATGTTTTATAATCATTTAAAATACAACAGTCAAGCAAAATAAAGTGTACTTCTGGTTGATGAGAAGAAAGAGACACTATGGTGACAACGTAGTTCAGTATTTACAGAGAGTTATATTGTTTAACAGAGTTCCATGAACATGGTCCAAAATCATGTTTTCATGAGTTTTCTACAATGCAATATGAAGACCACTGGAATTATTGATTGTCGCAGACACAATGTGACTTTTTAAGCAGTTTTCAATGAACATGTTTTATAATCATTTAAAACACAACAGTCAAGCAAAACAAAGAACACTGCTGTTTACAGACTTGAAAGAGACACTATGAGACAACATAGTTGTGTTTCCACTGTGAACTATACTTTTTTACAGTTTTTCATGAATATGTTCTAAAACAAGGTTTTCAGGAGGTTTCTACATTTCAATATGAACAACACTGGAATGATTCATTGTAGGAGACACAATGTGAATTTTTAAACAGTTTTCAATTAACATGTTTTATAATCATTGAAAATACAACAGTCAAGCAAAATAAAGTGTACTTCTGGTTGATGAGAAGAAAGAGACACTATGGTGACAACGTAGATCAGTATTTACAGAGAATTATATTATTTAACAGTTTTCTATGAATATGGTCCAAAATCATGTTTTCAGGAGTTTTCTATAATGCAATATGAAGAACACTGGAATGATTCATCGTAGGAGACACAATTTGACTTTTTAAACAGTTTTCAATGAAAATGTTTTATAATCATGTAAAACACAACAGTCAAGCAAAATAAAGAGCACTGCTGGTTACAGACTTGAAAGATACACTATGAGACAACATAGTTGTGTTTCCACTGTGAACTATATTTTTTTTACAGTTTTTCATGAACATGTTCTAAAACAATGTATTCAGGAAACTATGTTTTAGGGAGGTTTCTACGATGCAATATGAAGAAAACTGGAATAATTCATTGTAGTAGACACAATGTGACTTTTTAAACAGTTTTCAATGAACATGGTCTAAAAACATGTAAAACGCAGTAGTCAAACAAAATCAAGTGTACTTCTGGTTGATGAGATGAAAGAGACACTATGGTGACAACGTAGTTCAGTATTTACAGAGAATTATATTATTTAACAGTTTTCCATGAACATGGTCCAAAATCATGTTTTCAGGAGTTTTCTACAATGCAATATGAAGAACACTGGAATGATTCATTGTAGGAGACACAATGTGACTTTTTAAACAGTTTTCAATGAACATGTAAAATGCAACAGTCAAGCAAAATCAAGTGTACTGCTGGTTAGAGAGACGAAATAGACACTATGAGACAACATAGTTGTGTTTTCACTGTGAACTATATTTGTTTACAGTTTTTCATGAACATGTTCTAAAACAACGTTTTTAGGAGGTTTCTACCATTCAATATGAACAACACTGGAATGATTCATTGTAGGAGACAAAAGGGGACTTTTTAAACAGTTTTCTACAATGCAATATGAAGAACACTGGAATGATAAAGAGCACTGCTGGTTACAGACTTGAAAGAGACACTATGAGACAACATAGATGTGTTTCCACTGTGAACTATATATATTTTTTTACAGTTTTTCATGAACATGTTCTAAAACAATGTTTTCAGGAGGTTTCTACAATTCAATATGAACAACTCTGAAATTATTCATTGTTGGAGACACAATATTACTTTTTAAACAATTTTCAATGAACATGTTTTATAATCATGTAAAACATAATAGTCAACTAAAATAAAGAGCACTGCTGGTTACAGACTTGAAAGAGACACAATGAGAAAACGTAATTTTGTTTTTACAGTAAATTATATTCTTTTTACAGTTTTCCATGAACATGGTCTAAAACTATGTTTTCGGGAGGTTTCTACAATGCAATATGAACAACACTGGAATGGTTCATTGTAGGAGACACAATGTGACTTTTTAAACAGTTTTCAATGAACATGGTGTAAAATCATGTAAAATGAAATAGTCAAGCAAAATAAAGTGTACTGCTGGTTGGTGAGATGAAAGAGACACTATGAGACAACATAGTTGTGTTTTTACTGTGAACTATATATTTTTACAGTTTTTCATGAACATGGTCTAAACAATGTTTTCAGGAGGTTTCTACAATTCAATATGAACAACACTGGAATGATTCATTGTAGGAGACAAAATGAGTCTTTTTAAACAGTTTTCAATGAACATGGTGTAAAATCATGTAAAATGAAATAGTCAAGCCTAATAAAGTGTACTGCTGGTTAGAGAGATTAAAGAAGACAATATGAGACTAAATAGTTGTGTTTTCACTGTGAACTATATATTTTTTTTACAGTTTTCCTTGAACATGGTCTAAAACTATGTTTTCGGGAGGTTTCTACAATTCAATATGAACAAAACTGGAACTGTTCATTGTAGGAGACACAATGTGACTTTTTAAACTGTTTTCAATGAACATGGTCTAAAAACATGTAAAACGCAGTAGACAAGTAAAATAAAGTGTACTTCTGGTTGATGAGATGAAAGAGACACTATGGTGACAACGTAGTTCAGTATTTACAGAGAATTATATTATTTAACAGTTTTCCATGAACATGGTCCAAAACCATGTTTTCAGGAGTTTTCTACAATGCAATATGAAGAACACTGGAATGATTCATTGTAGGAGACACAATGTGACTTTTTAAACAGTTTTCAATGAACATGTAAAATGCAACAGTCAAGCAAAATCAAGTGTACTGCTGGTTAGAGAGACGAAATAGACACTATGAGACAACATAGTTGTGTTTTCACTGTGAACTATATTTGTTTACAGTTTTTCATGAACATGTTCTAAAACAACGTTTTTAGGAGGTTTCTACCATTCAATATGAACAACACTGGAATGATTCATTGTAGGAGACAAAAGGGGACTTTTTAAACAGTTTTCTACAATGCAATATGAAGAACACTGGAATGATAAAGAGCACTGCTGGTTACAGACTTGAAAGAGACACTATGAGACAACATAGATGTGTTTCCACTGTGAACTATATATATTTTTTTACAGTTTTTCATGAACATGTTCTAAAACAATGTTTTCAGGAGGTTTCTACAATTCAATATGAACAACTCTGGAATGATTCATTGTAGGAGACAAAATGAGTCTTTTTAAACAGTTTTCAATGAACATGGTGTAAAATCATGTAAAATGAAATAGTCAAGCCTAATAAAGTGTACTGCTGGTTAGAGAGATTAAAGAAGACAATATGAGACTAAATAGTTGTGTTTTCACTGTGAACTATATATTTTTTTTACAGTTTTCCTTGAACATGGTCTAAAACTATGTTTTCGGGAGGTTTCTACAATTCAATATGAACAAAACTGGAACTGTTCATTGTAGGAGACACAATGTGACTTTTTAAACTGTTTTCAATGAACATGGTCTAAAAACATGTAAAACGCAGTAGACAAGTAAAATAAAGTGTACTTCTGGTTGATGAGATGAAAGAGACACTATGGTGACAACGTAGTTCAGTATTTACAGAGAATTATATTATTTAACAGTTTTCCATGAACATGGTCCAAAACCATGTTTTCAGGAGTTTTCTACAATGCAATATGAAGAACACTGGAATGATTCATTGTAGGAGACACAATGTGACTTTTTAAACAGTTTTCAATGAACATGTAAAATGCAACAGTCAAGCAAAATCAAGTGTACTGCTGGTTAGAGAGACGAAATAGACACTATGAGACAACATAGTTGTGTTTTCACTGTGAACTATATTTGTTTACAGTTTTTCATGAACATGTTCTAAAACAACGTTTTTAGGAGGTTTCTACCATTCAATATGAACAACACTGGAATGATTCATTGTAGGAGACAAAAGGGGACTTTTTAAACAGTTTTCTACAATGCAATATGAAGAACACTGGAATGATAAAGAGCACTGCTGGTTACAGACTTGAAAGAGACACTATGAGACAACATAGATGTGTTTCCACTGTGAACTATATATATTTTTTTACAGTTTTTCATGAACATGTTCTAAAACAATGTTTTCAGGAGGTTTCTACAATTCAATATGAACAACTCTGAAATTATTCATTGTTGGAGACACAATATTACTTTTTAAACAGTTTTCAATGAACATGTTTTATAATCATGTAAAACATAATAGTCAACTAAAATAAAGAGCACTGCTGGTTACAGACTTGAAAGAGACACAATGAGAAAACGTAATTTTGTTTTTACAGTGAATTATATTCTTTTTACAGTTTTCCATGAACATGGTCTAAAACTATGTTTTCGGGAGGTTTCTACAATGCAATATGAACAACACTGGAATGGTTCATTGTAGGAGACACAATGTGACTTTTTAAACAGTTTTCAATGAACATGGTGTAAAATCATGTAAAATGAAATAGTCAAGCAAAATAAAGTGTACTGCTGGTTGGTGAGATGAAAGAGACACTATGGTGACAACGTAGTTCAGTATTTACAGAGAATTATATTATTTAACAGTTTTCCATGAAATTGGTCTAAAATCATGTTTTCAGGAGTTTTCTACAATGCAATATGAACAACACTGGAATTACTCATTGTAGGAGACGGAAGGGGACTTTTTAAACATAAGTGATTAGCAATAGGCGGCGGCGGTGGTGGTGGTGGTACTAATGACAGGCATTTCTTTTCTTTTTCTGTTGTGTTTGTATTTTACTACAGATGTGTGAGAAAATGACTTCTCCACCTCTGAACGGGACCAGTTGGTCGTCCACCGTCACGTCGGGCCCGGGGTTGTAGAGGAGCGGCAGCCTCTCGACCCACTTGTCCCAGACCTCTCTCACGTCAAATCGAAGGAGTCTCGAGTAAGCGTGAAAGACTTTGAGCGGCATGATGGCGTGGAAAATGGTCCTCCCGCTCTCGGCGTCTCATAGAGAAGCGGAGGCCTCGCCTCGGGACCTGTACACTCCGGCTAGGATGAGCCGCCGTCGTCGTCTCTGTATTTTCGAACGCCCTCAAGATTGGTCATCTCCAGGATGATGTCTTCTATCTCCGGTGTGACAAACAGGCGGAACGTCGAGATGATGTCGCGGGCCTGGCCGACGGCGTGCGTTGTAGGCCCTGGCCTCATCTCCTCCGGCACCGCCGCCACAGGCCCATTATTTTCTGCCACCCCGCTGCCCCGACTTTTGTCCGTTTCTCGACACGAAAGTCTCTCTTTCCACTTGAGGGATTTCATCGTGTTGTCGGCGGTCTCCTCGCTCTTGCTCTCGCTCTTCTTCTTCTTCTTCTTCTTGCTCTTCTTCTTCTTCTTATTCTTCTTGCTCTTATTCTTCTTCTTCTTCTTCTTCTCCTTCGGCCGCGTCGTCGTCCTCGTCGTCGTCTGGGTTGTATTCCTCACCGTCTTCTTCTTCTTCTGACGCGTCATCCGCTTCATCTTCACAGTCCAAATCGTTGGAAAATATATGTTCTAGGACCTGTTTGGCGGTGAAGCGAACACTCATCGCTTTGGAACCTCTTACTTGGGGAGCCCCAAGACCGCATGCCGGGACGTGTCTGGTCGTACCACGGGGCAATATTAGTAGTATCTTGTTGTTTACTACAGCTTACCTGGCCTGGCCGCAAAGGGACACTTTCACTCACTTTTGCTAACGCTGGCCTCGGTGGTGGTGGTGGTGCTGTAGGACTTGCTAAAGCCTCTGGCTCTTACTTAGTTAGCGGCGGGGTCGTTTCGACCCTGGCAGGACAGACGGAGGGGCTCACAGCCTCTGGCTCACAGCCTGGGTCATTTTGACCCCGGGAAGACTGGCGGAGGGAGGGTTTGTCGCACTATGACCGCTCGCTCTAACACATGGCCTGGGTGGGTCATTTTGACCCGGGGCAGGAAAGGCACTAAAGCAGCCACTATCTCTAACACACTACCTTGGTCATTTAGACCCCGGGAGGACGGGCGGACCGATTTCGCACTACGACAGCTCTCCACTCTAACACATTGGCCAAGGATTGTCGCACTAAGGCCACTCGCTCTAACGCATCGCCTGGGTCATTTTGACCTGGGCAGGACAGGCACTACAGCAGCCACTATTTATGGAATGTGTAGGTAGCCACTCGCTCTAACACATTGCCATCGCCAAGGCCCGAGTTGGGTGTTGACGCTATGCCATTTCCGCCCACAGCCACTCGCTCTAACACATTACCTGGGTCATTTTGACCCGGGCAGGACAACGGGAGGGATAACAAAGCATCTAAAAGGCCAGAATTTGGTGTTGACACCATGTCATTTCTTCCAAGTGCTCTCTGCTGAATGTCAAAGTGAAGAAATTAAATGAAGCGTGCGGCTAAACGGCTGGAGTAACTATGACTCTCTTAGAAATGAGCCCTATTTTAGCCGAGGGTTGTCGCTCTACGACCACTGGCTCACAGCCGCTCGCTCGCTCGCTCTAACACATTGCATCGGTCACAACCTCATGTCTCGCTGCCGCTCGCTCGCTCGCTCTAACGCATTGCCTGGGTCATTTCGACCATGAAAGGACAACAGGAGGGTTATCTACAACCTCTCGATTTACAGAGGTCCTGTACTGACATCTATTGGTCTAACAAGGTAATGGGTGCACAAAAACAAACGCAATCGCCACGCATAACAGCCAGGGAGGCTTCCCTGGCTTGGGGACTGTGTGATTTTTATGTGTTTTTGTAACAAGTTGTCTGTAAGACGTTGTCCGTCAGGCAGCTATAGGCTACTGCCCACGCCCTAACTACACGTCAGTTAATCGTGGGGGGCGGCACCTGAGGGTTACCAGGGTAAGTTTAGGCAGGTTTTTAGTCAGTCTTGTTTTTCCTTGTAGCATGTTCCAACCTGTGTTCCTGTGTGTTAGCAATAAGTGTTAGCATATTCTCCAGTTTCTGTTCCGTGTGTTTATACTTGATTGAGTGCGTGTAGTTAGGGCGTGGGCAGTAGCCTATAGCTGCCTGAGTTTAGTTTAGCCTTAATAAAGCGTTGGAAATAACATCTGTGCCTCCGGCTCCTTCTGTATGTCGGACTGAGACGTTACAGTTATATCACAAACAATTTACTGTTATTTAGACAACAAAAATTGGAACAAATTCACTATAATACATTATGAAAGGATGACGTTTCGTAAACTAGAAAACAACATTTACCGCCGCCCACTGTGTGACGTTGTTGAACCAGGGAATCCGTGTGTCCACCACGACAAATGAGCCTCATTGACTTTGTATGGGTGTTGTTTCCGTGGTGCCGACACGTAATTTCAACACATTCCGTGCCACCACCACGTAAATCGGGGTTAAGGGGTCGTGTTCATTTCACATATTTCTGGGAGATCAGGTTGCATAGCAGCCTGACAATCCTAGAACATTTAGTACAATGAAGCTCCAAGACCCTGTGATCGAGATCTGAGGCTCAGGCTGTGAGCGGTGTTCGAAGTCTACAGCCGACCACCATTGGTACAAGGTTCAGGGTATCACCAAACCCATACACTCCATGGTGTACTGCAGGAAGTGGGCATCCGGTCACAACATGATAAGCATGGATCTGTTCACCAGGGTTGCCAACCCGGAGAGCTCGCTCGAGTGGGTGGCTGAGTATGTAAGAAACCTGAATGTTTCAGAGTCCAATGGCTCCAAGTTCACGGAAGCGCTGCTGCAACTGTTGAGGTCTAAAGCCCTGACTCCAGACGCATGCAGACACCTGTGGGACAGGAGCCTTATGTCCACCGGTATATGTGTTGCGGTCTCCTGGTTAGACCCTACTGGTCTTGTGTTATAGGAACATACTTTTCAACCAGGAGAAAATGAAGAACAGGAAGACTGTAGAGGCGTCAACGACCTGGGTTTCCGATGATGTCTCTCGTGTTGGAATAGACCACGATTGCGACTATCACGGTGAAGAGGAATAAACGCACATGTTGTGTAATTATATGGTGTATCTTTGTATATTTCTTGAACAGGACTCTCCCTAGGCCGCCACCACCACCAGCAAGGTACAACATATACCCAACCAGGACTAACATCTCGACAAACCAGGGGCTCCTACCCTAGAGCATTTATCAAAGGGTGCCACATGCTGCCCAGGTTAGACTGTCCGTGTACACAGACTATATACCTAGTCCATTTGGCTACTGTCCGTTTACACAGACTATAGACTTACTCCATTTGGCTGTTAGTCGATCGGATAACGCTTTGAGCCGAAATGGGGTTGAAACACAAGGCTATCCATGCAATGCTTGCAAACCCTCACCTTGCGCCTTTCGAAGTGATCGACAGACCCTGCAAACGACAGGATAGGACTCTGATAGACCATCTCATTGTAATCCACAGAGTCAAGGAAAGTGACTACATCGAGGGTGATTCTCAGCGTCCATAGTGAACATGGCCAGAACGCTGGCACGTGGCTACATATCTGAGATTGCAGACAGCCTGTGTGTAGTGCTCGTAAAGGACGGCTCGGTTGCTCAGAAACCATCCGTGAGGGAGATCAGACTCAACCGAACCCCTGTACCTCACATAGAGTTCTGTAAGCGTAATCTGTGCGCCATAGAATACACCATGATGAAGCTGTTGGCCGACATGGGTATGAAAAAACGACTTGTTTCTAGTGACCGGCGCCAAGGGAGACTCCTCGGAGGGCGAGCTCCTAGAGGGAACCTTGGTCGATAACCTGGTGTCTTTACACCAGAAGTAGACCCAAGGGACTCAAGGGTGTCTTTGTTGCGACTTTAGCAGACCCCGAGACCACACAAGTGTCTGTATTGCGGGACGCGTGTCTACGGTGTAACACAGAGGCCGACACGCTGCTCGTGGAGTTGGCCAACGTTCTGAAAGGTAGTGTGACGTGTGCACCGGAGACTCGGACGTGGTGGCAGTGCTGACAGCTTGCGGGCGCGAGGGCATTACCATGAGGCTAGACAACAAGAGCTACAACGAGGATCGAGACATGCACATGTCAACCTTTGGGGAGCTGCTGTTTGCCATTCCCAAACACAGCACCCGAACGCTCACGTTCAGGGAGTTGGCTTCGAGCGAGGATAGGTTCCGAGTGCTGTGCGACATCTCCGCTGAGGACGAATACCTGCTGCCGACGCCTCAAAGCAACACGACGAGTTGGAGGTCATTCTGGATGATCATGGCATGGTCAACTTTAAGGAAAAACTAGCTATGTACCTGTACCTAGGCGGGATCAGGGGATCTCTCTACTGCACCTTTCTGTATAGGTTCTTCGAGTCGACCACTCGGAACAGATGGGTTGGGGCTCGCTGTAGACAATGGCTGTGTCGGCACAAAGACGGCCTGTTACATCTTCGAAACGCTATGCCCTGCATCTGTCGAGAGTCCGCTATCCAGATCCGAGTCGGCTAACCCCCCGTCTACCGGCGAGAAGAGGAAGATCTCGTGTCTCGAGGGACACCAAGTCCCCGAGCTGTACCTAGACAAAGATGCAGAATATAAGGCGGTCCTGATAAAAGAAGAGAAAAAGGTAATGAATTGCCTCAAACGGTTGAGTAACGCGTACATGAACGGGATGGTACCTTGGGGTAGTTACGGACGTTTTTTGAGGTTGAACCGAGCAGGGCGACACTTTTTCATGCGAGTGAAAGGAGATGTACTCCGAGACGATATGGATCGAACGGAAAAGCTGTTTTTTATGATTCTATGCGGGACCGATTATAACATAGTTCCGATGGGACTAGGGATTAAGAGATTAAGACTCTCACTGACAACGTAGGACTGCAGCTTAACGCCTCAACAGACAGGTGTTAACCCTGGCTGTTCAGAGAGACCTGGATGATACCAGAGAACCTGTGACCAAAGTGAGCGTTCAAGACGCTTACTGCGAATACAGTAGGACGAAAGCTATAACTGTAGACCATATTGTATAAAGAGCTGTGTGTTTAACTGCTTGTAACTGTTTGTAACTGTTTATCTGACTGTTGTCAGCTAATGTGTCATGTATAGCACTACTTGAAATTACACTTTGTCTGTCTGTGTGTATTTGAGTTTGTACCACATCATCATGTACAGAAAGAATATCATGTACAGAATCAGAGGTACAGAATCGGGATTCTATAGGCACCATCTGTTGCTGCCTCTTCCAATCACTACCATGAACAGCTGATATTAGGTATTTTGTTTCTAAACTGTGCTGTGATGTGATATAATAGACACAATCAAGATGTAGTACGTATTTGCCAGACATGGTTTTATTTTGCAAAATAAAATATATAACGGTGTTCGTACAAACTGGTCACAAATAAACAAGTATACAAGGTAACAATACATCACATGATATAGACGTTCAGTATAAATGGTATAAAATTGCAAACATATCAAATGTCCACCCCCAGTATAAGTATATCGTATAAATCACGGAATGTACAAACATTTGTACCATACAGTCTAGAATATAGCAGCAGTGTCAGGGTTTGTGATAGGAACTCAAACGCAGACTGGGCAACGTAAGTAGATAATGTGATATTTATTGAAGAATGATAATAGGGAAATGTTGATGAGGATGTGGTTGGATAGGAAGTTGGTTAGGTAAGCTGGTGACTGAGTATCCAGGCAGGTGGCAGATAAGTGGTCCGTGTGGCGTGATAGTTCGAATCCGTATCCCAGGTGAGTGGAGGAAGAGGTGATCAGAGTGCAGCGTGATGATGAGTATTTCCAGGCAGGTATTCCTAAACAGAGTGCAGACGGGGTTACTGAACAGGTAATAATATGGCGAAGCAAAAATAAACAACTGGTACTAATTTAGGACTCAGAGGGCTGGTACGCAGATTACACATACTATTGTGACTTAACGATCCGGCTGGGACTGGATGTCAGGTCGTCTCTTAAATAGTGATGACCGCAGATCTGGAACAGGTGCGTAGTGATCAGGAAGAACATGACAGGCTCAGGATGTAGGTGGCCCCGCCCACTCATCTATAACCTGGCAACTGACCCCGGTACAATGAGACGGACAATCAACAAACAAGACAGACAACAAAAACTGACTCAGGGAACAGGGATCGTGACAAGCAGACTATAACAGCATAGATATAATAGCAGTATAGCGTAATAGCAAAACACCATGTCCCTTTCATATGTAAACAATTTACAGGAACATTTCACAGACACAATTGTAGATGCAACCTGAACCAGCAGCACCGAAAGTTGCTCAAACATGTATGTATACTGAGGTACCGATATACAATGTGCACAGTGTACACACAGTGGTGCTACCATTTAAAGGAAATGCTCTGTGGTAGTACATATACGTGTAAGACCGATACCATTATCCCCACTGTTGTGGTAGTAGTTAAACTCCTCAACAACTCCCTACTGCATTGCCATCATCAGGGCAAGTACACAAAGCATTCAGGAGGCTAAAACTGTAGTTCATATCATCTTTGGGTCGCTGCTGGGAGAGTTTAGGGGTTACTTTGTTCATCCCACTCCTCGAGGCCAACAGAGCTATGATATCGACCAAAGTAGAACCTTCAGAAGGTTTGCAATCCAATACAACCTTGAGCTGCCTGTCTGTTGGTGACACGTACGGAGCTGTAAACCACCTAGATAGAAAGAACACCATCCTTCTAAACTCTATGCTTGTGGTAAGGTTTCTCACCGAGGTATCAACAAGTGTGAATACCGTAAGCTGCCCTCTGCTGGACACAGAAGTGTACCACATAGCCAAGATTATCTGTTTCTTGTACACAAAACAGCACCAGTGAAATCTATACGAGCCAAGGAACACATTGAATAATCTTGGCAAGTAGTCATCAGCACCGATCATCTTCTCCGTATGGGGCGGAGGACAGGTTCCAACAAGAACGTGATCCCAGAACCCCGGTACATGAGGGATGCAGACATATCTGTAGGCCACATCTTCTGGCATGGCTTCGTTTACCCAGTACTTGAAGGACATACTGTCGTTAGCGGTGAGGAGATGTTCAAATGCTGCTTGGAGGAAACAAAACAGACTGTCAGTTGAAGGTATGTGTTCACAAGGATCGTAATAGGACTACAACATAGATACAACGGGTGAAATAAGTATTGAACACGTCACCATTTTTCTCAGTAAGTATATTTCCAAAGGTGCAATTGACATGACATTTTCACCAGATGTTGATAACAACCCAAGTAATCCATACATACAAAGAAAACAAAACAAATAAGTTCAGAAATTAAGTTATGTGTAATAATGTGAAATGACACAGGGAAAAAGTATTGAACACATGAAGAAAGGGAGGTTCAAAAAGGCATGGAAAGCCAAGACAACAGCTGAAAACTATCAGTAATTAAAAAGCAATCCAGCCCCCTGTCAGTGCAAATTAATATCAGCTGGTTCAGTCCCAACTGATGGCCTACAAAAAGGTCTCATTGCCAAGGTGTCACACAAGACACATTTCATGATGGGTAAAAGCAAAGAGCTGTCTCAAGACCTTCGCAACCTAATTGTTGCAAAACATAATGATGGCATTGGTTATAGGCGCATTTCTAAGCTTCTGAATGTTCCAGTGAGCACTGTTGGGGCCATAATACGGAAGTGGAAAGACAATCATTTCACCATAAATTTGCCTCGATCAGGTGTTCCTCGCAAGATTTCTGACAGAGGAGTGAAAAGAATAATCCAGTGAAAAGCCAGTGAAATACTGGGAGAATAGTGTGGTCAGATGAGAGCAAAATTGAACTGTTTGGATGTCATAATACACACCATGTTTGGAGGAGAAATGGCACTGCACATCACCGTAAAAACACCACACCAAGAGTGAAGTTTGGAGGTAGGAACATCATGGTGTGGGGCTGCTTTTCAGCAAATGGTACTGGCAAACTTCACATAATTGAAGGAAGGATAAATGGGCAAATTTACCAAGACATTCTTGACAAAAATCTGCTGCCATCTACCAGGATGATGAAGATGAAACGAGGGTGGACATTTCAGCAAGACAATGATCCCAAACACACAGCCAAGAAAACTCTCAATTGGTTTCAAAGAAAGAAAATAAAGCTGCTAGAATGGCCCAGCCAATCACCTGACTTAAATCCCATTGAAAATCTATGGAAAGAACTGAAGATCAAGATTCATAGAAGAGGCCCATGGAACCTTCAAGATTTGAAGACTGTTTGTGTGGAAGAATGCAGTTAGTAGACTCTTTCAATTCTCTCTCCAATTGCTCTAAAAGGTGGACCATCACAAGGTCCTCTAAGAACTGACACTGCCATGGGTCGAACTGTAAGCATTTCATGCAGTGTTAGATGTGTTATTCGATTAGTTTGCATGCGAAAAGTCATTAGTGCCAGAGAAAAAACATCCACCTAATTCATCAGTGTACTCTCACAGATTTTATCATATCTACATAGTCCATTACCAGGTGTTTAAATGGTCCTTCTGGTACTGGAATATGTCCAATTGGTGCTGTTAACCCCTTCCTGATATTATTAAATGCACATGTTTCACACTCTGCTCGTCTTGAATCTACTGTTGCTTGCATGTATGGGGACCAAAAACCTTGTTTTTTAATTCTCCTCATCACTTCCCCCCTTGCGCAATGGTCAAAACCATGCGCATTTGCAATAAGTAGATTCAACAGTACAGTCGGAGCTACTAACAGTCCTCCATTTGTTCTCCCCAATCCATTTGTGTCTCTTGTTGCCCCCCTTTTACCCCATATACTTTGATATATTACTGCTCCCTCTTGCATTCTCAGTATGTCATCTAGTCCAGGGGCTGCTTCTATCAGAATAAGAAGAGTTTGTATTGCCATTTTGCAATTTGACGCTATTTTAGCTGCCTCATCTGCCGCATTATTGCCTCTAGTAACGTAGTCATTACCTTTTTTGTGTGCTTGACATTTAACAATGGCTACCTGTTTTGGCTGTATAAGCGCATTCATCAGGTCCTGTATTTGTTCAAAATGCAAAATTGGACTACCATCTATTTTCCTAAATCCTCTTTGTTTCCATACAGCCCCAAACAGGTGGCATACCCCATGTGCATATGCTGTATTGGTGTATACATTTATTACTTTATCTCTTCCCTCTCTGCAGGCTGCCGTTAATGCTTTTAGTTCTGCCAATTGGGCAGAGCAAGGTTGGTTACAGCTGTCACTCACTATGGTATGAAACTGGTTGTCTGACCCTTTTCTCACCACTGCATAGCCAGCATGATTACCTTCATAGTCTCTAAAACAGGACCCATCTACAAACATGTCATCTGTAGCATCTAAGATGGGCCTTAATTTAGTAAATGTCAGGGATTCTGCCACACAATCATGTGGATCTAGCCATAATTGTTCCAACATATGTTTTGGTATGGGTCCTATTGTAATGTACAAATAAATTCTAACTCTGGTCATCTTTAAATTTTATATAATGTAAATATAATAAACTTACCCAATTTATCTAACACTTCCTGTACTGGTTATTCTATTCCTCCTATCCAATACAATTTTTCTGCCTTTTCCTGTATATATAAAACGTCACCATTTTTCTCAGTAAATATATTTCCAAAAGGTGCTATTGACATGAAATTTTCACCAGATGTTGGTAACAACCCAAGTAATCCATACATACAAAGAAACCAAAACAAATAAGTTCAGAAATTAAGTTATGTTTAATAATGTGAAATGACACAGGGAAAAAGTATTGAACACACTTACTGATATGTATTTAATACTTTGTACAAAAGCCTTTGTTGGTAATGACAGCTTCAAGATGCCTCCTGTATGGAGAAACTAGTCGCATGCATTGCTCTGGTGTGATTTGGGCCCATTCTTCCACACAAACAGTCTTCAAATCTTGAAGGTTCCATGGGCCTCTTCTATGAATCTTGATCTTCAGTTCTTTCCATAGATTTTAAATGGGATTTAAGTCAGGTGATTGGCTGGGCCATTCTAGCAGCTTTATTTTCTTTCTTTGAAACCAATTGAGAGTTTCCTTGGCTGTGTGTTTGGGATCATTGTCTTGCTGAAATGTCCACCCTCGTTTCATCTTCATCATCCTGGTAGATGGCAGCAGATTTTTGTCAAGAATGTCTCGGTAAATTTGCCCATTTATCCTTCCTTCAATTATGTGAAGTTTGCCAGTACCATTTGCTGAAAAGCAGCCCCACACCACCTCCAAACTTCACTGTTGGTATGGTGTTTTTACGGTGATGTGCAGTGCCATTTCTCCTCCAAACATGGTGTGTATTATGACATCCAAACAGTTCAATTTTGCTCTCATCTGACCACACTATATTCTCCCAGTATTTCACTGGCTTTTCACTGGATTATTCTTTTCACTCCTCTGTCAGAAATCTTGCGAGGAACACCTGATCGAGGCAAATTTATGGTGAAATGATTGTCTTTCCACTTCCGTATTATGGCCCCAACAGTGCTCACTGGAACATTCAGAAGCTTAGAAATGCGCCTATAACCAATGCCATCATTATGTTTTGCAACAATTAGGTTGCGAAGGTCTTGAGACAGCCCTTTGCTTTTACCCATCATGAGATGTGTCTTGTGTGACACCTTGGCAATGAGACCTTTTTGTAGGCCATCAGTTGGGACTGAACCAGCTGATATTAATTTGCACTGACAGGGGGCTGGATTGCATTTTAATTACTGATAGTTTTCAGCTGTTGTCTTGGCTTTCCATGCATTTTTGCACCTCCCTTTCTTCATGTGTTCAATACTTTTTCCCTGTGTCATTTCACATTATTACATTATTACATAACTTAATTTCTGAACGTATTTGTTTTGGGTTCTTTGTATGTATGGATTACTTGGGTTGTTACCAACATCTGGTGAACATTTCATGTCAATAGCACCTTTGGAAATATATTTACTGAGAGAAATGGTGACGTGTTCAATACTTATTTCACCCGCTGTATTTGCTGCCTGTAATCATCACCATTTATTGTCCTGTTCCTTCCCTGTCTATTACTATCCCTTCTAATGTACATTTAATTTGAATGCCCATTCTACATAGTGCATCCATTCCGAATAAAGTTACTGGAGTATGTTCTGATTACAATTTTGGTATGCAGGCGGTTTTCCTTCCTGCTTCTAAATTTACTGGTGCTGTCATAGGAATTAGCTGCGTTTGTCCCAAGAATCCTATTGTCTTAGTAAATTTACATTTGAATGTAGTCCCACCACATCTTCCAGTCTGCTCTTGACCGGTGTCGGCCTCACCTCAAGAAGTGATGTCCTGAACATGACTTTCATCAGGGTTTCCCTTCAGAAGTCCTTTTCTGTTTCTTGTTGCCATCATTCCAGCTGTTCACGCAGATGGCTTGAGTGGTTCCCCCCTTAGTGCTTTGGGGTCTACCTTAGCTGGATACTCTGTTCTCAGGAATCCCCACAGCTCCTGTCTGAACTAGTCACATGTCCATCCAGTTCCCTCTCATGCACCTGCTCATCCGAGGCCACACCTCTGCAACCCGTCCTCCATTTTGGCCATCCCCAGCACCCTTACCAGCAATGCCTTCAGGTCTCCCACCGCCAGAGTTTTCCCCATTGTTCGCTCCAATTCATTTACCGGCCCCATCATGGATGCTAGGCAGTTTGCTCACCAGGCCTTCCAGGTCCTGACAACCCCAGTGTTCAAATTGCATCTGGGTTCATTTTACCAACACCAAAAGAAAGGTTATATACCGTTTAGGTTGTTTTTTAAAATCTGTTCTGGGCCTTAGCTCCCTTCCTACCCATTAAGCATCTGCTTCCCTCCTTTCTTCCACAAGAAATTATACTATCTCTCTAAACACACCCACTCTTTCCTCTACTTCCTCATTACCTTCTTCCAGCTCTTCGTCAACCATGCTAGATATACCTTCTTTATCTCATAGAGATATAACACATCTATTCTGACCTACTTCCTCCTGAAGCCCCTCAGTTTTACTCAGTCTCCGATCTGGACAGGGATTTCGTCTAACTTCTCGTAACACGAGAAGTTAGTTTCTTCATGTAATTTAACAGATCATCTTCCAGTCTAGTCAGGTCAGTCTGTTTGTCAGTCATGGGCCTATGATACGAAACATTCATGGGACGGCCTGTTAACATCTCATGAGGGCTATACCCAGTACCTCTATTGGGGCTGCTTCACATTCTCATCAGCACCAAAGGTATAAATTCTACTCAGGTTCAACCTGTTAAGTGGCAGGCTTTGACCAGGTCCTGCCGTGTAGTTCTGGGCTGATCCCTCACCTTCCTCATGATCATTGATGCCCCACGAGGTGAGATCTTGCATGGTGCCCCAGACCGAGGGAGATTGACCGTCATCTTGAACTTCTTCCATTTTCTAATAATTGCGCCAACAGTTGTTGCCTTCTCACCAAGCTGCTTGCCTATTGTCCTGTAGCCCATCCCAGCCTTGTGCAGGTCTACAATTTTATCCCTGATGTCCTTACACAGCTCTCTGGTCTTGGCCATTATGGAGAGGTTGGAGTCTGTTTGATTGAGTGTGTGAACAGGTGTCTTTTATACAGGTAACGAGTTCAAACAGGTGCAGTTAATACAGGTAATGAGTGGAGAACAGGGGGGCTTCTTAAAGAAAAACTAACAGGTCTGTGAGAGACGGAATTCTTACTGGTTGGTAGGTGATCACATACTTATGTCATGCAATAAAATGCAAATTAATTATAAAAAAATCATACAATGTGATTTTCTGGATTTTTATTTTAGATTCTCTCACAGTTGAAGTGTACATATGATAAAAATTACAGACCTCTACATGCTTTGTAAGTAGGAAAACCTGCAAAATCGGCATTGTATCAAATACTTGTTCTCCCCACTGTATGGTCAGTCCCCTGTTGTTGTTGCAACTCAACAACAGAGGAGGCCACAGCAGAAACCAGATACACAACATGGGTGTGAAACCTTTCAGCAGCAGCTTTATTACCTAAGCCAATATTGTCTTGATTGCTTGTGTGTAATATTTCCATATGCATTCATAAAATCACTACTTTTACATTTACACCACAACCTAGTTTACATGCCTCAGTGAGGGCCATCATAGTAAATTACAATTTGTAGTTAACCTGCCTAAAGGTGAAAAAATACAAAAGTAAAATAAAACACAAATAAAGTTTATCAATATTGTCCTATCAAGTAAAACTGTCAACTAACATCCAAAAATAAAATAAAAAAATGTTCTATCAATCCTGTCCTATCAAGTAAAACAATTCCATAACCAGCATGTTTTTAACCTGTGTCAGTGTCTATAAATGCATAACCATCTACATCTTCAGGAAATATGTACTGGTAACACTGTAGGAGGGGGTCAGGGCATCCCTATTGTTAATTATTCTGTTTTCGGGAGCCAAGCCTGGTCTGCCGGTGGAGGCTGTTGGGGCCATCCATCCATTCATTGGTTGAGTCTTGGGAAGGTCCTTAATTAACATAGTGGGGTGGTTCTGCAGGGGGCACTCTTCCTCCCATTCCACCCTGGAATTGACTTCTTCCAGCATTCCCTCTCCCTTGTCCTCTTATCACTCTGTCAAAAGTTCACAATGGGCCTCCGTATCAATTGGAACTCCCTTCTGCCATATCTAAATTTTTCCAAGTTCTCCTAATATTATCTTTTTATTTTATAGATATATTTTAATAGTATTTAAACCTTTATATGTAGTTTATACTGTTTTTTACCTATTCAGTATTCAATAATATACTCCATTAGTTTAACCTATTTTACTGAAACCTTTCTAGTTTCCATATTGTCTAATTCCTTCTTATTGTCTCTGCCTGTTCCCTATATTGCTACTCTGTGTTTTCATAATACACTATCACCAATAGTAAACCACTCAAGCTCTCCTGTCCTTAAGTATTTTCCTAACGGCCCGTCTAGTCTGGGATAACTTTGACCAGATTTTACTGTCTCCTAATAATCTCCACGTTATTTCTCTATCATGTGGTGTTTCAAACCTAAAAGTATTAACTTCTCCTGTTTCTAAATATTTAAGTACTGAACTCGTTGGTTCATGTATGTCTACTTCATACGTCACTCTTCTTACACTCTCTGTTTCTGTGTAATCAGCTCTTTTACATTTCCATATAAAATATCTCCATGGTTCTAATATTATCCATATTATTCTACATAACATCTATTTCCCTATCAACACACCCTCTCAGTATGTAACTACTTCAAAACTATTCCCTTCTAAATTATCATAGGTCAGTAGCACATTAGTAGCTCCCTCTCCCTAATACAGCCAGGGTGTGTGCCTTCAAAGCCCATTCCCCACACAGACACATTCATCAAGCGTCAAACGTTAAAACCACTCAGCCAGGGCAGACACCCTTCATTGATACGTATTAAGATACACCAAAATTGTAACTCTATCATCTCTTGGGGTCATCCTACATGTACTGTGAACTAAAATACTAATCCATTTCTCATGTCAGTCAATACCTAATACCGTCTATTTCACACTACCTCTGTTAATGAAGAGTAAAATGACATTATGGGGAAAGAAACCAGCGATATGGACACACAGTGCATACAACAGTATAATACTATACGCATTCCGTTTCACCATTCCCATACACCCAGTGTAGTAAATTACTTTAAAATGAATGCTGCCCGATTGAACAGCTAGTTCAACAGTATTACGGGCGTTGGCCAGCCATGCAACTGTAAAAGGCCCAATAACACAGGACCTAGGGAAGTGATAGGTGTCTAAATTATTATTCTAACCTGTCAGGCTCTGGTCTATAGTTCTATGGTCAGAGTCTGGCAGTTCTAGTCGTTCTATGTCTGTGTGGTGTTGTGTGTGGGATCCCTAATTAGAGCCAGCTGATATGCATTACCTATAATTAGGGATCCTACTTATATGTGTTGGTTCCACTGCTTAGGCGTGGTTCATTGTCATATGTCTCGTGATCGAAGTAAGTGTGTTTCCTTTCTGTTATATGTAGCATTGTTATTTTGGTTAGTTCGATATCAAGTATAGTTCATTACTTAAATAAAGGATGTCGAACTATCGCTACGCTGCGCCCGTGACAGAATGAACCACCAACCAACCAAGCAGCGTAATATGGGAGCAAAGGAGAGAAAAAGAGGACAGCGGCGTAATCGGGGAATCGGAGGTAACGGAGCCCGTAGGCAACCCCAAGAACATTTCGGGGGGGGCTATGGGGGTGGTCTGGCTACGAAGAGGACACGCCAGTACCACCAGTACCAAGGAGGAAGAGGCATACCTGACGGGAGTATATAGGAGCTGTGTAGGCAAAATTGGGAAGAGTGTGAGAACGAAAGGAAGGAGCTGGAGCTAAAGGTGCCCACGGTGTGCATCCCCAGTCCGGGTCGTTCGATGCCAACATCCCGCGCCGAGTCTCCAGTGCACCTCCCCAGTCCGGTATGTTCCATGCCGGCTTCCTGTATGCGCTCTGAAGTGCGCGTCACCAGTCCGGCGCAAAGCAAGGTGGAAGAGGAGTATTTAGAGGCATACTATGGAGGAATATTAGAGGAGATGAGGCAAAAAGAGGAATATTTTGGAGAGGTTCTGGAGGAAATGTGGGAGATAGCAGAGCAGTCCTCTCCACCGGTGCCCAGTCCGGGTCCGGTCGTCTGCTACACTCCAGTGCCAGAGCAGTCCGTTCCACCGGTGCCCAGTCCGGGTCCGGCCGTCTGCTACACTCCAGTGCCAGAGCATTCCGCTACACCGGTGCCCAGTCCGGGTCCGGCCGTCTGCCACACTCCAGTGCCAGAGCAGTCCGTTCCACCGGTGCCCAGTCCGGGTCCGGCCGTCTGCTACACTCCAGTGCCAGAGCATTCCGCTCCACCGGTGCCCAGTCCGGGTCCGGCCGTCTGCTACACTCCAGTGCCAGAGCATTCCGCTCCACCGGTGCCCAGTCCGGGTCCGGCCGTCTGCTACACTCCAGTGCCAGAGCAGTCCGTTCCACCGGTGCCCAGTCCGGGTCCGGCCGTCTGCTACACTCCAGTGCCAGAGCAGTCCGTTCCACCGGTGCCCAGTCCGGGTCCGGCCGTCTGCTACACTCCAGTGCCTGTACGTCTCTCCAGTCCGGTAAGCTCAGTACCGGCTCCCCGCACTCGCCCTGAAGTGCTTGTCAGCAGTCCGGTGCCATCTGTGCCGACTCCACGCACCAGGCCTCCAATGCGCCTCTCCAGTGCGCTATGTGAGCTTACAAGCCTTGCTTCTCTATAGTTCTATGGTCAGAGTCTGGCAGTTCTAGTCGTTCTATGTCTGTATGGTGTTGTGTGTGGGATCCCTAATTAGAGGCAGCTGCTATGCATTACCTCTAATTAGGGATCCTACTTATATGTGTTGGTTCCACTGCTTATGCGTGGTTCATTGTCATATGTCTCGTGATCGAAGTAAGTGTGTTTCCTTTCTGTTATATGTAGCATTGTTATTTTGGTTAGTTCGATATCAAGTATAGTTCATTACTTAAATAAAGGATGTCGAACTATCGCTACGCTGCGCCTTGGTCTACTCTCTACACACCCGACTGTGACATAACCTCCCCAGGCAAAGTTCCATTGGGAAATTACCCTAAACCAATTTCAAACAAGGTTTCACTCAATATAGCCAAAGACAACCTAAATCTAAACTCGTTAATTCCTATAACCTTTTTAGCATATAATTCAAAGTTCACCGCGACACAGCCAGGTGTCCGTTGTTAAGAGTTTAAGAGTTTACCCATAGAATGATTAATAAAAATCCTTAATTCAACCATGTGTCTAGATAATTCTGAACTCTCAGTCCACCACCCAGCCATTAATCAACGTTTATAACAATACATACATCGACACAATCAGTTATTCCCACACAGGGACAAACCTTTCGCTTACAGTCCATCACAAGACATACAACAATCAACAATCAGGGACAAACGATGCCACGTTTAATCGCAGCAAACGTTGGCTATTACCGTCCCACACACAATCAGGACAAACTCGTCAGTTTTACCGTCCTGTCACGGTAACATCCCCATACAGAACGTCACTATCGACGGTTTCCAGACCATCACAGCGGACAGGGATCGCGTCTCTTCCGGTAAGAGTAAGGGTGGTGGGCTGGCTTTATTAGTTAACAACAGATGGTGTCATCCGAAACATATTACTCTTAAGGAACAGTTTTGTAGCCCGGACATTGAACTGCTAGCCGTTAGCCTGAGACCCTACTATTTGCCGAGGGAATTCACGGCGGCCATTGCTGTTATTGTTTACATCCCGCCCTCTGCTGACGCAAACGCAGCGTGTGACGTCATCCACTCTGTTATCGCGAGGTTACAGACAGCGCATCCCAGTGCTTTCTTTGCAATTTCGGGGGATTTTAACCATGCATCTCTCTCTTCAACGCTGCCCACGTTCAAACAGTTCGTGAAGTGCCCAACCAGGAATAATAAAACTCTGGACTTGTTATATGCTAATGTGAAGGATGCATACAACTCCACTGCACTCCCTCCCCTCGGTAGATCGGATCACAACCTTGTCCACCTCACCCCACTCTACAGGCCTATGGTCCAACAGCAGCCTGCAACCACCAGGACTATTAGGAGATGGTCCCCAGAGGCGAATGAGGCCCTACAGGACTGCTTTGAAACAACAGACTGGGATGTGCTCTGTGAGGCTCATGGGGAGGACATCGATGGACTCACTGACTGCATAACAGACTATATTAATTTTTGTGTAGACAACACTGTACCCACCAGGAAGGTACGCTGTTTCCCAAACAATAAACCCTGGGTCACCAGCGACCTGAAGGCCCTGCTGAATGAGAAGAAGAGGGCCTTCAAGGAGAAGGACAAGGACAAATTGAAATGCGTCCAGAGGGAGCTGAAGTTGCGGATTGCGGAGGGGAAGAGAGTGTATAAGGAGAAGATGGAGGACAAGCTGAGGCAGAGCCAGGTGAGAGAGGTGTGGAAGGGTATGAGAAATATCACTGGCTTCAAAAAGTCAAAAAGTGGGCAGACGGAGGGGACCCAGGACAGAGCCAATGAGCTGAACCAATTTTTTAACAGGTTCGATACTGGCCCTGTCCACCTCCCCTCCAGCTCCCCAGACCACACACCCTCACGGCTATCCCACCCCCACTTTGCTCACAGCACCTCTGCTGAGACAATCAGTGACCCCACCTCCGCCCCTGCCCCCCCTGGACTGATCCTCAACACCCCCCTTCCCCCCACCTCCCCACCTGGGCTGGCTTTCACCACCAACCAAGTGAAGAGAGAGCTGGAGAGACTACACCAGTGGAAAGCGGCGGGCCCTGATGGCATCAGCCCAAGGGTGCTGAGGGTCTGTGCTGACCAACTGTGTGGAATACTCCAGCGTCTTTTCAACCTTAGCCTGAGCCTAGAAAGGGTCCCTGTGCTGTGGAAAACATCCTGCCTCGTCCCAGTGCCCAAGAAGGCACACCCCACTGTCCTGAATGACTTCAGACCTGTAGCGCTAACATCCCACATCATGAAGACCCTGGAAAGGTTAGTCCTCGCTCACCTCAGACCCCTGGTGTGTTCATCAATGGACCCCCTGCAGTTTGCATACCAGCGCAACATCGGGGTGGATGATGCAATCATCTACCTTCTGCAGAGGGCCTACTCTCACCTGGACAATGCAGGTTGCACTGTGAGGGTCATGTTTTTTGACTTCTCCAGTGCGTTCAATACCATTCAGCCCCTGCTACTGGGTGAGAAGATGAGGAGGATGAAAGTGGAAGCACCCTTAGTCTCCTGGGTCACGGACTACCTGACCGGTAGGCCACAATTTGTGCGACTACAGAGCTGTGTGTCAGAACGGGCAGTTAGCAACACAGGGGCCCCCCAGGGTACGGTCCTGTCCCCCTTCCTGTTCACCCTCTACACCTCAGACTTCAGATATAACTCTGAAACATGCCACCTACAGAAGTTCTCGGATGACTCTGCTATTGTAGGGTGCATCAGGGGTGGGCAGGAGGAGGAGTACAGGAGCACAATCAGTGACTTTGTGTTGTGGTGTGAGCAGAACCACCTTCAGCTCAACATCAGCAAAACTAAGGAGATGGTGGTGGACTTCAGGAGAACCAAGGCACAACTGACTGCAGTCCCTATAAAGGGGATGGATGTGGAAATGGTTGAGTCATACAAGTTCCTGGGTGTCCATATGGACAACAGACTGGAATGGGCTGGTAACACCGGGGCCCTGTACCAAAAGGGCCAGAGCCGACTCTACTTTCTGAGGAGGCTCAGGTCCTTCAACGTGTGCAGTAAACTACTGCATACCTTCTACCAGTCTGTGGTGGCCAGTGCCATCTTTTTTGCAGTGGTGTGCTGGGGTGCAAACATCAAAGCCGGTGATGCTTCTCGGGTAAATAAGCTGATCAGGAAGGCTAGCTCTGTCCTGGGGATGAGCCTTGACACTCTAGAGGAGGTGGCGGAGAGACGGATCCTGGCCAAACTGCTGGCCATCATGGACAACGTCACCCACCCTCTGCACGCTATGGTTATGACGCAGAGGAGCACTTTCAGTCACAGACTGATCCCACCACGGTGTGCCAGAGAGCGCTACAGGAGGTCCTTCCTGCCGGCGGCTATGAGACTGTATAATGCCTCACCGGGGTGCCGTGCCGTCGGCAACATAGATCTGGAACTGTTGGGGTGCTAGGACCTAGTTTAACAATTATGCATCCATCCGTGAGTAACTCTGGTCCGTCAGCACTCATCCACTCAGGACCTATTTATTCATACAGGTCTGTATATACATACTCATGTACAGTTGTTATATTATATCACATGCAATATTGTAAGTAATTATTGGACGTAGGCATTCACTCAGGAATGCATATTAGTATCCTGCCAGTTGCACCTTTTCTCATTGCTTTTAGTATATCGAATGTGCAATAAGTGCAGTTGTCTGTAATTAAACCCTGCGCACTAAGGACTGTATTTTAAGGGAATTACTATTATTACCCCAAATGATATCATACACACATTTAGCTATTAAAGTATCTCTTCCTGTCATTTACCTGTACAGTTTGTGTAAACATGCAAGTATTCACTTATCTGTAAATATAACTGTATACCTAACTGTACAGCTAATTTAACCATGCAAGATTTTCACTTACCTGTTCATTTACCCAGTCTGTCTATTAAGTAAACTATTATTACCCTCGCTCATATCATACGCATTTTTAGCTACTGAAGTATTTCTCTGCCATCGACCTGTATAGTATAGTTAACCATCCAACATCCACCAATGTATAGTGTACATATTCAGCCAACCACCCATACTATGCAATGTCCTTTTTATAGCTTTTTTTTGCACTCCAGATATCTTGTATTTCTATACTTTTTCATACTGCCGCTCTATGTATCATGTACCGTGTATCTGTCTTTTGTGTACTTTCGTTGTGGCATTTTGCACCTGCCCTGTGTTTTGTTGTAGCTGCTTGACAATGAAATTTCCCCCCCGGGGGATCAATAAAGTACCTATCTATCTATCTATCTATCTATCTATCTATCTATCTATCTATCTATCTATCTATCTATCTATCTATCTATCTATCTATCTATCTATCTATCTATCTATCTATCTATCTATCTATCTATCTATCTATCTATCTATCTATCTATCTATCTATCTATCTATCTATCTATCTATCTATCTATCTATCTATCTATCTATCTATCTATTTACACTCACACTTTCACTAAGTGACCTACCCGTTCAGACCCTTTAGCGTGTGCCAAGGCGGTATCCGCAGGATTTTCTTATTTACACTCACACTTTCACTAAGTGACCTGCAAATCCAGCCCTTTCTCCTGATGCACAGACAGAAAGCGTTATTATACAGGATTTCTCTATTTCTTCTTCATATACTTCAGGCAAGTAGCCAACCACCTGTTCCAAAATGCACTGAACAGTATGACCAGCAGGATGCACCAATTAGCCAAGCAGGCCACACACACGCATCAGATAACCAGCCGAGCGACCCTGATGAAACAACAGGACAACACTCGGACTGATCACCGACCCAAATGAATGACCCAAACGACTCACACACACAACCCCACTGAATCACACCGAACAGCACACCTCAGCCCGTGCTTATGACCACACTCACCTAGACTAACTAACTACCCTGCTTATTGTAACCCCATAGTATACCTATACGCACTTCGATATGTATCTATAAAGCACTCACAGGGACTCTACCTGCCTATGCACTCCTACAATACGTTCCTCGCACTTCGGGCAACTTCTTGTATTAGTACAGACAGGGATTCACATACATTAATCACAATTCATGCATACTATATTTATTTATTCTACAAACTCTGTGCCTTTTACTTTAAACAATTACATTTAGCCAGTATTCTGGAGAGACCTTACTTTGGTACCTGACCCTTGGTGGCAGCTGATCGAATCACACAAACGTATAGTAAGAACTTTGCTTACCTCTAGACAGTGGCCACTGTTTTTTTGTTTGTTTGCGTAGCTCGTCCAGCTGTCCCCGATGGTTCAGCACTCGTTAGTCCCTTTTTTCCAGTCCTTTCGTGGTCGGCAATTTATGTGGTGTTTGTAGAATCAAGATAGACTTTTATTACAGGAGCAACAAAAGCCGAGTAGACCTGCAGATCGACTGACTTACATCTCTCAGTTCTTGGCTTTTATACAGTTCTTAAATGTTCATTCATAAGACACATCATCTTATGAATGATGTGTCTTATGACTACATGAATGTTGATGTCTTCAGCACCTAGGTGCTGACCAGGTTTTACCTGTTTGCATAGCTAACTGTAGCTCATCTATCCAACCAATGGTGGGCCTATGGGACCTCAACATCCGACCATAGCTACAGCTTCCACACACTGCTGAAAGGGCCGATATGTCTGTGTTACCCAACCACGGCTGACATATCCGACCAATGTTTTTGCTATGTGAGCTCACAACATGTAACCATAGCTACATCCTCCACACTCTGCTAAAACGTCCGACCCTGCAGGATCCTCAGATCACTGTTGTACCTATGGCTGTGTTACCCAACCACGGCTGACATATCCGACCAATGTTAATGCTATGTGAGCTCACAACATGCAACCATAGCTACATCCTCCACACTCTGCTAAAACATCTGACTCTGCAGAATCATCAGATCACTGTTGTGCCTATGGCTGTGTTACCCAGGCAGGCTGACATATCCGACCAATGTTAAGTCTATGGGAGATGGGTAGCTCAGCTCAGTTTAACTCTGGGAGTCTAGAGTGGGCGGTGCTGCGATGTTCATCCAACTAAAGCTGACTATACCACCTACAGTTCTGTCTATGAGAGCTTACAATTTGGGAGATGTGTAGCGTAGCTCTATCAGTGACAGAATGAGAATGATTTAGGGACTGGAGTGTAGGATGGACGGGGGTTATAAACCCAGTGCAGGATCCTCCAACCAGCGCTGGCCGCCCAACCAGTGCTGGTCCCCCCCAACCAGTGTTGGTCCCCCAACCAGCGCTGCAATATCCACCCTACACCTATGGCAATGTATCATTCTAAGAAGGTCTGAATTGTTCGCCAACTCCCTTTTAAGTGGCAATATACATACCACAGCCAACTCTGAATGTGAACATTCGAAAGGTGACATGTCTACTAGTTAGAATGTTTTTCGAAACTTATGTATATGACCCTGACAGATAATGAAGAACTCACCTAGGAGATGTTACTGAATCTTTTCAAGGGACAACATAAGACAGAGACTGAGGTAAATACCAAAACTGTATACTACTCAACACCCATATCTGGGAGTGACTGTGAAACTAAGTTAAACCAAGGGGCTTATCATGTCACTCAGATAACTTACAATGTCAAGGGTTTTATTACATTATACCTTCAGTAAAACAGGGATGGGTGTTTGAGTGTTTGAGGCTCTGTCTCTCTGCTGTAGTTGTACCACACACACACACACACACACACACACACACCCAGAGCTAAATCAGTCTTTGTTTGAAATGTATCAAACATGAAAATAAAAGTTGTGTGTATCCTCATACAGTACAATTACTCAATGGTACTACTATTGCGCTACTCAACCATGCAAAGGCAATTAGATCCTTTAGGTTGGTGTTATGTATGAGATATGACAGTGACAGTGAAAGGATTTGTCAGACTCTCTTTATTGTCCGGTATATCAGCAAGGGTTACAGATCACCATGCAAGTAAGTGGTAAATATCAGCAGTCTATCTAAAGCAGTTACAATTAGTCAATGTTATTACTATTGCTCTACCCAACCATGCATTGGTAAGGCAATTTGGCCTTTAGGTTGGTGTTATGTATGAGATATGACAAACCGGTACAATGAAAGACTTTGTCAGACTCTCTTTATTTCCGGTATAAGCAAACCATACAAGTGGTACAAAATCCCCATGCAAGTAATGGTAAACAGCATTCTATCTATAGCGAGCATAATACAGCGAATGGAAATGTTAAATGTATGACCTGGCCTAGGAACACACTATCATCAGTAGTAAGCATTAAGTCAGACACAGAGCTCAAGAATGTACATCTTCAACTGTCTGGCCAAGGAGTTTTCTCCCCTCATACGCAGTGTTTTGTAGATGGTGTCCAGGAAAATGAGCATGTCATGGTCCACATGTTCCTTGAGTACTTTCACCAGGTCCGTGGCAGTCTTGATACGTTCAGACTTGCTACTTGGTAGGCGTAATGCCCATATGAATGATTTCAGACCTGCTCTGTTGAGGTCCAAGAGTATATTCAGCACTTTCGCCTTCACTGCAGCCTTGTTTACATACATAGCTCTGCTATATCCAGCGAAGGTCATAGGTTCTGGCTGACTTGAGGGGTGACTTGAGGGGTTGATACGGGTGCTGCCTTCGATCTCCATCGCCAGGTCATTGCGGTGGATTTTTTTCAGCAGGCTGGTCAACACTGCTTGGCCTCATCTCCGTAGCGCGACGCGATGGCGTCTGCTATCTGGGTTCTATCAGTCATACAATCCAAGTCAGCCTCACTGATGGGTTGTTGACCGTTGACATTTATCTCACCCATGAAAAACTTGAGCGTCTCAATATCGTCAAGGGTCACATTGTCCAAGGTGTCAAGTATTTCCTTGGGTGACATACCATTACCATCAGGTGCTGCCGAGGAGACATGGCTGACTGTTTGTTCACTTCGGTAGGTCTCCCAGGTTGTCATCAACAGATTACAGGTAACATCTCCCTTCTTCCTAGCAGAATCAATCAAGGCCCGGGCCTTGTCATGAGTGCCTTGTATACACTGGATACTCTCCAGCTCCTCGTCTGCTATCATCCCATGTGAAAAGAGGACATCTGCAACATGGTTCAATCTGTTCATGTTGCCCAAGACCTCCTGTATGTAGCTGAGTCTTTTTTGGCTAAGGATATTCATGGTATCGGGGACTGGGTGTGTGGGAAAAGGGTCAGGCTGTTGTAATCTATAACTGAAATGTGAAGCTGTGAAGCTGTCCTTTTTTATCTGAGTGCTTCTGGTTGGATGAACATAAAACAGTTGAATAAGTGGTCTGAATACACTACGGTTGGATGAACACGTAACAGTTGAATACACAGTCTAAGGGTGGATGAAGGGGGTGAGCATCATAGACATAACATTGGTAGGGTCCATGCTCTACGGTTGGACAGGTGTGGACTAGTAGGACAATTGGGTTAACGTTAGCTGAACGAGTCATGGGTTGATGACTAAGCCCGGTTGTAGCTTAAAAAGCTGTGGTTGGACAGAGCTGCGGAGGCTGGGATTTTGAGCTCCCATGGACAACAGTGGTTAGATTCCCGTCCCCTATTCGGATAGCCGCTCCAAGCTTGGACTTGCAGTTTACAGTGTAATCTTAGTGTTACTATTCTACTATGATCAGAGGTCCGTAACAGGAAACCTGTAGGATCGCAGAGCGCTGGAGTTTGTCATTGTAAAGGCAAGAAGGTTAGTTTCCCGCTGTTGTCTATGTTTAACACCTTGAGCATGTCTCTCCAATTGTAGTAGAAAGTGGGCTTGTAGCTACCCACTGAGCCTTGAAAGTTGACAAGGTAGCCTTGATACTCATCCATGCACACCTCCGGCACCCCGACGTCAGGGGAAAGTTTCACGTTGAAGTAGTAGACGGGCCCGGTCGGATGAGGCTCTAGTCGTTGACTGTCCGGGCTCAACATCTGCGCCACGGCAGCGGACTGGTTGAATAGGAGACAGAGGATACAACGACATGGGTCAATCTTCTGGACCTCTCCGGTTTTTGCTCTGCTCGACACAAAGCAAGGGTAGCGGCTTCGGATTGTGCTGACCATTCACCAGCACACCCTTACAGGAGCGATCGTTGGCACACAAGGGCAGGTCCCGCTCGTTTAGTATGCTAGTCAGCAGGGCTCTGTCGTTCATGTTGCGAGCCAGAGACCTGCCTGGTATAGTGTGTTCGGCCAGGGAGGCTACCAGAGGACGCAGATTTTTGGTCAGCAGCTCCATCACGGTCAGCACTGGAGTGCAGCTGGCGCACATGGGGTTTATGTCGCTGTCGGACATGCACGTGCACACTTGAGGGACGAAACACTCATGGAACAGGGCTCTGGTATCTGAAGCGGACAAGTGTCCACTCTGTGAAACCTTGTCAAAAACACATGCTCTGATCAGATCCCTGTAATCCGCTATCTTCTCCTCAGAACACGCCACCTTGTTGCTGTTGTCTGTTTTCTCCGACGACGATTCATTGGACCTGCACCATAAGGTACGGGTCTCGCGTCGTGTGCGGCGATCCAGGCTCCTGGAACGCTTTGAACAAGACCAGGAGCCCTGCTGGTGTTGGCTCTCTGAGGAGCACCTGGAGCACATCCAAACACAGCACACTTTCTCCTTGACTTCTTCGAAGCAGGCGCAGACTGTGCAGATGAACCCCCCTACAGTTGGACACTTTGTGAAGTGAGGCTTGGTTAAGTACCACTCTGGGTTGTTTTTGAAGCAGGTTGTGCACACCCTGACGTTACACTGAGAGCGGAGTTTAATGCCTGACCTTTGCCTGTCTTTGCTGCTTTTAACCAACGTGACCAGGCACACGAGACACTTGGAGCTGACCGGCTTGAGATGCTTGGTGTTGTCGACAACTCTCCCAATGTTCCTATAATTGACTGTGGATACTCTCCTGTACAAGTTAGTTGCCTTTCTGACTGGGCACACCACTGTGTATTTACGCTTCTTGTCGCAATCTCTCAGCAGGCCCTGAGGAACTTCTCTGGTGAATAAGGGGTTGTCTTCGATGGAGCCTGCAGTAGTTCTGTGCTGCCCGCTGTACAAGGCGCTGACTCTGGACCCTGTCCCTGTGATAGGAGACATGATATACAGTGGGGAGAACAAGTATTTGATACACTGCCGATTTTGCAGGTTTTCCTACTTAAAAAGCATGTAGAGGTCTGTAATTTTTATCATAGGTACACTTCAACTGTGAGAGACGGAATGTAAAACAAAAATCCAGAAAATCACATTGTATGATTTTTAAATAATTAATTTGCATTTTATTGCATGACATAAGTATTTGATCACCTACCAACCAGTAAGAATTCCGGCTCTCACAGACCTGTTAGTTTTTCTTTAAGTAGCCCTCCTGTTCTCCACTCATTACCTGTATTAACTGCACCTGTTTGAACTCGTTACCTGTATAAAAGACACCTGTCCACACACTCAATCAAACAGACTCCAACCTCTCCATAATGGCCAAGACCAGAGAGCTGTGTAAGGACATCAGGGATAAAATTGTAGACCTGCACAAGGTTGGGATGGGCTACAGGACAATAGGCAAGCAGCTTGGCGAGAAGGCAACAACTGTTGGCGCAATTATTAGAAAATGGAAGACGTTCAAGATGACGGTCAATCTCCCTCGGTCTGTGGCACCATGCAAGATCTCACCTCGTGGGGCATCAATGATCATGAGGAAGGTGAGGGATCAGCCCAGAACTACACGGCAGGACCTGGTCAATGACCTGAAGAGAGCTGGGACCACATTCTCAAAGAAAACCATTAGTAACACATTACGCCGTCATGGATTAAAATCCTGCAGAACACGCAAGGTCCCCCTGCTCAAGCCAGTGCATGTCCAGGCCCGTCTGAAGTTTGCCAATGACCATCTGGACGATCCAGAGGAGGAATGGGAGAAGGTCATGTGGTCTGACAAGACAAAAATAGAGCTTTTTGGTCTAAACTCCACTCGCTGTGTTTGGAGGAAGAAGAAGGATGAGTACAACCCCAAAAACACCATCCCAACCGTGAAGCATGGAGGTGGAAACATCATTCTTTGGGGATGCTTTTCTGCAAAGGGGACAGGATGACTGCACCGTATTGAGGGGAGGATGGATGGGGCCATGTATCGCGAGATCTTGGTCAACAACCTCCTTCCCTCAGTAAGAGCATTGAAGATAGGTCGTGGCTGGGTCTTCCAGCATGACAACGACCCGAAACACACAGCCAGGGCAACTAAGGAGTGGCTCCGTAAGAAGCATCTCAAGGTCCTGGAGTGGCCTAGCCAGTCTCCAGACCTGAACCCAATAGAAAATCTTTGGAGGGAGCTGAAAGTCCGTATTGCCCAGCGACAGCCCCGAAACCTGAAGGATCTGGAGAAGGTCTGTATGGAGCAGTGGGCCAAAATCCCTCCTGCAGTGTGTGCAAACCTGGTCAAGAACTACAGGAAACGTATGATCTCTGTAATTACAAAAAAAAGGTTTCTGTACCAAATATTAAGTTCTGCTTTTCTGATGTATCAAATACTTATGTCATGCAATAAAATGCAAATTAATTAATTACATTTTTGTTTTAGATTCCGTCACTCACAGTTGAAGTGTACCTATGATAAAAATTACAGACTTCTACATGCTTTGTAAGTGGGAAAACCTGCAAAATCGGCAGTGTATCAAATACTTGTTCTCCCCACTGTATGTACCCGGAGCAGAGGGTGTCAGTTTGAGCGATCTGACGCAAGATACCGTGAAGCTGTGCCCTGCTCACAGATACAACTTTAAGCACACAGCGGGGATGTTGCTTCGGCACGCTTCGAAGAATAAGCAGTGCTCTTGTGAGTCGTCAGCGTCTTGTTGTTCTGCGGACCAGGGAAACGAAATATCGGACGAAGCCAACGTCTCTCCTTTTGTACACCACGACCCTGAGAAACCTTGCAGTAAAAGGACAAGAAGGGGCAGAGCGAGAGATGGGAAGAAAGGTTCTTCCGGGTCTACCATGAGAACCCAGTGGGCCTACGAAATCGTGTCTACCACGAGAACCCTGTGGGCCTACGAAATCGACAATGTAGTCACGGCGTACAGGTGGCTGATGCAAAAACAAAGCTGTAAGTACCCCAAGTGCTGCGACGCTGTGATCGTTTATCAGCTTGGCAAGTCGCAGAGTCTCCCGCCGGGTCTGTACGTCTACAGGACTCAATCGTCTCACTTTGGATGCACAGCAGAGAGACCCTTGACGGTTGTGGATCAGTTCAACTTTGTCAGACAGGCGAACCAGTTCAGAATCTGGGAAGGGCTGCCCAGAACCATTACCATCGAGATGTTCACAGGGCGTGAGAATTTCAGCGCCCTGTACGTGATCAACCGCAAGCTTTCCATTGTCGGATGTTTGGAGAGGCTAGAGCCTTGGGGATCATCGAGTCTTGCTCACCGATGAACGCCATAGCGTGCGAGCACCATGAGGTATCCATGCGGACAGACCGGGTGTGTGTCATAGACCTACGGTGGAAGGGGTTCAGCACTAGAACCGCCTGCATCAACGCCATCCCCAGGGTGCGAGGACTGCACGCCATAGTGTGGTCCAACCACAGCTGCGCCTTCCAGGAGATTGAGTGTAACGTCTTGACGTGGCTCTTCGGACTCTCCAACGAACTACCGAAAGAGGTGCAGTTGATAGACTACAAACGCGAAGGGCTCAGTCAGGTACATAAGGATGAACATGGAGACGTTCCCGAAGGGTTCTACCCAAGCCCCCTAGTAGGACTAAATCCTGTTTCATACACACGCACTTTGTGGGAGATTTTAAATTGGCAACACAGGCAATGGGTGAGGTGTCGGGATGCAGGAGTAGAATAGCTCCCCGTGTCCAAACGACGAGGCGTTTGCTTTCTGGTACACATTACCCGCTTTGGGAGAATGTCAACCCACACCGTTCAGCTGCGGGGTCAGGCACGGGTGCGCCTCGACGATCACAGAGGAGTTAAAGAGGTCGCTGCTAGATTGGACCCTGGAGAAAGATGGAACTAGTTGCCTGGCAATTACCGTGCAGCATACCCTCTACTATCATGCCCGGGAGATGAAATACAAGATGCTGTTGTGTCACACGGTCACAGACAATGACACGACACTCAACATGTTAAAACTCTGAAGGTCTGAAGGCTCTAGCACTTACCATGTCGTACAATAGCATATTCATATCATATTTACAGATCTATAGGCCACCTAGGACGTCCCGGAAGGTTGATGTGATTACTGTTATGATACCCAATGTTTCCTCTTTTGTCTTAGTAAACCCTTAATCCCCTTTTCACATTTATTTATATAGTATCTGCTGCTGCTGCTGCTGCTATGGATTGGCAGGACGATGTCGTCAAGTGGAAAACTATGGCTGCTGCTCTCCACCGGGGAGCTCTCAACCATTGTGAGCCGTTCGACTCTACAGAAGACGCAATCGGATACTTGTACAGGTACCAGGACCAACGGCGGGGTGCGAGCAGCGTGACCAGCTCATGTCAACATCAGGACTTCTACTACCACCCTGCCAACATACCTGGCCCCGTGGGCCTCAGTAGGTTTTTCTGGAAGGTAGTAGTTAATCGTTGCATACTGTGCAGGCACATAATAATGACATTACATGCCGGCAGTTGTAAGTATAAGAACCTAGTCACTGACAATGCTACCCGGAGGACTGTTCCGGTCATGGACTTGAACCTGAGGCGCTTGGAGCACCTGGCTGTTATGCATACGCCTTACTTTGTGATGTTGTTTTTGGAACTCGTTCTCTTGGATGAGAAGCGTGCGAGGCAAAGCTCTCGAAGATCAGCTCGATTTTAAAATCAACAAGGTCTTCCTAGGGGTCCTTGGGTCTCTTAGATACATGTGCCTGATGGACAAGATGCCTCCCAGACACTTGTATGCCGAGACAGCTACCCGAGCACTGTGTACATTGTACGCACACGACGAAAGTGACACCTTTATATTCGAACATTGGAATAAGATGAAGGGCCTCTGGGAAACGTCAGGATCGGTCACAACCGCCCAAAGTCCAGGGCTGCACGAACCTTTGTACCTGGACTTGGCCACGGTGGATAGCTGCGGCTCGTGGAACCGGATCTTGGATCTCATCAACACCTTAGCCTTTTGCAGGGCTGGGCTGGTGTACAGCAGGGCTTCACTACACCCAAACCCGAGATCTACCAGGGCTTGCTTAGCGCAGTGACTGCTGACAAAAGCGCCCGGAGCTGGAACACTTTGTCATCTAATGCCGAAGTGGCAAAGAAGATTTACCACAACGGTATCATTGGGGCTCTTAAACACTTTGAGGAGCTAAGCGGATCGATGAGACTGCAACTTGCGGATCCCTCGAGTGCATCAGCTACCGAAACGGTGGCAGAGATATACCTAGACGCTGAGACTTCTTCTAACCACGACACCATACAGGTCGATTGTGATACTGAGACTGTGAACGATCATCAGGGTGACATCTCAACCGACTTACACTTGACTGTTGCCGACATCGCCACCACCATTGAACCTTTCTACCCTGACCTCGCCGGAGGAGGGACGCCGACAACAGCCGTGAGCTATGGTGACATAAGTTGGCACTTCACGCACAACGAACACACTGTCAATTCCAAGTGTTTCTACAGCAGCAGGAACGACTTCTACATCCAGGAGAATGATGACAGTTCCAGACCGGTTCCGGACTTGCCTTTAATTCTGGTTGATTATTTCAAGGATCAGTACGTGGATGATCCTCATACACTCAAGAAACTTGTAAATGAAGGCTTCAGTCTTGGGACCTCGGACATTCTCAGTGTCGAGCCCCAACGCCACATGCCGTTTCATCAGCAGAGCGACCAAGTTGCTGAAGAACCTGAGACTGATGTGGTGGTACAGCTATACCCACAACATGGGGTCGGACAGACTACTACTGATCAGCAGATGAACCATCATTGGGAACAACAGGTATTATAAGACGATGCCACAAGTGATCCGTATACTAGAACACATTATTATGTCGTGCAAAGAGAGCACCTTTGCAAGTAAACGCAGAAGGGGATGAGTCCCGTGGTGAGGCACCCCCTGAAGACACCGTGTTTCTCTACGATTCCAAACATTGGAAATCGATATGGTTTGACTCGGCTGGGTTTCTCAAAGCACACCCACGTTGGACGTCGATGGGGTTTAACACCACCAGCATGGAGGCAATTGGATACACACCATACCATAAGATGGTGTATGTCCAATGTTACAGTGTCACTATAGCTAGGTTGAAGGATATGACGATTCAACAACTTCTCAGAATTGCCAGGCCCATAACTGATCCTTGTGCTCGGTTGTCCGAGCCGCCAAAGTGCAAAGGGTGGGTGACACCAAACACTCTGACTCCCGCGGTAGTAGGCGTGCTACGCAAAGATCCTGGGAATTATAAACTAAGCTGGCTGATTGGAGTTGAATCTGCTTTACAGCGCCATAGCCTACTGTACTACCCTAAGCGCCTGGTCTACAACAAACGGATTCCTTCAAGTACACTCAGCTGCAAGACAAGCCCCCAAACGTACAACAATGTGAATCTAAGGACACCTCCCCATAACGGCTTTAAACACGTGGAGCACATAATCAGTGAGTTCCCAACGTTGACTAAGGAAGATGTACCTAATCTGCTGATGGTTAAAAGCTTGGAGACCTTTTACCTGGGAGCTGTCTGCACCATCCACAACGTCACCGGGGTTGTTGGTACACAGGGTTTTTGCTCAGAATGAGCTTTTACAGGATATCTTGGACATGCACACCGCTCTTCAGGTTCACCCGTTCGTCCCCAGGACGTTCACCCTGCAGCTGATGACGACCCCGTTTATACACACTTCTGTGGTAGGGATGTTTGTAGGTGAGGCAGCAGGAGAGTGGAACCTAGGCTGTGTGTACGGAATTGCCAGTGTCTCCGAGACTGAGAAGGTCACCATGGCCTATCATGTCATGCAGTGCCTTTTACGAGCACAGATCCTAGCTCTCCGGGGCCTGGGCTTCACTACGAAGTGTATACAACCGGCAAGGATATGGAGATGGGGTACTGGATTCAGAGTGGACTTCATTGGGTGCCTGGCCGACACCATACACACATCGAAAGTTGGGGATCCAGTTTGGGGAGGATCACACGCCTTAGCTACCATTCACAGTACAATGCAACAATTAGAATTACTCAACTATTTGCCACACTTGGTGAGACAAACATTGTTGGAAAGCTACGTAACTGCCGGCTGTACGAAAGGAAGGCAGAGAGTGAGAACACAACCCAGTCCTGATCAGTCCGAAGTACCAAGATGGCGTAACAGTGCAGACGTGTTTTTGTTCGTCCCGTCTCGTGTCCCGTGTAAATAGTTTGTAATTTGTCTTTCCATACATTTTTTTATTTGTTCCCGATTTACCTCTCCTGCAAGCCACCTTACCCAACGTGAAACGGATCAAATATCCGTACTTTCCATTATTTAACTGAACCGCAGTCAGAAGCTAGCCTGCTAGCTAGCTTGCTACTAGCCATCGCTAACCACTGCTAGCGGTCCTCACCACTGCTCTGGCTGCTCAGACAGCTTTTAGTTCGGACAATATTGGCCAGTCTGCACAGCGCGCTACCAACCCAGCGCATATCGGACTGCGTTCCCTTCCATTTCACTGGATTTCCACTGAAATTACAGGACTATCACACCGGATCATCACAGCTAGCTAGCTGCATTCGAGTGACCAACGTTTTTAGCTAACCTCCATTGTTTACATGCTACCTATGCTAGCGTGAGCTAGGCTCATCTCCCGGACAGCCGACGTGTGCTAGCTACTCTCCCGGGCTCCAGTACCTCTGTCTACCTGCCTGGACCTTCTACTGTCGACACGGAGCCCCACCGAGCCACCGCGACTGGTCTGCCGACGTAATTGTCCGACGTGGTCTCAACAGGGTTCTCCTCTGCGACGTCGCCGAAGATCCATCTGCTAGCCCCGGCCTGCTAGCACTCTGAACGCTGTGCCTCCTCGCTCGCCTAGTGCAGCGCCCACTGAACTGCTCTCTGGCTCACCTCTTTGCTGCTCATCGGATCCTATGATTGCTCAGCTTCACAGCTGATGCCTGCAGGACTGTTTGGTTATATGGTATTTCTTTCTGTTTAACTACCAGGCCCCAGGTCCTGTGTGTAGCATATCACATTTTCTCTAACTGACCCTCTTTGTCCATTCATCGCCATTACCGGTCGTTGTCTTAGCCCTCTTAATTAACTTATTTTTTTTGCCCCTCATTAACTGTTTGTTTTTATGCCCCTTTCTTATTTCAATATGCCTTGTCTTTTGCTGTTTAGGCTAGCTGTTATTGTTCTATTTCACTGTAGAGTCCCCAGTCCTGCTCAACTGGCCTCTGATCGCTCATTTGTCCCTCCCCCCACACATGCGGAGACCTCACCTGGCTTAACTGGTGTCTCCAGAGATGCAACCTCTCTCTTCATTACCCAACGCCTAGGTTTAACTCCACTGAACTCACATCCTACTATACCCTTGACTATACATTATGCCCTCAATCTATTCCACCACGCCCAGAAATCTGCTCCTTTTATTCTCTGTACCCAACGCACTAGACGACCAGTTCTTAATGCATTCAGCCGTGCCCTAATCGTACTTCTCCTTTGTTCCTCTGGTGATGTTGAGGTAAACCCAGGTCCTGTTGCTCCCAGCATTACACCTATTCCCCAGGTGCTCTCATTTGTTGACTTCTGTAACCGTAAAAGCCTTGGTTTCATGCATGTCAACATTAGAAGCCTCCTCCCTAAATTTGATTTATCCACTGCTTTAGCACACTCCGCCAACCCGGATGTCCTAGCTGTTTCTGAATCCTGGCTCAGGAAGGCCACCAAAAATTCGGAAATTTCCATTCCCAATTACAATATTTCCCGTCAAGATAGAACTGCCAAAGGTGGCGGAGTTGCAATCTACTGCAGAGATAACCTGCAGAGTTCTGTCATATTGTCCAGGTCTGTGCCCAAACAGTTTGAGCTTCTACTTCTACCTTTCCAGAAATAAGTCTCTCACTGTTGCCGCCTGTTACAGACCCCCCTCAGCCCCCAGCTGTGCCCTGGACTCCATATATGTGAATTAATTGCCCCCCATCTATCTTCAGAGTTTGTACTGTTAGGTGACTTAAACTGGGATATGCTTAACACCCCGGCTGTCCTTCAATCTAAGATAGATGCCCTTAATCTCACACAAATTATCAAGGAACCCACCAGGTACAACCCAAAATCCGTAAACATGGCTACCATCATTGATATCATCCTGACTAACTTGCCCTCCAAATACACCTCCTCTGTTTTCAACCAGGATCTCAGCGATCACTGCCTCATCGCCTGCGTTCGCAATGGGTCAGCGGTCAAACGACCACCCTTTATCACTGTCAAACGCTCCCTAAAACACTTTTGCGAGCAGGCCTTTCTATTCGATCTGGCCAAGGTATCCTGGATGGATATTGACCTCATCCCGTCAGTAGAGGACGCCTGGTTGTTCTTTAAAAGTGCTTTCCTCACCATCTTAAATAAGCATGCCCCTTTCAAAAAACGTAGAACTAAGAACAGATATAGCCCTTGGTTCACCCCAGACTTGACTGCCCTTGACCAACACAAAAACATCCTGTGGCGTACTGCATTAGCATCGAATAGCCCCCGCGATATGCAGCTATTCAGGGAAGTCAGGAACAAGTACACACAGTCAGTTAGAAAAGCAAAGGCCAGCTTTATCAAACAGAAATTTGCTTCCTGTAGTACTAACTCCAAAAAGTTCTGGGACACTGTAAAGTCCATGGAGAATAAGAGCATCTCCTCCCAGTTGCCCACTGCATTGAGGCTCGGAAACACTGTCACCACCGATAAATCCACGATTATCGAAAATTTCAATAAGCATTTTGCTACGGCTGGCCATGCTTTCCACCTGGCTACCCCTACCCCGGCCAACAGCTCTGGCTACCCCTACCCCGGCAGCTACTTGCCCAAGCCCCCCCCGCTTCTCCTTCACCCAAATCCAGACGGATGATGTTCTGAAAGAGCTGCTAAATCTGGACCCCCTACAAATCTGCCGGGCTAGACAATCTGGACCCTCTCTTTCTGAAATTATCAGCCAAAATTGTTGCAACACCTATCACTAGCCTGTTCAACCTTTCTTTCGTATCGTCTGAGATCCCTAGAGATTGGAAAGCTGCCGCGGTCATCCCCCTCTTCAAAGGGGGAGACACTCTAGACCCAAACTGTTATAGACCTATATCCATCCTGCCCTGCCTTTCTAAAGTCTTCGAAAGCCAAGTTAACAAACAGATAACTGACCACTTCGAATCCCACCGTACCTTCTCTGCTATGCAATCTGGTTTCCGAGCTGGTCATGGGTGCACCTCAGCTACGCTCAAGGTACTGAACGATATCATAATCGGCATCGATAAAAGACAGTACTGTGCAGCCGTCTTCATCGACCTGGCCAAGGCTTTCGACTCTGTCAATCACCGCATTCTTATTGGCAGACTCAACAGCCTTGGTTTCTCAAGTGATTGCCTTGCCTGGTTCTCCAACTACTTCTCAGACAGAGTTCAGTGTGTCAAATCGGAGGGCCTGTTGTCCGATCCTCTGGCAGTTTCTATGGGGGTGCCACAGGGTTCAATTCTTGGGCCAACCCTTTTCTCTATATACATCAACGATGTCGCTCTTACTGCTGGTGACTCTCTGATCCATCTCTATGCAGACGACTCCATTCTGTATACATCTGGCCCCTCTTTGGACACTGTGTTTACTAACCTTCAAACAAGCTTCAATGCCATACAACACTCCTTCCGTGGCCTCCAAATGCTCTTAAATGCTAGTAAAACCAAATGCATGCTTTTCTATCGAACACTGCCCGCACCTGCACACCGGACTATCATCACTACTCTCGACGGGTCCGACTTAGAATACGTGGACACCTACAAATACCTAGGCGTCTGGTTAGACTGTAAACTCAACTTCCAGACTCGCATCAACCATCTCCAATCCAAAATTATATCCAGAATCGGCTTCCTATTTCGCAACAAAGCCTCCTTCACTCATGCTGCCAAACTTGCCCTTGTAAAACTGACTATCCTACCGATCCTTGATTTCGGCGATGTAATTTACAAATTAGCCTCCAACACTCTGCTCAGCAAACTGGATGTAATCTATCACAGTGCCATCCGTTTTGTTACCAAAGCCCCATATACTACCCACCACTGCGACCTGTATGCTCTCGTTGGCTGGCCTTCATTATATATTCGTCGCCAAACCCACTGGCTCCAGGTCATCTATAAGTCTTTATTAGGTAAATCCCCGCCCTATCTCAGCTCACTGGTCACCATAGCAACACCCACCCGTAGCATGCGCTCCAGCAGGTATATCTCACTGGTCACCCCCAAAGCCAACACCTCCTTTGGCCGCCATTCCTTCCAGTTCTCTGCTGCCAATGACTGGAACCAATTGCAAAAATCATTGAAGCTGGAGGTTCCTATCTCCCTCACTAACTTTAAGCATCAGCTGTCAAAGCTGCTTATCGATCACTGCACCTGTATATAGCCCTTCTGTAAATAGCCCACACCTCATCCCCATATTTATTTTTATTATTTTTTCGCTAATCTTGCACTCCAGTATGTCCATTTGCACATCATAATTTGCACATCCTTCATTCCCGTGTTAATGCTAACCTGTAATTTATATCTCCATGGTGATATATGGTTTATTTATTGTCCTACCTCCTAACCTTATTGCATTTTGCACTACATTTTGCACTCTGTATATAGATGTTCTATTGTGTTTTTGACTATGTTTGTTTACTGTGTAACTCTGTGTTGTTTTTGTCGCTTTGCTTTGCTTTGTCTTGGCCAGGTCGCAGTTGCAAATGAGAACTTGTTCTCAACTGACCTACCTGGTTAAATAAAGGTGAAATAAATAAATAAAAAAGTCCCAGACCCAGTCTGTCTCCGCCGACGAGCACCTACTCCACCGGGTGTACAAGCTGTGCGGATTCACAAACGAAGACACGTCTGTCGACAGTAGCTTAGAGACTTTACTAGGCTCTGAGGAGTACAAAGAGATCGATCTGCACACTGTGGGCTCCATCCTTAGGCCCTACGGTCCTTTCTACATACAGATTCACAATCAGTGTCGGGTAGGCGAGTTGCAAAGTCAAGAACGAGTATAGTGTCAAGTACCGCCAACAGCCTCGGTCACCAGAACAGAGACCCAGCATCAGCTTTCCCAAGTCCAGGGTTGGAGGCTGCAGCTGATGATGCTGTTGATGATGATAATATAGCTCCTAGGGACGCCGATGGCGACGACGATCTCAATCAAACCCCAGGGATGTCAGTCCACAGCTTTTATTACCCTATGGAGTGACATGTATAGACCGTGCCTTTGTAATACCTGTGTCCTTGTTTGCATATATCGTTTGCATGCTTATATATTGGTTTACCTTTATTTATATGTGGCTTATGATACATCACCTGTTATGTCTACTTATAACTAACTGTGACTTATTGTATATACATCAACTGTAGTCCATTGTTTATGATATGTACTTGTGTATAGAAATAAGAAAAACCCGCAAACTAAGTATATGTCTCCATGTGTTTTTATTGTACATGAAACAGATAGAAGGCTGCAATGGGGACAATGATACAATTACCAACATTACACATGCAGTACAGGTTCATAGTGTTGGGATTTGATAACGAAATGACTATAGTCTGGGTTGTAGATGGGGTATGAGTTCTCTGTGATCATTGCTGAGATCTTACCGTGGGCCGAGAGCATGAAAGTGACATCATCTACGCTCAACCACCTATTGCGCTCCATGAGCAGATCTTTCAGACCCTCTCGGGTGTTTGTTTGTGTACGTACACCTCGACCCCAGGGTCATTGACATTCCCTATCACGTAGTTGGCCGTGGTACAGACCAACCTCTTGCCGGCATCGCAGTCACACTTGCCTGTTCTGCCCAATAGCACAGCCACGGTGTGGAATCCGCAGTAGTTGTCCGATGGCACTTTGCAAACCTTAAGATTGTTCAGCCTGAGGTAGGCTCCTAATGATAGCGGTCTAGGGTAGGCTGCTCGTCGGGTATCCGGACGGATAGGTTGAGACCTTCTACAATCACGGACCAGACGCCGCTATGGTAGCAGATCGATCCGGGAGCCCACAGCCCATGGTAGTGCTCGTTGACGATGTAATAGTTGCGATCGTCGACAGTCAGCTCCACGTTGACTCCGAACAGGCCTCCTACAATCGCTGTGATGGGTACAAATTCGGATTCTCGATGGCACGGTCTATTGTACATGGCATGTATGTCGTTGCAGACTCCAAGCGACGTGACAGTCTCGAGGTTGAAACTTTTGACTGCTAGGTGTACCATCACGGCCAGAGCCCTCAGGCGTTGAGGGTTCTACAGTTGAGGCGGTGGCAGTCGAGGAGGCTCCTGCTGTTGTTACGGGGAGACTCTTGGCGTGCATGAAGAGAACCCACAGTGCCTCTATGAGTGTATTGTGAGATATCGGAGATCCTCTCACGTCTACCCTATCGTGGGTGTTGATGTACACCGTGTAGGCGATGTTTGCCATGCAAGGGCTTTTCATGACCGGAGCTGACACCAGTTGCTGGTTGTCTAACGCTTGGGGCAAATGTGACATAGATAGGAATGTGTGCCTTTCGTGAAACCCCAGCTTGTCTACATTCTCCAACAGTAGCCCTTTGCATATATGACGATAGACTATCGCCTCGGGCTGTTCGGGTGCTGCAGGTGCATCGTCTTCACTTGCTTGTCACTTGTCTCTTGCTTGTCTCTGATTCCTCTTTCATTGCCATGCGTAAAGTATCATAGCTCTTTATTGAGCTCTTGACGCTGCCCGGAATCCAGTTCAGCTTCTTCCTGTAAGGCAGCTGAGCCAGTAGCTCTGGGACGTATAGCTCCGCGACGCGTAGGATGGTGCCTATGTCGAGCAGGGCACCGAACACCATCCGTAGAGCCTGTACGAGCTCTCTGCCGTTAAGGACATAGTAATTGTCTGAACCCTCCGTCACCCGCTCGAGGTTCAGAGCTGAGCATAGGTGTTTGTCAGCATCCGAACCTGTTCTCGACAATCGGTCCTTCAACGTGGGTTGCATGTGCAACGTCCCCATGTACACGAGTACGTACCACGCCGCGTAGTACAACAAGCCCGCTGAGATAACTGTGAGGTGTGCGCCGTTGTTGTCGTCATCCTTCTCGAACCCAAACACCCGTAGGCCACAAGCTGCGAACGTTAAAGCTATGGTGGAGCTCACGAGTCGGTCAGGCGCGCTGTCACCCTCTCCCGCGAAGCACAGTAGAACCCCTTTGCTCAACACGTTGACCATAAGATCCCTTTCCGAGTCGCTAATCAGACTAAGATTGGCTAGGGTGTTCACGGGCCCCGTGAGGTGCTTTGTGTAATGCTCACAGCTCATGGGTGTGAAACGTTACAACACTTCTGTCCTTATGCATCTCCACCCTCTCGCCAGCAGCTCAAGTGTGTACACTGGGCTGGGTGACACAGGTAGAGCCAGTGCTTTGAACAGCTTGTAATACGCCCTGGTGGAGTTCACAATCAAGGGCCATATTCTGCCAGAGAACTTGCGCGTGTTAGACGTCTTCAGCGTAAGATCATCCAGAGCTGAGGCCGCCACCCTAGGGAAGCAAGACACAAGAGCTCGTGCTATCACGTCTATATCTTGGGCCCTTGCTTCCATGGTGTCGGGGGCTTTGGCCAGGACGTCGACTGCGGTCGAGATGTTGAAGTCATCGTCCGTTGTAATCGGGTAAACGAACCTGGGGTTTCGCACAATCAACTCTATCAGCTCGGGGTCGGGATCCGGGCAGCCGTTGACGTACCTGTGCTTGAAAATGGAGTCGCTCTGGGTTTCAGATGCCACGGGTATGTGATCGTTGGCGAATATGACAACCATAGCCTCTAAGTCAGTAGAGGGGGCCTTAGCCTTGTACTCCTGGAACCTTATCGAGTGTATCATTATGGACTCGGTCCAGGCTTTTAGCAATTTACGGACATCACACCCCTGAGGCTTGTGTATTCGATACAGGAGCCAGCATAGCTGAATCACTGCTTCGTTTCGCACCAGCCAATCGTGCCGCTGAGACGCCGAGATGGCGGCGCACTCCATGAGAAACACGCAGGATGCCAAGAGTCGAGCAGCGCACTGCCTGAGCAGCAGCGCACTGCCTGAGCAGCAGCGCACTGCCTGAGCAGCGCACTGCCTGAACGGCGGACCAAGGAGTGTAGCCGCACCGTAGAATCTTGTCCAAGATGAGCGTTACGATTCTGGAACCGTGCGCATTGTTGGATTTTATCGGACACTGTAGATGGTGAGCGAATACCGTGGAGCCGGTCCTGTTTTTCATGACACACTTCCAATCATAAAAATCCTGAGCCCATCCTAGCTTCAGCTCGTTGTTTGTCTCCCCCAGTTCCTTGAGCTCTTCGATCCAGTCCGAACAAAGGAGTTCGTGGAGCACCGGAGCGAGCATGGTGTCGCAGACAAAGGGTTCGAATAACTTGATGCCTTCGTTCATGTTTCGTTTGTTCAACGGCCACTTGTTTGCCAGATACAATAACCCGTCATCGTTCTTCTGTTCAAGGACAATTCTGTTTAGTTCTGGCAGATGTGTGCACATCAGACACGCAAGTCTCAACCTGAATAGCGATTTTCTACACTCTGTCTTTTCAGATAGCCACGTGCCGTTTGGGGACACATCCTGCATGTGTATCGAGCCTTGGAGCGATATAATTTCTCCATCTTTCACATAACGTAGTGGGGTTTCGGATATGTCAAACAATTTGCATTCGGTCGGGGTTGACTGGTCGCTTGCTTCAAACACCTCCACGTGAGGTGCATCGTATTGACTTCTCCTGAACTGGGTAATCGTAGCAGTGTAGACATGGGTTGTCCTCCACCTCGTCCTCCTCTTCTGAGTTGTCGCCGCCTTTGCTGTACAGCAGGTAATCGCAATCCGAATCCATGGTGTAGACGTGCTATCCGCGATACAACTGCTAGATTAGTACCTACACCGCTCCACCTGGACGCCACCCACCCGGCAAGGTTAGTCACTGCAACGCGTTCATCTCTGCGTACCGGCACCGAGTCACTGATTCTCTAAGCTTGGATCGCGTCTGAGCCACCTGCAGCTCGAGAGAGCCCTCGTTCCTAGTCAACTTTCTCACTTGCGAGACGAGCATAGACCTCTCGTACAGCAGAGTCTTCACATGTGCACTTTGAGTCGGAGAGTTTCACCATCCACCCTGTAACCGCTAGAGAGATGATTGTGTGAAGAGAATGTCTATCCCGTACGCTCTCCTTGATGATAGCCATGTACTTTAGGGCTCCGCTGCGAATGGTGTCGGCTGAGGCGTACGCCGCAAGTGCCATATCGTCGTACCCCTTCCAGTTGCAGCTTGAGATGCACTCGTATACGAACTGCTCCGGGACGTGGTTGCCTATGGCGAGTGTTATAACCCTCGACAACTCGCAAGGAACATCGAACGAATGGCATTGTACGTCTTTACCGAGTCCTTGTTTGTTGTAAACCGAGATCAAGGTGTCCATCATGAGTATCCTAGCAGGCGAGAAGGACACAAGCTGGCTGTATAGGGTCCTGAGCTGCCCGTGATCCATGTTAGAGTAGAAGAGAACGTTGCGCTGGAACGAAGTGAACAGTATCATGAACTCGTAGTGCGATAGGAGGTACTCCCATGGAGTCCTCATCAATGTTTCCACGTCCTCTCGAGCAGCTTGACACGCGGGACAGAACATGATGGCTAGCAGCAGCCTCTTCGTCTTTGAGTGTGTTTAATTCCACCGAGCGCTAACAATGCATTTATACCTCCTTCCCTAGTTGTATTGGTCTCTCTCTTTCTCTATCTTTCTCTCTCACAGGTTATGGCCCTGGAGGGACTGGAGATTTGCGATTTGGATCAAGTTACTCGAGTCTACGCTGCTCTGCTAAGCACTCACATTAGACTACTGACTACTGAAACGAGGCCGTGAAATGTAGTACCGTGACTACTGGGGGCAAAAAGTCTGTAGACGGAGTGTACACCAGATACGACATGCTGTCGGCGTTCTTACTTCTATGTCACACCAGAGACAAGATACACACCGGTGAAAGGTCTATCAGACTAAGCGTTGAGGTATATTACAAGTAGCATATCGGTCGGTATGTATGTATATATGTATGTATGTGCTTATTGGTCCTGCACTTGTGTCTTGCACTTGTGTCTTGTACTTGTATCCTGTACCTGTGACTTCACCCAATAAAGACAAATACACAAGTATACAAATTGTATGGACTGTCTTTTATTATGGACAATTGGAGAGGAGGGTTACAGAAATACCACTGTATACACAGGTACACATCGATTCTCTACTATAAGCAATAAACAGGAAGAGGTTGGGTTATACCTCGTCTTTGTGGTAATACCTGAGAGCTAGATCGCAATCTGGGTCTGACCAAGAAGATTCATCTTCGTCGTAGAAGGGGCCCTTGTGCCTTTGGTCTGTGTATTTGTCGTATGACTTGTCAGATTCAGCTTCGTCGTCGTCTGTACCGCGGTACTCTTTGTTGTACATTCAAAGGTCTTCATTGTCAGCCTCCCGGTGACTGGGTACAGTGAGAGGTGTGGCACCGTTCTCAGCTTGTGAAAAAGTAAGACTGGTAGTACTCCCCGTGGTCGAGGTGCTGGTATGGGGCTGGGTTGGAGCTGAGACTGGGGCTGTGGTATAGTCCATTTCAGCTGCCGGTAGCGGAGTTGTGTAGATCAAGGTCTCAGCTGAGCGTGTGAGCGGCGAAGCACCTCTGGAGTGGCTTTAACTCACATAAGTTAGACAGGTTGGCTGCTGAAGGGAGTTGAGTCTGCTCTCAAATCAGATATGGACTAACAAAGTCAATGTGTCAGTCGAGGTCTGATTTGACATGGCACTCAACCCCCTTTTATCCAAGTAAAGAAAAACCTCTGGTCGGATGAATGAGATCTCTGCTAGTCTGACTAACCGTGTCTCCTACCGCCGTCTGAATGGTTCTGTGTTCCTTCCTGTTGGTTAAAATTTCATGTCCTTACTCACATCGGACCTCAGCCGCGTTTCAATTCTCCAGTCGAAGCTCATCTGCTGTTGGCGTTGAGATTGCTTAGCACGGCGTGTTTTGGGACTCTGCTCCCTTACATGAGGTGTAGATCTCTCAGAGTTTCCGCAGCAATTCTCCCCGAGCTTGGGTTGATACGTGGCAAACACCGAGTCAGCTGGGATGGCTGGAGTGTGATACTCACACTCCGGGCTTCTGGAGAGCGCGGTGACACGACTGTGCTGCTGTGACTGGAAATTAGTTAATGAGTGGCTCTCTAAATTCTTTCGAACTATCACACAAACACACGATAGGACAGGGTGAACAGCGGCAGGGAAGAGCAACATGATTCAGTCAAACAGCAAAAACGAAAAGTGCAGTTGTGATCTGTGTTCATCACAAGATACATTTGAGGCCAACCATTGACGTTCTGACACGTTAGAGTTCTCAATGGTTTGCAGAGTGGCAGAGGAAGACCGTGAATAGATTTTCTTTATTTCATCGCATTGCATCTCTGTCTCATTTTCTTCCTCAGGCAATTCCTCAAAGCGTTCTCCAAAGCTGATGTTCTCCAGTCCTGGAAACACAGCTCCGATTTCAAAGAGATCCTCCAAGCTTCTGGCAACCAGGTGTAGGACTTCAAACTCATAGGCGTAGACTTTGCCATTTTCACATAACAGGAGAACCAGCTGCCATCCTGATGCTGAACAGCGGAAGTCATCCAGGGAACCAATAACCACCCTCTCTCTGGAAGGTAACAGTCTTTCCAAACCTCTAGCTGTTCACCATCTCCAGCGTGGACAGTATCCTCCAGACCCCTGATTCTCAACTCGTAACTCTTTGGCTTTACAAGAGGAATCCTGATGTTGCGATGTTTTGACACAATGTCTTGGATTTGACCGAGGAATTGTACAGCGTCTTCCCTTTCCCTCTCACAGAGAATAAACTCAGTCTTAATCTTCTGTAACAACCCCATTGATGCGGTGATGACAGATTCAAATCTGGTCTGTAAGAAATATAGAGAGATGTGTGAGCCACCGTGAGCCTCACTACAGGACCGTAAAGGTTGGTGTTTTGGAGGCCGTGAGCAAGGCCTGTGAGCCTCTCCTACACAAACTTAGAATTTCAGAGCCCCGTGAGCCTGGCCTGTGAGCCTCTCCTACACAAACTTAGAATTTCAGAGCCCCGTGAGCCTGGCCTGTGAGCCTCTCCTACATAAACGTAGAATTTCAGAGCCCTGTGAGCCTGGCCTGTGAGACTCTCAAACATGAACCTGAAGTTTCTGGTCGGACGAACCATCCCTGGTCGGACTAACCATCCCTGGGGGGAGGGGGGATGACTCCGATAAACAGCCCTGGAGCCGCGGTTGGCGCGTTCAGACTTGGTCTGATAAACAGCCCTGCTAGGATAAACAGCAGTGCATGGCTGCATAAACGAGCCCCAAACTCTAGACTCACATAGCTAGTGTGGATCATTTCTGGTTAGAGTAACTATTATTAAAACAAGTGGACAACTTGAAAACTAGGATACTGACATTGTCATTTTCAACCTTGGTCATAGTAATTGCTCTTTTCGTAGTCTACTTTGGTATATAATTGTACCCTTTGACAGTGTGCACCGCCAGTAAAACTGTCACTGAGCTCGGTGATGATGGACTACTGGAAGATCTTGGATGACATAGATCGTAAACTGGAAATATAAGATATTTCACAGACACTACCATCACCAACTTTGGTATACCAGATATGGAGACAGCTATGGAGATAGCAGAAGTCCAGGACTATATATCACAACAAGATGATACCAGCCTGATGATCCTAGCTGAAGAGGCTGTGAAAGCATTGGACGTGCTGAGTGAAGACACTCTCGACGACACTGTGCATGATGTACTACAAGTAGCTGCTGTTCATGAATGATGTTCACAGATACCGAACCCCTGAATGTTGGTGCCTAAATAGGCATCTGAGAACACTACACTACTGGGATCGATCGAAAGGAGTTGGACCTGGATTTGTCATAAGTTGTCCTCTTTTCTGTTGTGTCATTCAATCATGTTATTATCAACATGTTTTCGATAATAAAGAACTCAATGCAAACAGATATTCGGGTTTCACATCTTTATTGACTAAACACCACAGGTACATACAACTACATTTACTTTCAAACATTCCACAACCAAGAGCCAAAGACTTGGAGGCCAAGACTTGGATACTGATAGTACTGAGAGAGGTTCTTCATTATCGTCTAATTCTGTCAATTGCTGCAAAATCAACCTCAGCGCGGGTCACATTGTTGGTGTGGTCGTAGTCGTTCTCGTAGTGGTCGTAGTAGTAGGCCTCGAAACGGTTGACAGAGTCCTCCTCTTTGTTGGTACCCTCAACATCCTTGCAGTTATGTGTTAAGGGATAGGCTGCCCCGTGGTCCACCCGAAGAGGAGCTTCACTCCGGTGCAGACGCGCCTTACGGCTTCTGTGGATACTGGGGGGTTTAGGGCGATCTGACAGTTTCACGGTCCCTAACAAACTGTACACTTCATCATCTAGGCTACTGCCCTGATTCTGTGTTTCAACTTTAGCACCCTTGGATGTATCCCTCATGCTGCACATGGCCTCAGTAACCCCGGGAGTAGCGGTCTGGTAATAACGCTGCTTACGGCTTCTGTGGATACTGGGGCATTGGGTGAGGTTGGACAGTTTTGCGTCCCCTAGCAAGATGTAATGGTCATCATCTGAGCTGATGCTGGGACTCCGTGCTTGTTTGCCCTGTGAGGCATCCAGGCTGCCGCTACTCTGTGCTCCTGCAGACATCTCCTCCATCTCCATTTCTCGGATCATCTCGTAGTCGTTGCGGCTGTCGTCCCATTGGCCTACAAGCTCTGTAACTTCTCTCTCGTCCATCCAGCGTGGACATGATGTATGTGCTGTAGTCTTCGTTAGGCCGAATGTTGTAGCGAACCGTCTTATTCTGGTCTCGCATCAGCACCGCAAACCTGTCACTTTCAGTACTGTCAGGTCTCCTGAAAACGTAATAACCAACGGGTTTGTCACGCATGTATTGCAGAGCCCCTTCCAGACCTTGCCTGCTCATGAACCTCCGGGAGAGCATCTGTGAGGCCCACACGTTTGCCAGGTCTTGCTTTTCAGCGTCGTCGACATATATCATTGTCCTGATGCCTCCACTCCTGAACTTGTTGCGAATCATTCTCATAGTAGTTCTGATGTGGCCAACGGAAATGCGTCCAAGTGGTAACGTGAAAAGATGTATGGGAAAGATGTATGTGCTAGTTAATAGCCAGTTTGTCCTTGACACTCTGGTTCATACTGTGAGTACTCTCCACATCACCTTATAAAGGCCTGTGGCAGTACTCCTACTGGGAGCGATTTCTCTGACAAGGGGAGCCTTTCCGACTGGAGCTCTGAGGCTCTGTGGCAAGGGTGGGGTTTCCAAGTGTGGATGCCTCTCGTTTATGCCAAAGCCAGAAATATGGCCACTCTGATGAGCATTCTTGTAAACCAGTTTCTTCTCAGGTTCAGTGAAAACTGCAACTCCGAACAGTCTTCTTGGACCAACCACTGAGCACCCAGAAGAGACACCCTCTCCCTCAGTTTGTTGGACGTAGAGTTGTCCGTGATGAAGCTGAAATAAGCAGTGTAAAGAGACTGCAGCTCTAGGAGTCTACCCAAAGTAACTCTAGCGACACGTCCCGGTCGCAGTCCGTTTTGATTGGGAGAGGGTAATTGGCGTACAGGTTGTAGAACCTGCTTTGGCTCAAGCGCGCTGCCTCTCCGCATATTGTGATCAGGTTATCGTGAGCAGACTCAGAGGCCCGCATCATTTGCCCGAACAGCTCGGGGTTGGTAGTCCACAGGGACAACGCCACGCTCAGGTTCTGCTGTCTGAGGCGTCGTAAATTGATGTCTTCAGAGAGTCGATCTACGTAGACCAGTCGCCCATCTGTGGTCAACCAGAAGGCTTTCATGTCTTGCTCGTAGGCTATCCTGTCGCAACTCACCTGGCTGCACATCTCGTGTTCCTCGCCTGTCATTAGCGTGCGGTTGACGCAGAGCAGTTCTCGATCGGTTAACGGCTCCGCTCTGTTTCCCAGGCGCTTGGTGTTGTGCCAGGGTACCCCGGAGAAAAGCCAACAGTATCTGAAGTGAATCTTCAGTGGTAACACAAACTATTAAGGTAGATCTCGAGGGGCTAGATTGCTCCTTATCCATGTGACACATGGAAAGGTTGTCTGTGATGCATTCACTGGGGCACAGTATGACGCAATCGTCTTTGATCGAGGTCCAGCTAAGCTCTGGGTGTAACACGTCAACAGGGTTGCGGTGTCGCCATCAAGTGCTGTCCGCGAACCCGGAGGAGACCTTGTGGCTGCTCAGCGAGTTGGTGAGAGACCCCATCGATAACTCTATGTCTGTACCTGTTGGGGTGACAAATACCTAGGCATCTGGTTAGACTGTAAACTCAACTTCCAGACTCACATCAACCATCTCCAATCCAAAATTAAATCCAGAATTGGCTTCCTATTTCGCAACAAAGCCTCCTTCACTCATGCTGCCAAATATGCCCTTGTAAAACTGACTATCCTACCGATCCTTGATTACTTAGAAAATTGGATGTAGTCTATCACAGTGCCATCCGTTTTGTTACCAAAGCCCCATACACTACCCATCACTGCGACCTGTATGCTCTCGTTGGCTGGCCTTCATTATATATTCGTCGCCAAACCCACTGGCTCCAGGTCATCTATAAGTCTTTATTAGGTAAATCCCCGCCCTATCTCAGCTCACTGGTCACCATAGCAACACCCACCCGTAGCATGCGCTCCAGCAGGTATATCTCACTGGTCAACCCCAAAGCCAACACCTCCTTTGGCCGCCATTCCTTCCAATTCGCTGCTGCCAATGACTGGAACGAATTGCAAAAATCATTGAAACTAGAGGTTCCTATCTCCCTCACTAACTTTAAGCATCAGCTGTCAAAGCTGCTTATCGATCACTGCACCTGTATATAGCCCTTCTGTAAATAGCCCACACTACTACCTCATCCCCATATTTATTTTTGTTATTTTCACTAATCTTGCACTCCAGTATCTCTATTTGCACATCATAATTTGCACATCCTTCATTCCTGTGTTAATGATGATAATCTGTAATTTATCTCACCACTAGGGTCTATTTATTGTCCTACCTCCTAACCTTACTGCATTTTGCACTACATTTTGCACTCTGTATATAGATTTTCTATTGTGTTTTTGACTATGTTTGTTTACTGTGTAACTCTGTGTTGTTTTTGTCGCACTGCTTTGCTTTGTCTTGGCCAGGTCGCAGTTGCAAATGAGAACTTGTTCTCAACTGACCTACCTGGTAAAATAAAGGTGAAATAAAAAATACAAAATTAAAACTGGAGAATTTGTTGGACAATAGCAATCTACGCAACTGCCGGACCGATGTAGACTACTGCTACGAAATTAACGACCCGCCGTACACTTTTGTTGGGTGCACGGACAGAGGCCAGGGACTATGTCTGTACCGGTGTCCTCTGGGGCAACCCTCTTTGGTTTACCGCATTATCTCAGGACGAAGATGTGCCTCCGTGTGTCCGACAGGGTATTTCGTGGGGATGTATCAGGGTCGCGAGATGTGTTGGCTGCACAGAGTCTCGTGTCCTGAAGGTCAGAGTGTGATAATAGCCTGCACATCCTGGTACGACACGGTTTGCGGACATTAAGAACATTACAAGGTGCCGGACCTCCTGACCAATGTACAGTCTACCCCGCTCCTTGATACTCTCAGGGAGCTGACTGTAAGCTGGTTGTGGGACATACCTGGTGCCAAAGTCGTAATGCTGTGCAGAGAGATGACCTCGTATGAACAACGGACCTCGTGTATGTTAAACTTTGAAAATATGTTGCATGACATGCAGTCCCCAGCTGAATCCTTGTACTACAGACTGAACACACTCTCCCTTTACCACACCGCGAAGAACCTGTATGACATGGTGGTGAAGCCGTTTGTTACCCGTAAAGATGGCCGAAATGTGGAGCCCAACACATCCATTCATTTCATACAACCCAATCCATGGTGGGTAGGGGAACAGGACACGCTCATCGTACAGACCAGAGTCACAATTCCCATGGGCATGTCGCACAGGTACACACCCAACGCGCTCAAATGGTACACGGGTAGGTCGTGTGGTAAGTTGGTGTTTGGAGCCTCAAAGAATGTCATTGCGTAATCCGAGTGGCGATACAACATCACCAGAGGCCTGGACTGGACCAAAGGGGAATCGTTCGGCTTCTTCGTGTACGTGTAGGACATCTCTCTCGTGGTGGAAAAGTTCCACTGCGGTCTGTTCGACTATGACACCTCAGCAGGAGCAAGCGGAGACTGTGTTACAGCAGCTAGGCCTGCTCGTGTCTTCACACGGAGCCTTTCTGAACCTGGACAGCGTATCCGTGTTCGCTCAGAACAATACAAGTTGTGACCAAGTTAGACATGGTCGCTGGACCATGGGAGAGTACACCCTAGAGGACCCTTATGTGGTCAGGATACCCCGAGAGGAACACTACCCGGAGAGGACAGGGTTGTTGCTCTTCGAGGAGCTATGCAAGAGATCTAACAACCGTGCGGGGATAGTGGTTTCCGTGCCCACGACCGACTACATCCCCGGCGCCGGCTGCGACGGGGCGAGGTTCCTCAACAAACATGTCAAAACGGACCCTGGGGGCGCGGATTCCAATAGAGTCCATTACTCTACGCGTGACCTCGCCGGAATTATCAGGGATATGGCCAAGTGGGGAGTGAGTAGATACTCGCTGGGATATCTTGACTACACTTCAAGGAGCACTCGCGTATAATCAACTCGGCCGCCACCGAGATCCGGACTTTGCACTACCGGTACACGAGGACCTCCACCTTCGGAGACGGAGGATACTCTTACGCTCACGTGGATGGATTGTACAAACTGGAAGGGGGTATGTTTTTCCAGCCCAAGGGACACCGTTCAACAAAAGCTTTGTCCTGGTTCCAGACATGCCGAACATGAGATTGGGATTGTCGACAGAAATGAACGTAGGTGCTCCGTTGTCTGTCAGTGAACTCGTCATCCGGGACTCCATCGACACGGTCAAGTTTATACCGTACGGCGCGCAGGTCATCAACTTGAATTACAAGGACCTGGTAGCGTATCGATCAGGATAGGGACAGGATCTGTATACGACGGTCTCAGGTTCCCTTCCTTTGGTATACATACGGAAGAAGACCACCACAGCCTTGCAAATTGTTGCGACAGCTACATTAGCGGGGCTGCACATCGTGCTAGGGTATTGGTGCCATTGTCGACCGCCAGAGAATCGAGTGAGTCTGTTCTCCAGAGTGTGTTGGACTCGAGTCGCTTGCTCGGGACACCTGTGCTGACGAGAGAGGAAGAAGACTGGCTTTCTAGCAAGAGCGTGAAGACGAATGGCACAGCACTTCCCTCTCCCAAAGGCTCACTGGGGTTGGCGTCAATTCTTGACAGCATGCATTTGATATCCAAAACGGTAGTGTATCAACTGACGAGTTTGTCGTGATTGTGTGTGGAACGGTAATAACCAACATGTGGCATCGTAGAAACCTCCTGACAGTAATTCTTGGACCTAACTTACGTAGGCATTCACTCAGGAATGCATATTAGTATCCTGTCAGTTGCACCTTTTCTCATTGCTTTTAGTATATCGAATGTGCAGTACGTACAGTTGTCTGTAATTAAACCCTGCGCACTAAGGACTGTATTTTAAGGGAATTACTATTATTACACCAAATTATATCATACACACATTTAGCTATTAAAGTATCTCTTCCTGTCATTTACCTGTACAGTTTGTGTAACCATGCAAGTATTCACTTATCTGTAAATATAACTGTATACTTACCTGTACAGCTAATTTAACCATGCAAAATTTTCACTTACCTGTTCATTTAGCCAGTCTGTCTATTAAGTAAACTATTATTACCCTCGCTCATATCATACGCATTTTTAGCTACTGAAGTATTTCTCTGCCATCGACCTGTATAGTATAGTTAACCATCCAACATCCACCAATGTATAGTGTACATATTCAGCCAATCACCCATACTATGCAATGTCTTTTTATAGCTTTTTTTTGCACTCCAGATATCATGTATTTCTATACTTTTTCATACTGCCGCTCTATGTATCATGTACCGTGTATCTGTCTTTTGTGTACTTTCGTTGTGGCATTTTGCACCTGCCCTGTGTTTTGTTGTAGCTGCTTGACAAAGAAATTCCCCCCCCGGGGGATCAATAAAGTATCTATCTATCTATCTATCTATCTATCTATCTATCTATCTATCTATCTATCTATCTATCTATCTATCTATCTATCTATCTATCTATCTGTCTATCTGTCTGTCTGTCTGTCTGTCTGTCTGTCTGTCTGTCTGTCTGTCTGTCTGTCTGTCTGTCTGTCTGTCTGTCTGTCTGTCTGTCTGTCTGTCTAACCTCAACCAGCATTGCCTCCTCTTCCCCAGCTGAACAATGCAGAAGATGGCATGGTAGATATTGTAATGTATAATGAAATGGCACATTATACTGTGTGTATGGACTATCGGTAATGTGATTACTGTTCTTTCTCTCAAGGTGCCAATTGAAGAAGCTGACTAAGGAGAAGCCAAGTTTATTCCTTTGCTGACCCATATTAAGATTATGTTTTTGGAACTGAATTAGACCCCTGCTTCCCTGGTTGTGCACAGTGACTGTTTGTGTATGGATATACACAATGGAGGTTCCATGTCTTCATCACCTAAACTGTCTTCATCACCTAAACTCTGGTTCGCATGCATCAGGGAACAGGGCTGAGATACAAAGGTGACTCTGTCAACCCTGCTGATGTATGACAGCAAACCTGTGATATCGGAGAAGCGTGCCCTTGTCCCAAGTGTAAACCCAAACGTATCGAACGTCACCTTGAATCTATTTCCAAATGCAGTTACAATCTCGAACAGGTATCCCAAGCTCTCATCGTCCATATAATGCATTGCTGCAGCCAGGTTGTCGTACAGGGGTCCCTTCTTTCGTAGATGCTGTATCACTTCACGATGCTGGGGTGACCTTTCGGATTTGCCGTATGAAGCTCCCCACCATGAGTCTTTCAGCAACTTTATCATGTAACACATTTGTCCCACTATATTTGTCACGGAAAAGTAGTCGGGATTGTGAGGTATCGTCCTTGGTCTACGCAGCATGTGCCCTTCTCCCAGTTTACATACCAGCTCTCTTATAATGTCAATGGGAGTAGAGAATCCACCCTTTACCAAGTCGTTACATACAGTGGGGAGAACAAGTATTTGATACACCGCCGATTTTGCAGGTTTTCCTTCTTACAAAGCATGTAGAAGTCTGTAATTTTTATCATAGGTACACTTCAACTGTGAGAGACGGAATCTAAAACAAAAATCCAGAATATCACATTGTATGATTTTTTAATAATTAATTTGCATTTTATTGCATGACATAAGTATTTGATCACCTACCAACCAGTAAGTATTCCGGCTCTCACAGACCTGTTAGTTTTTCTTTAAGAAGCCCTCCTGTTCTCCACTCATTACCTCTATTAACTGCACCTGTTTGAACTCGTTACCTATATAAAAGACACCTGTCCACACACTCAATCAAACGGACTCCACACACTCAATCAAACAGCTGTGTAAGGACATCAGGGATAAAATTGTAGACCTGCACAAGGCTGGGATGGGCTACAGGACAATAGGCAAGCAGCTTGGTGAGAAGGCAACAACTGTTGGTGCAATTATTAGAAAATGGAAGAAGTTCAAGATGACGGTCAATCTCCCTCGGTCTGGGGCACCATGCAAGATCTCACCTCGTGGGGCATCAATGATCATGAGGAAGGTGAGGGATCAGCCCAGAACTACACGGCAGGACCTGGTCAATGACCTGAAGAGAGCTGAGACCACAGTCTCAAAGAAAACTATTAGTAACACACTACGCCGTCATGGATTAAAATCCTGCAGCGCACGCAAGGTCCCCCTGCTCAAGCCAGCGCATGTCCAGGCCCGTCTGAAGTTTGCCAATGACCATCTGGATGATCCAGAGGAGGAATGGGAGAAGGTCATGTGGTCTGATGAGACAAAAATAGAGCTTTTTGGTCTAAACTCCACTCGCCTTGTTTGGAGGAAGAAGAAGGATGAGTACAACCCCAAGAACACCATCTCAACCGTGAAGCATGGAGGTGGAAACATCATTCTTTGGGGATGCTTTTCTGCAAAGGGGACAGGACGACTGCACCGTATTGAGGGGAGGATGGATGGGGCCATGTATCGCAAGATCTTGGCCAACAACCTCCTTCCCTCAGTAAGAGCATTGAAGATGGGTCGTGGCTGGGTCTTCCAGCATGACAACGACCCGAAACACACAGCCAGGGCAACTAAGGAGTGGCTCCGTAAGAAGCATCTCAAGGTCCTGGAGTGGCCTAGCCAGTCTCCAGACCTGAACCCAATAGAAAATCTTTGGAGGGAGCTGAAAGTCCATATGGCCCAGCGACAGCCCCGAAACCTGAAGGATCTGGATGGAGGAGTGGGCCAAAATCCCTGCTGCAGAGTGTGCAAATCTGGTCAAGAACTACAGGAAATGTATGATCTCTGTAATTGCAAACAAAGGTTTCTGTACCAAATATTAAGTTCTGCTTTTCTGATGTATCAAATACTTATGTCATGCAATAAAATGCAAATTAATTATTAAAAAATCATACAATGTGATTTTCTGGATTTTTGTTTTAGATTCCGTCACTGACAGTTGAAGTGTACCTATGATAAAAATTACAGACTTCTACATGCTTTGTAAGTAGGAAAACCTGCAAAATCGGCAGTGTGTCAAATACTTGTTCTCCCCACTGTATGTAACTGCCTCCACATATGACCACATGAAATGTCAGGACGGCGATGTCAGTCTTCACCGTAACCGAACATACTCCTCCGGGCATGTCACTGAAGTGCTGCAATGACAATATCTCCAAAGCGAATCTTAGGTCCACCCATGAAGAAGCTAATCTGCTCTGCAGAGACCGAGCCCCACCAGCGCTCACCTAGCCATTCTAGAAACGAGTGCCATGATCTGTTCAATATTGACCACTTAAGCTTGAGTTGCATCTGCTGTTGTTTTGTCACATCCTCCTCGGCTCTAACCATATCTTCAACTTCGTCGTCAACGTCGTAGTAGTCGTCAACAGCGTCGTCGTAAACCTTGTCGCTGTCCACAGGGCTGTTGTTTGACCCGTACTGGTGAGGAGTTTCTGCTTCCTGAACCCTGGTCTCCTCCAGGTTATCACCTAGAGTTTCGTGTTCAAGCTCACACATCCAGTCATTGTGGTCACCTTTCATTGTTGCTTGCCAATCGGTCTCGGAATCGGACCAGTCGGAAGCTGAACAGTTGAATGTTTGTTGCATATAACTGTTCCCACATGCATCTGAGTCGTAAAGGTTCGTCCACAGGGCTGTTGTTTTGCTCGTACTTGTCACTGGGTTCTTCTTCCTGAACCCTGGTCTCTTCCAGGTTATCACCTAGAGTTTCGTGTTAATGGTCATTGTCGCTCTCGGAATCGGACCAGTCTGAGGCTGAACACTCAAACGTTTGTTGCGTAACACTTGTTCTTGGCGTAACACTGGTCCCACTTCTATCTATTTTGCAGTAACCGTAACAAGACAGCATCTGAGGCCTCTGGATGAAAACAACTGTCTCATAATGGTTCCCAAGATTCTCCAAATATATCCCCTGGTTAGACACCTTTAAACCCCTACAACTGTATTTGAGCCACCTCTTGGTGTAGTATGTGTATATGCTTACACCCAAACAATCTGCCGCTGCTTGAATCTCCACTTCTGTCGCCAAACTACCTAGAGAGCTCATTTGTGATTTGCTAATGTATTCCGATACTGAACTGTAGCCCCTTCTCAACATCCTCCTTTATGTGACATCGTTGCTTTCTAGCTGCTTCACCACGACATTTTGAATTATTAGATGAAACTCATCTGTACCACACATCGCTTCACTGACCGCTCTGAAAAAAACTATTTCCGTCGCCTTTTATTGTCACATTCTTACACGGAGCTCCTAACTCACCAGCGACTCTACAGATTATAGACTGCTCCTTGAAGCACTGCACCTTCAGCCTCTTGCAAAGAAGCTGCGCAACTGCAGCCCCAACAGGCATGAACTGCAACTCTCTACATGTGTTCCCAGTAACAACCACAATATCAGATGCATCGCTACTATCATTCCCCTTTCTCATATCATAATACCGGTTTATCTAGACACCCTGTTTTAGCATGTGCCATTATTCACTCTATTCTGCATTAGAGGTAATATAGTTGTTAATATATTGCATTGGACTGTGCTTCCCCGGCTTGTGGACTGTGTGATTTTGGGTATGGGTTTTAAAAACGTCCCCCTTTTAGACTAAGATTCCTGGTTGTGACCGGTGGTCGTTTGGGTATGGATGATAAACACAGCACTGGGTCATTTTGACCCCCCTAAGGACAGCGGGAGGGTTAAACACAGCACTGGGTCATTTTGACCCCCCTAAGGACAGCGGGAGGGTTAACCTGTGAAATGAATGTATAAATAATTTTAAAGTAGTTATCCCTCTAAAATATTAACCATACATCACACAGACTTGTGGATTCTCTTAATTGAAAGCATTTCATCCACAGATTGTCCTAAAAAAGAATGGTGATGTTGGGATTCTCCTAACCCTAACCCTAACACTAACCTAATCTAAATGAACCTGTGAAATTAATGTATAAATAATTATAAAATAGTAATCCCTCTAAAATATTAACCATACATCACAAATACTTGTGGATGCTCTTATTTGAAAGCATTTCCTCCATATATTGTCCTAAAAAAAAGGTGATGTTGGGATTCTCCTAACCCTAACCCTAACCATAACCCTAACCCTACGCCAAAACACATCAAGTTCGTATCCATTCTCAAAATTGACTCATACATGTCACATACTTTTGAGTGGTCTCATTGTAAAGCTGGATATGCCCTGAGTATTCTACAAGTGAGATGGAGGTCCTATATCATTCAGAACCCCCAGGAGAGGGCATTGTATGTGCACATCTGAATCTAAATTAACCTGTGAAATGAATGTATGAATAATTTTGAAATAGCTATCCCTCTAAAATATTAACCATACATCACACAGACTTGTGGATGTTCTTATTTGAAATCATTTCATCCATAGATTTTCCTAAAAAAAGAATGGTGATGTTGAGATTCTCATATGCCTAACCCTAACTCTAACCCTAACACTAACCCTATCCCTAACCCTAACCCTAACCATAAACCCTAACACTAACACTAACCCTAACCCTAACCCTAACCCTAACAATAACCCTAACCCTAACCCTAAAACCTAACCCTAACCCTAACCTATTCTAAATTAACCTGTGAAATGAATGTATGAATAATTGAAAAATAGTTATCCCTCTAAAATAATAACCATACATCACACAGACTTGTGGATTCTCTAATTTGAAAGAATTTAATCCACAGATTGTCCTACAAAAAAATGGTGATGTTGGGATTCTCCTAACCCTAACCCTAACCCTAGCCCTAACACTAAACATAACCCTAACCCTAACCCTAACCTTAACTATACATCACACAGACTTGCAGATGCTCTTATTTGAAAGCATTTCATCCATAGATTGTCCTAAAAAAGAATGGTGATGTTGGGATTCTCCTAAACCTAACAATAACCCTAAACCTAACCCTAAACCTAAACCCTATCTCTAACCCTAACCCTAACCCTAACTATACATCAAACAGACTTGTGGATGCTCTTATTTTAAAGCATTTCATCCATAGATTGTCCTAAAAAAAAGAATGGTGATGTTGGGATCCTCCTAACCCTATTCCTAACCCTAACCCTAACCCTAACCCTAACCCTAACCCTAACCCTAAACCTATCCCTAACCATAACCCTAACCCTAATCCTAACCATACATAACACAGAATTGTGGATGCTCTTATATGAAAGCATTTCATCCATAGATGAAACCCTAACCCTAACCCTAACCCTAACCCTAACCCTAACCCAAAGAATGGTGATGTTGGGATTCTCATATCCCTAACCCTAACTCTAACCATATCCCTAACCCTAACCCTAACCCTAACCCTAACCCCTAACCCTAAACCTAACCCTAACCCTAAACCCTAACCCTAACCGTAAACCCTAACCCTAACCCCTAACCCTAACCCTAAACCCTAACCCTAACCCTAACCCTAACCCTAATCCTAACCATACATCACACAGATTTGTGGATGCTCTTATTTGAAAGCATTTCATCCATAGATTGTCCAAAAAAAAGAATGGTGATGTTGGGATTCTCATTTCCCTAACCCTAACTCTAACCATATCCCTAACCCTAACCCTAACCCTAACCCCTAACCCTAACCCTAAACCCTAACACTAACCCTAACCCTAATCCTAACCGTAAACCCTAACCCTAACCAAAATCCTAACCATACATCCCACAGACTTGTGGATGCTCTTATTTGAAAGCATTTCATCCATAAATTGTCCAAAAAAAGAATGGTGATGTTGGGATTCTCATATCCCTAACTCTAACCCTAACCCTAACCCTAACCCTAACATTAAATCCTAACCTTAACCCTAACCCTAACGTTAACACTAACCATACATAACACAGACTTGTGGATGATCTTATTTGAAAGCATTTCATCCATAGATTGTCATAAAAAAGAATGGTGATGTTGGGATTCTCCTAACCCTAACCCAAAACCCTAACCCTAACCCTAACCTTAAACCTAACCCAAAACCCTAACGCTAACGCTAACCCTAACCCTAACCCTAAATCCTAACCCTAACCCTAACCCTAACCCTAACCCTAACCCTAATCCTAAAACCTATCTCTAACCCTAACACTAAATCCTAACCCTAACGCTAACCCTAACCCTAACGCTAACCCTAACCCTAACCCTAACCCTAACCCTAACCCTAACCCTAATCCTAACCATACATCACACAGAGATTCTCTAATTTGAAAGCATTTCATCCACAGATTGTCCTAAAAAAGAATAGTGATGTTGGGATTCTCCTAACCCTAACAATAACTCTAACCCTAAACCTAAACCCTATCTCTAACCCTAACCCTAACCCTAAATCCTAACCTTAAACCTAACCCTAACTCTAACCCTAACCATAACTCTAAACCCTAACCCTATCCCTATCCCTAATCCCTAACCCTAACCCTAACCCTAATCCTAGCCATACATCACACAGACTTGTGGATGCTCCTATTTGAAAGCATTTCATCCATAGATTGTCCAAAAAAAAAGAATGGTGATGTTGGGATTCTCACATCCCTAACCCTAACTCTAACCATATCCCTAACTGTAACCCTAACCCTAACCCCTAACCCTAACCCTAACCCTAACGCTAACCCTAACCCTAACCCTAATCCTAACCATACATCACACAGAGATTCTCTAATTTGAAAGCATTTCATCCACAGATTGTCCTAAAAAAGAATGGTGATGTTGGGATTCTCCTAACCCTAACAATAACCCTAACCCTAAACCTAAACCCTATCTCTAACCCTAACCCTAACCCTTAATCCTAACCCTAAACCTAACCTTAAATCTAACCCTAACCCTAACTCTAAACCCTAACCCTATCCCTATCCCTATCCCTAATCCCTAACCCTAACCCTAACCCTAATCCTAACCATACATCACACAGACTTGTGGATGCTCTTATTTGAAAGCATTTCATCCATAAATTGTCCAAAAAAAGAATGGTGATGTTGGGATTCTCATATCCCTAACCCTAACCCTAACCCTAACCCCTAACCCTAACCCTAAACCCTAACACTAACCCTAACCCTAATCCTAACCGTAAACCCTAACCCTAACCAAAATCCTAACCATACATCCCACAGACTTGTGGATGCTCTTATTTGAAAGCATTTCATCCATAAATTGTCCAAAAAAAGAATGGTGATGTTGGGATTCTCATATCCCTAACTCTAACCCTAACCCTAACCCTAACATTAAATCCTAACCTTAACCCTAACCCTAACGTTAACACTAACCATACATAACACAGACTTGTGGATGATCTTATTTGAAAGCATTTCATCCATAGATTGTCATAAAAAAGAATGGTGATGTTGGGATTCTCCTAACCCTAACCCAAAACCCTAACCCTAACCCTAACCTTAAACCTAACCCAAAACCCTAACGCTAACGCTAACCCTAACCCTAACCCTAAATCCTAACCCTAACCCTAACCCTAACCCTAACCCTAACCCTAATCCTAAAACCTATCTCTAACCCTAACACTAAATCCTAACCCTAACGCTAACCCTAACCCTAACCCTAACGCTAACCCTAACCCTAACCCTAACCCTAACCCTAACCCTAATCCTAACCATACATCACACAGAGATTCTCTAATTTGAAAGCATTTCATCCACAGATTGTCCTAAAAAAGAATAGTGATGTTGGGATTCTCCTAACCCTAACAATAACTCTAACCCTAAACCTAAACCCTATCTCTAACCCTAACCCTAACCCTAAATCCTAACCTTAAACCTAACCCTAACTCTAACCCTAACCATAACTCTAAACCCTAACCCTATCCCTATCCCT
>CM042390.1:23427471-23434971 GCA_023634145.1 Thymallus thymallus
AATCCTAACCCTAAACCCTAACCCTAACCCTAACCCTATCCCTAACCATACATCACACAGACTTGTGGATTCTCTTATTTGAAAGCATTTCGTCCATAGATTGTCCAAAAAAACGAATGGTGATGTTGGGATTCTCCTAAACCTATTCCTAACCCTAACCCTAACCATAACACTAACGCTATCCCTAACCCTAACCCTAACCCTAATACTAACCCTAACCCTACATCACTCAGACTTGTGGATGCACTTATTTGAAAGCATTTCGTCCATAGATTGTCCAATAAAACGAATGGTGATGTTGGGATTCTCCTAACCCTATTCCTAACCTTAACCCTAACCCAAACCCTAATCCTAATCCTAACCCTAACCCTAACCCTAACCCTAACCCTAACTCTAACCCTAAAACGAACCCTAACCATAACCCTAACCCTAAACCCTAACCCTAACCCTAACCCTAACAGTAACCCTAACCCTAACCCTAACCCTTACAATACAACACACAGACTTGTGGATGCTCTTATTTTAAAGCATTTCGTCCATAGATTGTCCAAAAAAACAAATGGTGATGTTGGGATTCTCCGAACCCTATTCCTAACCTTAACCCTAACCCTAACCCTAGTCCTAACCCTAACCCTAACCCTAACTCTAACCCTAACACTAACCCTAACCCTAACCCTAACCCTTACCCTTACCCTTACCCTAACCCTTAACATACATCACACAGACTTGTGGATGCTCTTATTTGAAAGCATTTCGTCCATAGGTGTCCCAAAAAAACGAAAGGTGACTTTGGGATTCTCCTAACCCTTTTCCTAACCTTAACTCTAACCCTAACCCTAACCATAATGCTAACCCTAACCCTAACCCTAACACTAACCCTAACCCTAAACCTAACCCTAACCCTAACCCTAACACTAACACTAAACCTAACCCTAACCCTAACCCTAAACCTAACCCTAACCATAATGCTAACCCAAACCCTAACCCTAACCTTAATCCTAACCCTAACCCTAACCCAAACTCTAACCCTAACACTAACCCTAACCCTAATCCTAACCCTAACCCTAACCCTAATCCTAAACCCTAATCCTAACCCAAACCCTAACGCTAACCCTAACCCTAACCCTAACCCTAACCCTAACCCTAACCATACATCACACAGACTTGTGGATGCTCTTATTTGAAAGCATTTCGTCCATAGATTGTCCAAAAAACCGAATGGTGACTTTGGGATTCTCCTAACCCTATTCCTAACCCTAACCCTAAACCCTAAACCCTAACCCTAACTCTAACCCTAACCCTATCCCTAACTCTAACCCTAACCCTAACCCTAACCCTAAACCCTAACGCTAACGCTAACCCTAACCCTAACCCTAACCCTAACCATACATCACACAGACTTGTGGATGCTCTAATTTGAAAGCATTTCGTCCATAGATTGTCCAAAAAAACGAATGGTGATGTTGGGATTCTCCTAACCCTATTCCTAACCTTAACCCTAACCCAAAACCTAACCCTAACCCTAATCCTAACCCTAAACCTAACCCAAAACCTAAACCCTAACCCTAATCCTAACGCTAACCCTAAACCTAACTCTAACCCTAACCCTAACCCTAACCCTAACCCTAACCATACATCACACAGACTTGTGGATGCTCTTATTTGAAAGCATTTCGTCAATAGATTGTCCAATAAACCGAATGGTGACGTTGGGATTCTCCTAACCCTATTCCTAACCCTAACCCTAACCCAAACCCAAACCCTAACCCTAACCCTAATCCTAACCCTAACCCTAACCCTAAACCTAACCCTAACTCTAACTCTAACCCTAACACTAACCCTAACCCTAACCCTAACCCTAACCCTAACCCTAAACCCTAACACTAACCCTAACCCTAACCCTAAACCCTAACCCTAACGCTAACCCTAACCCTAACCCTAACCCTTTCCCTAACACTAACCCTAACCCTAAACCCTAACGCTAACCCTAACCCTAACCCTAACCCTAACCCTAACCATACATCACAAAGACTTGTGGATGCTATTATTTGAAAGCATTTCGTCCATAGATTGTCCAAAAAAATGAATGGTAACGTTGGGATTCTCCTAACCCTAACCCTAACCCTAACCCTAACCCTAACCCTAAACCTAAACCCTAACCCTAACGCTAACCCTAAACCTAACTCTAACCCTAACCCTAACCCTAACCCTAACCATACATCACAAAGACTTGTGGATGCTCTTATTTGAAAGCATTTCGTCAATAGATGGTCCAAAAAAACGAATGGTGATGTTGGGATTCTCCTAACCCTATTCCTAACCTTAACCCTAACCCAAAACCTAACCCTAACCCTAATCCTAACCCTAATCCTAACCCTAAACCCTAACCCTAACCCTAACCCTATCCCTAACCATACATCACACAGACTTGTGGATTCTCTTATTTGAAAGCATTTCGTCCATAGATTGTCCAAAAAAACGAATGGTGATGTTGGGATTCTCCTAAACCTATTCCTAACCCTAACCCTAACCATAACACTAACGCTATCCCTAACCCTAACCCTAACCCTAATCCTAACCCTAACCCTACGTCACTCAGACTTGTGGATGCACTTATTTGAAAGCATTTCGTCCATAGATTGTCCAATAAAACGAATGGTGATGTTGGGATTCTCCTAACCCTATTCCTAACCTTAACCCTAACCCAAACCCTAATCCTAATCCTAACCCTAACCCTAACCCTAACCCTAACCCTAACCCTAACTCTAACCCTAAAACGAACCCTAACCATAACCCTAACCCTAAACCCTAACCCTAACCCTAACCCTAACAGTAACCCTAACCCTAACCCTAACCCTTACAATACAACACACAGACTTGTGGATGCTCTTATTTTAAAGCATTTCGTCCATAGATTGTCCAAAAAAACGAATGGTGATGTTGGGATTCTCCGAACCCTATTCCTAACCTTAACCCTAACCCTAACCCTAGTCCTAACCCTAACCCTAACCCTAACTCTAACCCTAACACTAACCCTAACCCTAACCCTAACCCTTACCCTTACCCTTACCCTAACCCTTAACATACATCACACAGACTTGTGGATGCTCTTATTTGAAAGCATTTCGTCCATAGGTGTCCCAAAAAAACGAAAGGTGACTTTGGGATTCTCCTAACCCTTTTCCTAACCTTAACTCTAACCCTAACCCTAACCATAATGCTAACCCTAACCCTAACCCTAACACTAACCCTAACCCTAAACCTAACCCTAACCCTAACACTAACACTAAACCTAACCCTAACCCTAACCCTAAACCTAACCCTAACCATAATGCTAACCCAAACCCTAACCCTAACCTTAATCCTAACCCTAACCCTAACCCAAACTCTAACCCTAACACTAACCCTAACCCTAATCCTAACCCTAACCCTAACCTTAATCCTAAACCCTAATCCTAACCCAAACCCTGACGCTAACCCTAACCCTAACCCTAACCCTAACCCTAACCATACATCACACAGACTTGTGGATGCTCTTATTTGAAAGCATTTCGTCCATAGATTGTCCAAAAAACCGAATGGTGACTTTGGGATTCTCCTAACCCTATTCCTAACCCTAACCCTAAACCCTAAACCCTAACCCTAACTCTAACCCTAACCCTATCCCTAACTCTAACCCTAACCCTAACCCTAACCCTAACCCTAAACCCTAACCCTAACGCTAACCCTAACCCTAACCCTAACCCTAACCATACATCACACAGACTTGTGGATGCTCTAATTTGAAAGCATTTCGTCCATAGATTGTCCAAAAAAACGAATGGTGATGTTGGGATTCTCCTAAACCTATTCCTAACCCTAAACCTAACCCTAAACCTAAACCCTAACCCTAATCCTAACGCTAACCCTAAACCTAACTCTAACCCTAACCCTAACCCTAACCCTAACCATACATCACACAGACTTGTGGATGCTCTTATTTGAAAGCATTTCGTCAATAGATGGTCCCAAAAAACGAATGGTGATGTTGGGATTCTCCTAACCCTATTCCTAACCTTAACCCTAACCCAAACCCTAACCCTAACCCTAATCCTAACCCTAACCCTAACCCTAACCCTAACCCTAACCCTAACCCTAACCCTAACCCTAAACCTAACCCTAACTCTAACTCTAACCCTAACACTAACCCTAACCCTAACCCTAAACCCTAACACTAACCCTAACCCTAACCCTAAACCCTAACCCTAACGCTAACCCTAACCCTAACCCTAACCCTAACCCTTACCTTAACACTAACACTAACCCTAACCCTAACCCTAACCCTAAACCCTAACGCTAACCCTAACCCTAACCCTAACCCTAACCATACATCACAAAGACTTGTGGATGCTCTTATTTGAAAGCATTTCGTCCATAGATTGTCCAAAAAAATGAATGGTAACGTTGGGATTCTCCTAACCCTAACCCTAACCCTAACCCTAAACCTAAACCCTAACCCTAATCCTAATGCTAACCCTAAACCTAACTCTAACCCTAACCCTAACCCTAACCCTAACCATACATCACAAAGACTTGTGGATGCTCTTATTTGAAAGCATTTCGTCAATCGATGGTCCAAAAAAAACGAATGGTGATGTTGGGATTCTCCTAACCCTATTCCTAACCTTAACCCTAACCCAAAACCTAACCCTAACCCTAATCCTAACCCTAAACCTAACCCAAAACCTAAACCCTAACCCTAATCCTAACGCTAACCCTAAACCTAACTCTAACCCTAACCCTAACCCTAACCCTAACCATACATCACACAGACTTGTGGATGCTCTTATTTGAAAGCATTTCGTCAATAGATTGTCCAATAAACCGAATGGTGACGTTGGGATTCTCCTAACCCTATTCCTAACCCTAACCCTAACCCAAACCCTAACCCTAACCCTAATCCTAACCCTAACCCTAACCCTAAACCTAACCCTAACTCTAACTCTAACCCTAACACTAACCCTAACCCTAACCCTAACCCTAAACCCTAACACTAACCCTAACCCTAACCCTAACCCTAAACCCTAACCCTAACGCTAACCCTAACCCTAACCCTAACCCTTACCCTTACCCTAACACTAACCCTAACCCTAACCCTAACCCTAACCCTAAACGCTAACCCTAACCCTAACCCTAACCCTAACCCTAACCCTAACCATACATCACAAAGACTTGTGGATGCTCTTATTTGAAAGCATTTCGTCCATAGATTGTCCAAAAAAATGAATGGTAACGTTGGGATTCTCCTAACCCTAACCCTAACCCTAACCCTAACCCTAACCCTAAACCTAAACCCTAACCCTAATCCTAACGCTAACCCTAACCCTAACCCTAACCCTAACCCTTTCCCTAACACTAACCCTAACCCTAAACCCTAACGCTAACCCTAACCCTAACCCTAACCCTAACCCTAACCATACATCACAAAGACTTGTGGATGCTATTATTTGAAAGCATTTCGTCCATAGATTGTCCAAAAAAATGAATGGTAACGTTGGGATTCTCCTAACCCTAACCCTAACCCTAACCCTAACCCTAACCCTAAACCTAAACCCTAACCCTAACGCTAACCCTAAACCTAACTCTAACCCTAACCCTAACCCTAACCCTAACCATACATCACAAAGACTTGTGGATGCTCTTATTTGAAAGCATTTCGTCAATAGATGGTCCAAAAAAACGAATGGTGATGTTGGGATTCTCCTAACCCTATTCCTAACCTTAACCCTAACCCAAAACCTAACCCTAACCCTAATCCTAACCCTAATCCTAACCCTAAACCCTAACCCTAACCCTAACCCTATCCCTAACCATACATCACACAGACTTGTGGATTCTCTTATTTGAAAGCATTTCGTCCATAGATTGTCCAAAAAAACGAATGGTGATGTTGGGATTCTCCTAAACCTATTCCTAACCCTAACCCTAACCATAACACTAACGCTATCCCTAACCCTAACCCTAACCCTAATCCTAACCCTAACCCTACGTCACTCAGACTTGTGGATGCACTTATTTGAAAGCATTTCGTCCATAGATTGTCCAATAAAACGAATGGTGATGTTGGGATTCTCCTAACCCTATTCCTAACCTTAACCCTAACCCAAACCCTAATCCTAATCCTAACCCTAACCCTAACCCTAACCCTAACCCTAACCCTAACTCTAACCCTAAAACGAACCCTAACCATAACCCTAACCCTAAACCCTAACCCTAACCCTAACCCTAACAGTAACCCTAACCCTAACCCTAACCCTTACAATACAACACACAGACTTGTGGATGCTCTTATTTTAAAGCATTTCGTCCATAGATTGTCCAAAAAAACGAATGGTGATGTTGGGATTCTCCGAACCCTATTCCTAACCTTAACCCTAACCCTAACCCTAGTCCTAACCCTAACCCTAACCCTAACTCTAACCCTAACACTAACCCTAACCCTAACCCTAACCCTTACCCTTACCCTTACCCTAACCCTTAACATACATCACACAGACTTGTGGATGCTCTTATTTGAAAGCATTTCGTCCATAGGTGTCCCAAAAAAACGAAAGGTGACTTTGGGATTCTCCTAACCCTTTTCCTAACCTTAACTCTAACCCTAACCCTAACCATAATGCTAACCCTAACCCTAACCCTAACACTAACCCTAACCCTAAACCTAACCCTAACCCTAACACTAACACTAAACCTAACCCTAACCCTAACCCTAAACCTAACCCTAACCATAATGCTAACCCAAACCCTAACCCTAACCTTAATCCTAACCCTAACCCTAACCCAAACTCTAACCCTAACACTAACCCTAACCCTAATCCTAACCCTAACCCTAACCTTAATCCTAAACCCTAATCCTAACCCAAACCCTGACGCTAACCCTAACCCTAACCCTAACCCTAACCCTAACCATACATCACACAGACTTGTGGATGCTCTTATTTGAAAGCATTTCGTCCATAGATTGTCCAAAAAACCGAATGGTGACTTTGGGATTCTCCTAACCCTATTCCTAACCCTAACCCTAAACCCTAAACCCTAACCCTAACTCTAACCCTAACCCTATCCCTAACTCTAACCCTAACCCTAACCCTAACCCTAACCCTAAACCCTAACCCTAACGCTAACCCTAACCCTAACCCTAACCCTAACCATACATCACACAGACTTGTGGATGCTCTAATTTGAAAGCATTTCGTCCATAGATTGTCCAAAAAAACGAATGGTGATGTTGGGATTCTCCTAAACCTATTCCTAACCCTAAACCTAACCCTAAACCTAAACCCTAACCCTAATCCTAACGCTAACCCTAAACCTAACTCTAACCCTAACCCTAACCCTAACCCTAACCATACATCACACAGACTTGTGGATGCTCTTATTTGAAAGCATTTCGTCAATAGATGGTCCCAAAAAACGAATGGTGATGTTGGGATTCTCCTAACCCTATTCCTAACCTTAACC
>CM042390.1:23439971-23442471 GCA_023634145.1 Thymallus thymallus
AGGCAATAGCTGCCCCCAAAATTGTGGCTACTATGGTTTTCCATTTACCAAATATTTCATCAAACCATCCTGTCACAGATGTATCAATCCCCGAGTTCTCAGCCCACTCTTCACTTAGAGCCGTCAACCCTGCAAGAGCTCTGGTAATTGTGCCATCCGGTGCTGTATTGTTTGGAATGAAGGTACAACAATGAGCCCCTACCATTCTACATACCCCGCCCTTTTCTGCTAATAACATATCGAGAGCAAGCCTATTTTGCCAGGTCATGAGTGAGGTGGCGGATAATTGGTCAGAGATCCCCTTTACTGCATCTCTAGTCTGATTCACAAATCGTTGTTGGTTGTAATAAATATAATTAATCCAATCCACATTTTTATTGATCGTAACCCACCAAAAGAATGTCGTAGTGAAACCTTCACCTATTTGGTTCATAGCTTTATATTCATCAGGAACTCCCCTAGGAATCCCAATCGCATCCATCCAGATGGGGCTATCCTCATCATTGTCAAAACCCCTCCTATGTCTGTTTAACCCTTTCTCTGGTTTCTGGTGACTAATTCTAACTGGTTGAACCAATAGAACCGGGGCGCAGGTACCTCCCCACCCTTCCGGCAGTGTCTGCCTTATACGGCCTTTACTGGTACACGCCCACCACACATCAATTACTGGGGCTGTGAAGTTCAGCAGTTTCTCCCGTTCCTTGGAACCACACACCTTGTGCATCTGCTTCATCATAGATTCTAGTTTGTCTACGTCTAGACCCCCATCGAACCCATATTTCTTTCTCCACTTCGGACCGTAATAAGTATTACGTCTATCCTTAGCTTCCATATATCGCTCATCACCGGTCAATTCCAGGACTTCCTTTGAGGATTTAATTCCCATGGTGGTAAAAGAGGACACCTCACCTATTAAAGTTCACCCTCGTCCTATGTTTTACTGGACTACTAGCGCGTGGTTTTCTCCAGATAAACGTCTAAAAACGAAAGTTCACTTTCTTCCTGTATTCCTACTGACGATCCCAGATTGCCTCGATACAGAGTAGTTACTTTCCTCCTGTATTCCTACTGACGATCCCAGATCGCCTCGATACAGAGTAGTTACTTTCCTCCTGTATTCCTACTGACGATCCCAGATCGCCTCGATACAGAGTAGTTTATATTGGTAATGGCCTCAATCTACCTGGAGTCTTTTCGGACACCGTTCCGTTTTGGCTCCAAACCCAATTCCTATCTTCCAATTGCATAGAATACTTCGTTGCCTTTAAAACTTTTCTCCACACAAAATTCTAAAGATAGGTCACCAGGATGGACAGCCCATAGCGGACCTGGAATAGTTTAACACCTAGATCACATTAAAACCCTTATTATTCCTATCATTTAATGCAATCATACAGGTATTATTCCCCCAAATCCATATGAATAAAAATCACTGACCGTATCCTTGCAGCTGGGACTAAATGTTGGTTTGGATCTCGTCACTGTTTGACTGTCGCGTCCAGTTTTCCACCGGCCTGAAATAACCCTCAATTTCAGAGGTCAGGTCTTTGTTCTTACGGATATAAAATCCGCCCGTGCACGGTTTCGGTGTGTCCCTGGCACGACAGCAACAAGTATGGAGAGTCCGCTCGAAGGACCAAATTGTCACGAGGATTTCTATCCCAATGTTCTAAATGAACTTTTTAGCTCTATCTGTATCCTGAAGGTTGTAAATTCTTCAGTTTGGTTAAATAATACAGAGAGAGTTCCAGCATTGCAAAATGGTCAGTCTTTATTCATAGAGAGCTCTGCCGAAAGGAAAACACAAAACACTTTTATAAAATCCAGTCAGCAAAGTCTCCCCCCTGTTTTATGGCCTGCAAGTTCTCAGGATCTGTCTTCAAAGACCCTCTTCAGTTGCTAATGTTTACTCACACCTCGAAGACCAGGCCCCAATCCTGATGGATGGGGCCCTGTGAACTTTTATGGCCGCATAATCTCCTGCAGGTCTAACAGCTTTCACAAATGGTCTTGTCTCCTTCATTGTCTTAACCACATCCTGGCTCATTTACCAAATGGTAACATTCTAACCTGGTCTGAACATTGTCTATGTTCGCACATTCTTAGAATCATAATCTTGTAATTCTAATACATCTCACACATTACAACGTTTCAGGGTGAAACATCTTAGTCATTAACATTAAACATACAAATTCCTTTATCATAACCCTAACGCTAACCCTAACGCTAACCCTAACCCTAACCCTAACCCTAACCCTAACCCTAACCCTAACGCTAACCCTAACCCTAACCCTAACCATACATCACACAGACTTGTGGATGCTCTTATTTGAAAGCATTTCGTCCATAGATTGTCCAAAAAATGTAATGGTGACGTTGGGATTCTCCTAACTCTATTCCTAACCCTAACCCTAACCCTAACACTAACCCTAACCCTAACCCTAACTCTAACTCTAACCCAAACACTAACCCTAACCCTAACCCTAACCCCAACCCCAAA
>CM042390.1:23454971-23457471 GCA_023634145.1 Thymallus thymallus
AAAAAACCGAATGGTGACGTTGGGATTCTCCTAACCCTATTCCTAACCCTAACCCTAACCCTAAACCCTAACCCTAACCCTAACGCTAACCCTAACCCTAACACTAACCCTAACCATACAGACTTGTGGATGCTCTTATTTGAAAGCATTTCGTCCATAGATTGTCCAATAAACCGAATGGTGACGTTGGGATTCTCCTAACCCTATTCCTAACCCTAACCCTAACCCTAACCCTAACCCTAACCCTAAACCCTAACCCAAACCCTAACGCTAACCCTAACCCTAACCCTAACCATACATCACACAGACCTGTGGATACTCTTATTTGAAAGCATTTCGTCCATAGATTGTCCAAAAAAACTAATGGTGACGTTGGGATTCTCCTAACCCTATTCCTATTCCTAACCCTAAACCCTAACCCTAACCCAAACCCTAAACCCTAACCCAAATCGTAACCCTAACCCTAACCCTAACCCTAACCTTACCCCTAACCCTAACACTAACCCTAACCCTAACCATACATCACACAGACTTGTGGATGCTCTTAATTGAAAGCATTTCGTCCATAGATTGTCCAATAAACCGAATGGTGACATTGGGATTCTCCTAACTCTATTCCTAACCCTAACCCTAACCCTAACCCTAACCCTAACCCAAACCCTAAACCCTAACCATACAGACCTGTGGATACTCTTATTTGAAAGCATTTCGTCCATAGATTGTCCAAAAAAACTAATGGTGACGTTGGGATTCTCCTAACCCTATTCCTATTCCTAACCCTAACCCTAAACCCTAACCCAAACCCTAATGCTAACCCTAACCCTAACACTAACCCTAACCCTAACCCTAACCCTAACCCTAACCCTAACCCTAACCCAAACACTAACCCTAACCCTAACCCTAACTCTAACCCAAACACTAACCCTAACCCTAACCCTAACCCCAACCCTAAACCCTAACCCAAACCCTAACGCTAACTCTAACCCTAACCCTAACCCTAACCTTACCCCTAACCCTAACACTAACCCTAACCCTAACCATACATCACACAGACTTGTGGATGCTCTTAATTGAAAGCATTTCGTCCATAGATTGTTCAAAAAAATGAATGGTGACGTTGGGATTCTCCTAACCCTATTCCTAACCTTTACCCTAACCCTAACCCTAACCCTAAACCCTAACCCTAACCCTAACCATACAGACTTGTTGATGCTCTTATTTGAAAGCATTTCGTCCATAGATTGTCCAAAAAACCGAATGGTGACTTTGGGATTCTCCTAACCCTATTCCTAACCCTAACCCTAACCCTAAACCCTAACCCTAACCCTAACCCTAACACTAACCCTAACCATACAGACTTGTGGATGCTCTTATTTGAAAGCATTTCGTCCATAGATTGTCCAATAAACCGAATGGTGACGTTGGGATTCTCCTAACCCTATTCCTAACCCTAACCCTAACCCTAACCCTAACCCTAACCCTAACCCTAACCCTAACCCTAACCATACATCACACAGACTTGTGGATGCTCTTATTTGAAAGCATTTCGTCCATAGATTGTCCCAAAAAATGAATGGTGACGTTGGGATTCTCCTAACCCTAACCCTAACCCTAACACTAACCCTAAACCCTAACCTTACCCCTAACCCTAACACTAACACTAACACTAACCCTAACCCTAACCCTAACCCTAACCCTAACCCTAACCCTAACCCTAAACCTAATCCCCAACCCCAACCCCAACCCCAACCCCAACCCCATCCCTAACCCTAACCCTAAACCCTAACCCAAACACTAACACTAACACTAACCCTAACCCTATCCCTATCCCTATCCCTAACCCTAACCCTAACCCTAACCCTAACCATACATCACACAGACTTGAGGATGCTCTAATTTGAAAGCATTTCGTCCATAGATTGTCCAAAAAAATGAATGGTAACGTTGGGATTCTCCTAACCCTATTCCTAACCCTAACCCTAACACTAACCCTAAACCCTAACCCTAACCCTAACCCTAACCCTAACCCTAACCCTATCCCTAACCCTAACGCTAACCATAACCCTAACCCTAACCCTAACCCTAACCCTAACCATACAGACTTGTGGATGCTCTTATTTGAAAGCATTTCGTCCATAGATTGTCCAATAAAACGAATGGTGACGTTGGGATTCTCCTATTCCTATTCCTAACCCTAAACCCTAACCCTAACCCTAACCCAAACCCTAAACCCTAACCATACAGGCTTGTTGATGGTCTTATTTGAAAGCATTTCGTCCATAGATTGTTCAAAAAAACTGAATGGTGACGTTGGGATTCTCCTAACCCTATTCCTAACCTTTACCTTAACCCTAACCCTAACCCTAAACCCTAACCCTAACCCTAACCATACAGACTTGTTGATGCTCTTATTTGAAAGCATTTCGTCCATAGATTGTCCAAAAAACCGAATGGTGACGTTGGGATTCTCCTAACCCTATTCCTAACCCTAACCCTACCC
>CM042390.1:23472471-23492471 GCA_023634145.1 Thymallus thymallus
ACCTAAACCTAACCCTAACCATACATCACACATACTTGTGGATGCTCTTATTTGAAAGCATTTCATCCATAGATTGTCCAAAAAAACTAATGGTGACGTTGGGATTCTCCTAACCATACACCTAACCCTAACCCTAAACTAACCCTAACCCTAACCCTAACCATACATCACACATACTTGTGGATGCTCTTATTTGAAAGCATTTCGTCCATTGATTATCCAAAAAAATGAATGGTGACGTTGGGATTCTCCTAACCCTATTCCTAACCCTAACCCTACCCCTAACCCTAACACTAACCCTAAACCCTAACTCAAACCCTAACCCTGACACTAACACTAACCCTAACCCTAACCCCAACCCTAACTATACATCACACAGACTTGTGGATGCTCTTATTTGAAAGAATTTCATCCATAGATTGTCCTAAAAATAAAATGGTGTTGTTGTGATTCTCCTAACCCTAACCCTAACCCTAACCCTAAACCCTAACCCTAATCCTAACAATACATCACACAGACTTGTGGATGCTCTTATTTGAAATAAATTCATCCATAGATTGTCCTAAAAATAAAATGGTGTTGTTGGGATTCTCCTAACCCTAACCCTAACCCTAACCCTATATCCTAACGCTAACCCTAACCCTAACCCTAACTATACATCACACAGACTTGTGGATGCTCTTATTTGAAAGAATTTCATCCATAGATTGTCCTAAAAATAGAATGGTGATGTTGCTATTCTCCTAACCCTAAACCTAACCCTGACCCTAACCTTAACCCTAAACCCTAACCCTAACCCTAACCCTAACCCTAACCCTAATCCCTAACCCTAACCCTAATCCTAACCCTAATCCTAACAATACATCACACAGACTTGTGGATGCTCTTATTTGAAAGCATTTCATCCATAGATTGTCTTAAAAATAAAATGGTAATGTTGGGATTCTCCTAACCCTAACCCTAAACCCTAACCCTAACCCTAACCCTAACCCAACCCTAAACCCTAACACTAACACTAACCCTAACCCTAAACCTACACCCTAACCTTAACCCTAACCGTAACCCTAACCCTAACTACAACCCTAAATCCTAACACTAACCCTAAACCCTAACCCTAACCCTAACCCAAACCCTAACGCTAACCCTAACCCTAACCCTAACCCTAACCCTAACCCTAACCATACATCACACATACTTGTGGATGCTCTTATTTGAAAGCATTTCGTCCATAGATTGTCCAAAAAAACGAATGGTGATGTTGGGATTCTCCTAACCCTATTACTAACCCTAACCCTAACCCTACCCCTAACCCTAACACTAATCCTAAACCCTAACTCTAACCCTAACCCTAACCCTAACACTAACCCTAACCCTAACCCTAAACCCTTACCCTAACCTTAACCCTAAACCCTAACACTATCCCTAACCCTAACCCTACACCCTAACCTTAACCCTAACCGTAACCCTAACCCTAACTACAACCCTAAATCCTAACACTAACCCTAACCCTAAACCCTAACCCTAACCCTAACCCTAAATCCTATCGCTAACCCTAAACCTAACCCTAACCCTAACCCTTACTACATCCCTAACCCTAACCCTAACCCTAACTCTAACCCTAAATCCTAACGCTAACCCTAACCCTAACCCTAATCCTATCCCTAACCCTAACCATACATCACACAGGCTTGTGGATGCTCTTATTTGAAAGCATTTCATCCATAAATTGTCCTAAAAAGAATGGTGATGTTGGGATTCTCCTAACCCTAACCCTAACCCTAACTCTAACCCTAAACCCTAACCCTAACGCTAACGCTAACCCTAACCCTAATCCTAACCCTAACCCTAAACCTAAGCCTAACCCTAACCCTAACTCTAACGCTAACTCTAATCCTAACCCTAACCCTAACCATACATCACACAGACTTGTGGATGCTCTTATTTTAAAGCATTATTCCATAGATGGTCCAAAAAAACGAATGGTGACGTTGGGATTCTCCTAACCCTATTCCTAACCCTAACCCTAACCCTAACCATAACCCTAACCCTAACCCTAACTATACATCAAACAGACTTGTGGATGCTCTTATTTGAAAGAATTACATCCGTAGGTTGTCCTAAAAATAAAATGGTGATGTTGGGATTCTCCTAACCCTATTCCTAACCCTAACCCTAACCCTAACCCTAACCCTAACCCTAACCATACATCACACAGACTTGTTGAAACCCTTATTTGAAAGCATTTCATCCATAAATTGTACTAAAAAAAGATTGGTGATGTTGAGATTCTCCTAACCCTAAACATAACATTAACCCTAACCCTAACCCTAACACTAACACTAACCCAAACACTAACCCTAACCCTAACCCTAACCCTAACCCTAACCCTAAACCCTAACCCAAACCCTAACGCTAACGCTAACCCTAACCCTAACCCTAACCCTTACCCTAACCATACATCACACAGACTTGTAGATGCTCTTATTTGAAAGCATTTCGTCCATAGATGGTCCAAAAAAACGAATGGTGACGTTGGGATTCTCCTAACCCTATTCCTAACGCTAACCCTAACCCTAACACTAACCCTAACCCTAACCCTAACCCTAACCCTAACCCTAACTCTAACCCAAACACTAACCCTAACCCTAACCCCAACCCTAAACCCTAACCCAAACCCTAACGCTAACCCTAACCCTAACCCTAACCCTAACCCTAACCCTAACCATACATCACACAGACTTGTAGATGCTCTTATTTGAAAGCATTTCGTCCATAGATTGTCCAAAAAAATGAATGGTGACATTGGGATTCTCCTAACCCTATTCCTAACACTAACCCTAACCCTAACCTTACCCCTAACCCTAACACTAACCCTAAACCCTAACCCTAACGCTAACCCTAACCCTAACCCTAACCCTAACTCTAACTCTAACCCAAACACTAACCCTAACCCTAACCCTAACCCCAACCCTAAACCCTAACCCAAACCCTAACGCTAACGCTAACCCTAACCCTAACCCTAACCCTAACCATACATCACACAGACTTGTAGATGCTCTTATTTGAAAGCATTTCGTCCATAGATTGTCCAAAAAAATGAATGGTGACGTTGGGATTCTCCTAACCCTATTCCTAACACTAACCCTAACCCTAACCTTACCCCTAACCCTAACACTAACCCTAAACCCTAACCCTAACCCTAACCGTAACCCTAACCCTAAACCTAAACCTAAACCTAACCCTAACCCTAACCATACATCACACAGACTTGTGGATGCTCTTATTTGAAAGCATTTCATCCATAGATTGTCCAAAAAAACTAATGGTGACGTTGGGATTCTCCTAACCATACACCTAACCCTAACCCTAAACTAACCCTAACCCTAACCATACATCACACATACTTGTGGATGCTCTTATTTGAAAGCATTTCGTCCATTGATTATCCAAAAAAATGAATGGTGACGTTGGGATTCTCCTAACCCTATTCCTAACCCTAACCCTACCCCTAACCCTAACACTAACCCTAAACCCTAACTCAAACCCTAACCCTGACACTAACACCAACCCTAACCCTAACCCCAACCCTAACTATACATCACACAGACTTGTGGATGCTCTTATTTGAAAGAATTTCATCCATAGATTGTCCAAAAAATAAAATGGTGTTGTTGGGATTCTCCTAACCCTAACCCTAACCCTAACCCTATATCCTAACGCTAACCCTAACCCTAACCCTAACCCTAACCCTAACTATACATCACACAGACTTGTGGATGCTCTTATTTGAAATAAATTCATCCATAGATTGTCCAAAAAATAAAATGGTGTTGTTGGGATTCTCCTAACCCTAACCCTAACCCTAACCCTATATCCTAACGCTAACCCTAACCCTAACCCTAACCCTAACCCTAACTATACATCACACAGACTTGTGGATGCTCTTATTTGAAAGAATTTCATCCATAGATTGTCCTAAAAATAGAATGGTGATGTTGCTATTCTCCTAACCCTAAACCTAACCCTGACCCTAACCTTAACCCTAAACCCTAACCCTAACCCTAACCCTAACCCTAACCCTAATCCCTAACCCTAACCCTAATCCTAACCCTAATCCTAACAATACATCACACAGACTTGTGGATGCTCTTATTTGAAAGCATTTCATCCATAGATTGTCTTAAAAATAAAATGGTAATGTTGGGATTCTCCTAACCCAAAACCCTAACCCTAACACTAACCCTAACCCAACCCTAAACCCTAACACTAACACTAACCCTAACCCTAACCCTACACCCTAACCTTAACCCTAACCGTAACCCTAACCCTAACTACAACCCTAAATCCTAACACTAACCCTAAACCCTAACCCTAACCCTAACCCAAACCCTAACGCTAACCCTAACCCTAACCCTAACCATACATCACACATACTTGTGGATGCTCTTATTTGAAAGCATTTCGTCCATAGATTGTCCAAAAAAATGAATGGTAACTTTGGTATTCTCCTAACCCTATTCCTAACCCTACCCCTAACCCTAACCCTAACCCTAACCCTATCCCTAACCCTAACGCTAACCCTAACCCTAACCCTAACCCTAACCCTAACCCTAACCATACATCACACAGACTTGTGGATGCTCTTATTTGAAAGCATTTCGTCCATAGATTGTCCAAAAAAACGAATGGTAACGTTGGGATTCTCCTAACCCTATTCCTAACCCTAACCCTAACCCTAACCCTAACACTAACCCTAACTCTAACCCAAACACTAACCCTAACCCTAACCCTAACCCTAACCCCAACCCTAAACCCTAACCCAAACCCTAACGCTAACCCTAACCCTAACCCTAACCCTAACCCTTACCCTAACCATAACCCTAACCCTAACCCTAACTATACATCACACAGACTTGTGGATGCTCTTATTTGAAAGAATTACATCCGTAGGTTGTCCTAAAAATAAAATGGTGATGTTGGGATTCTCCTAACCCTATTCCTAACCCTAACCCTAACCCTAACCCTAACCCTAACCCTAACCATACATCACACAGACTTGTTGAAACCCTTATTTGAAAGCATTTCATCCATAAATTGTACTAAAAAAAGATTGGTGATGTTGAGATTCTCCTAACCCTAAACATAACATTAACCCTAACCCTAACCCTAACACTAACACTAACCCAAACACTAACCCTAACCCTAACCCTAACCCTAACCCTAACCCTAAACCCTAACCCAAACCCTAACGCTAACGCTAACCCTAACCCTAACCCTAACCCTTACCCTAACCATACATCACACAGACTTGTAGATGCTCTTATTTGAAAGCATTTCGTCCATAGATGGTCCAAAAAAACGAATGGTGACGTTGGGATTCTCCTAACCCTATTCCTAACGCTAACCCTAACCCTAACACTAACCCTAACCCTAACCCTAACCCTAACCCTAACCCTAACCCTAACTCTAACCCAAACACTAACCCTAACCCTAACCCCAACCCTAAACCCTAACCCAAACCCTAACGCTAACCCTAACCCTAACCCTAACCCTAACCCTAACCCTAACCATACATCACACAGACTTGTAGATGCTCTTATTTGAAAGCATTTCGTCCATAGATTGTCCAAAAAAATGAATGGTGACATTGGGATTCTCCTAACCCTATTCCTAACACTAACCCTAACCCTAACCTTACCCCTAACCCTAACACTAACCCTAAACCCTAACCCTAACGCTAACCCTAACCCTAACCCTAACCCTAACTCTAACTCTAACCCAAACACTAACCCTAACCCTAACCCTAACCCCAACCCTAAACCCTAACCCAAACCCTAACGCTAACGCTAACCCTAACCCTAACCCTAACCCTAACCATACATCACACAGACTTGTAGATGCTCTTATTTGAAAGCATTTCGTCCATAGATTGTCCAAAAAAATGAATGGTGACGTTGGGATTCTCCTAACCCTATTCCTAACACTAACCCTAACCCTAACCTTACCCCTAACCCTAACACTAACCCTAAACCCTAACCCTAACCCTAACCGTAACCCTAACCCTAAACCTAAACCTAAACCTAACCCTAACCCTAACCATACATCACACAGACTTGTGGATGCTCTTATTTGAAAGCATTTCATCCATAGATTGTCCAAAAAAACTAATGGTGACGTTGGGATTCTCCTAACCATACACCTAACCCTAACCCTAAACTAACCCTAACCCTAACCATACATCACACATACTTGTGGATGCTCTTATTTGAAAGCATTTCGTCCATTGATTATCCAAAAAAATGAATGGTGACGTTGGGATTCTCCTAACCCTATTCCTAACCCTAACCCTACCCCTAACCCTAACACTAACCCTAAACCCTAACTCAAACCCTAACCCTGACACTAACACCAACCCTAACCCTAACCCCAACCCTAACTATACATCACACAGACTTGTGGATGCTCTTATTTGAAAGAATTTCATCCATAGATTGTCCAAAAAATAAAATGGTGTTGTTGGGATTCTCCTAACCCTAACCCTAACCCTAACCCTATATCCTAACGCTAACCCTAACCCTAACCCTAACCCTAACCCTAACTATACATCACACAGACTTGTGGATGCTCTTATTTGAAATAAATTCATCCATAGATTGTCCAAAAAATAAAATGGTGTTGTTGGGATTCTCCTAACCCTAACCCTAACCCTAACCCTATATCCTAACGCTAACCCTAACCCTAACCCTAACCCTAACCCTAACTATACATCACACAGACTTGTGGATGCTCTTATTTGAAAGAATTTCATCCATAGATTGTCCTAAAAATAGAATGGTGATGTTGCTATTCTCCTAACCCTAAACCTAACCCTGACCCTAACCTTAACCCTAAACCCTAACCCTAACCCTAACCCTAACCCTAACCCTAATCCCTAACCCTAACCCTAATCCTAACCCTAATCCTAACAATACATCACACAGACTTGTGGATGCTCTTATTTGAAAGCATTTCATCCATAGATTGTCTTAAAAATAAAATGGTAATGTTGGGATTCTCCTAACCCAAAACCCTAACCCTAACACTAACCCTAACCCAACCCTAAACCCTAACACTAACACTAACCCTAACCCTAACCCTACACCCTAACCTTAACCCTAACCGTAACCCTAACCCTAACTACAACCCTAAATCCTAACACTAACCCTAAACCCTAACCCTAACCCTAACCCAAACCCTAACGCTAACCCTAACCCTAACCTTACCCCTAACCCTAACACTAACCCTAAACCCTAACCCTAACGCTAACCCTAACCCTAACCCTAACCCTAACTCTAACTCTAACCCAAACACTAACCCTAACCCTAACCCTAACCCCAACCCTAAACCCTAACCCAAACCCTAACGCTAACGCTAACCCTAACCCTAACCCTAACCCTAACCATACATCACACAGACTTGTAGATGCTCTTATTTGAAAGCATTTCGTCCATAGATTGTCCAAAAAAATGAATGGTGACGTTGGGATTCTCCTAACCCTATTCCTAACACTAACCCTAACCCTAACCTTACCCCTAACCCTAACACTAACCCTAAACCCTAACCCTAACCCTAACCGTAACCCTAACCCTAAACCTAAACCTAAACCTAACCCTAACCCTAACTATACATCACACAGACTTGTGGATGCTCTTATTTGAAAGAATTACATCCGTAGGTTGTCCTAAAAATAAAATGGTGATGTTGGGATTCTCCTAACCCTATTCCTAACCCTAACCCTAACCCTAACCCTAACCCTAACCCTAACCATACATCACACAGACTTGTTGAAACCCTTATTTGAAAGCATTTCATCCATAAATTGTACTAAAAAAAGATTGGTGATGTTGAGATTCTCCTAACCCTAAACATAACATTAACCCTAACCCTAACCCTAACACTAACACTAACCCAAACACTAACCCTAACCCTAACCCTAACCCTAACCCTAACCCTAAACCCTAACCCAAACCCTAACGCTAACGCTAACCCTAACCCTAACCCTAACCCTTACCCTAACCATACATCACACAGACTTGTAGATGCTCTTATTTGAAAGCATTTCGTCCATAGATGGTCCAAAAAAACGAATGGTGACGTTGGGATTCTCCTAACCCTATTCCTAACGCTAACCCTAACCCTAACACTAACCCTAACCCTAACCCTAACCCTAACCCTAACCCTAACCCTAACCCTAACTCTAACCCAAACACTAACCCTAACCCTAACCCCAACCCTAAACCCTAACCCAAACCCTAACGCTAACCCTAACCCTAACCCTAACCCTAACCCTAACCCTAACCATACATCACACAGACTTGTAGATGCTCTTATTTGAAAGCATTTCGTCCATAGATTGTCCAAAAAAATGAATGGTGACATTGGGATTCTCCTAACCCTATTCCTAACACTAACCCTAACCCTAACCTTACCCCTAACCCTAACACTAACCCTAAACCCTAACCCTAACGCTAACCCTAACCCTAACCCTAACCCTAACTCTAACTCTAACCCAAACACTAACCCTAACCCTAACCCTAACCCCAACCCTAAACCCTAACCCAAACCCTAACGCTAACGCTAACCCTAACCCTAACCCTAACCCTAACCATACATCACACAGACTTGTAGATGCTCTTATTTGAAAGCATTTCGTCCATAGATTGTCCAAAAAAATGAATGGTGACGTTGGGATTCTCCTAACCCTATTCCTAACACTAACCCTAACCCTAACCTTACCCCTAACCCTAACACTAACCCTAAACCCTAACCCTAACCCTAACCGTAACCCTAACCCTAAACCTAAACCTAAACCTAACCCTAACCCTAACCATACATCACACAGACTTGTGGATGCTCTTATTTGAAAGCATTTCATCCATAGATTGTCCAAAAAAACTAATGGTGACGTTGGGATTCTCCTAACCATACACCTAACCCTAACCCTAAACTAACCCTAACCCTAACCATACATCACACATACTTGTGGATGCTCTTATTTGAAAGCATTTCGTCCATTGATTATCCAAAAAAATGAATGGTGACGTTGGGATTCTCCTAACCCTATTCCTAACCCTAACCCTACCCCTAACCCTAACACTAACCCTAAACCCTAACTCAAACCCTAACCCTGACACTAACACCAACCCTAACCCTAACCCCAACCCTAACTATACATCACACAGACTTGTGGATGCTCTTATTTGAAAGAATTTCATCCATAGATTGTCCAAAAAATAAAATGGTGTTGTTGGGATTCTCCTAACCCTAACCCTAACCCTAACCCTATATCCTAACGCTAACCCTAACCCTAACCCTAACCCTAACCCTAACTATACATCACACAGACTTGTGGATGCTCTTATTTGAAATAAATTCATCCATAGATTGTCCAAAAAATAAAATGGTGTTGTTGGGATTCTCCTAACCCTAACCCTAACCCTAACCCTATATCCTAACGCTAACCCTAACCCTAACCCTAACCCTAACCCTAACTATACATCACACAGACTTGTGGATGCTCTTATTTGAAAGAATTTCATCCATAGATTGTCCTAAAAATAGAATGGTGATGTTGCTATTCTCCTAACCCTAAACCTAACCCTGACCCTAACCTTAACCCTAAACCCTAACCCTAACCCTAACCCTAACCCTAACCCTAATCCCTAACCCTAACCCTAATCCTAACCCTAATCCTAACAATACATCACACAGACTTGTGGATGCTCTTATTTGAAAGCATTTCATCCATAGATTGTCTTAAAAATAAAATGGTAATGTTGGGATTCTCCTAACCCAAAACCCTAACCCTAACACTAACCCTAACCCAACCCTAAACCCTAACACTAACACTAACCCTAACCCTAACCCTACACCCTAACCTTAACCCTAACCGTAACCCTAACCCTAACTACAACCCTAAATCCTAACACTAACCCTAAACCCTAACCCTAACCCTAACCCAAACCCTAACGCTAACCCTAACCCTAACCCTAACCATACATCACACATACTTGTGGATGCTCTTATTTGAAAGCATTTCGTCCATAGATTGTCCAAAAAAATGAATGGTAACTTTGGTATTCTCCTAACCCTATTCCTAACCCTACCCCTAACCCTAACCCTAACCCTATCCCTAACCCTAACGCTAACCCTAACCCTAACCCTAACCCTAACCCTAACCCTAACCCTAACCATACATCACACAGACTTGTGGATGCTCTTATTTGAAAGCATTTCGTCCATAGATTGTCCAAAAAAACGAATGGTAACGTTGGGATTCTCCTAACCCTATTCCTAACCCTAACCCTAACCCTAACCCTAACACTAACCCTAACTCTAACCCAAACACTAACCCTAACCCTAACCCTAACCCTAACCCCAACCCTAAACCCTAACCCAAACCCTAACGCTAACCCTAACCCTAACCCTAACCCTAACCCTTACCCTAACCATACATCACACAGACTTGTAGATGCTCTTATTTGAAAGCATTTCGTCCATAGATGGTCCAAAAAAAACGAATGGTGACGTTGGGATTCTCCTAACCCTATTCCTAACCCTAACCCTAACCCTAACACTAACAATAACCCTAACCCTAACCCTAACCCTAACCCTAACTCTAACCCAAACACTAACCCTAACCCTAACCCCAACCCTAAACCCTAACCCAAACCCTAACGCTAACCCTAACCCTAACCCTAACCCTAACCCTAACCATACATCACACAGACTTGTAGATGCTCTTATTTGAAAGCATTTCGTCCATAGATTGTCCAAAAAAATGAATGGTGACGTTGGGATTCTCCTAACCCTATTCCTAACACTAACCCTAACCCTAACCTTACCCCTAACCCTAACACTAACCCTAAACCCTAACCCTAACGCTAACCCTAACCCTAACCCTAACTCTAACTCTAACCCAAACACTAACCCTAACCCTAACCCTAACCCTAACCCCAACCCTAAACCCTAACCCAAACCCTAACGCTAACCCTAACCCTAACCCTAACCCTAACCATACATCACACAGACTTGTAGATGCTCTTATTTGAAAGCATTTCGTCCATAGATTGTCCAAAAAAATGAATGGTGACGTTGGGATTCTCCTAACCCTATTCCTAACACTAACCCTAACCCTAACCTTACCCCTAACCCTAACACTAACCCTAAACCCTAACCCTAACCCTAACCCTAACCCTAACCCTAACCCTAAACCTAAACCTAAACCTAAACCTAACCCTAACCATACATCACACAGACTTGTGGATGCTCTTATTTGAAAGCATTTCATCCATAGATTGTCCAAAAAAACTAATGGTGACGTTGGGATTCTCCTAACCATACACCTAACCCTAACCCTAAACTAACCCTAACCCTAACCCTAACCATACATCACACATACTTGTGGATGCTCTTATTTGAAAGCATTTCGTCCATTGATTATCCAAAAAAATGAATGGTGACGTTGGGATTCTCCTAACCCTATTCCTAACCCTAACCCTACCCCTAACCCTATCACTAACCCTAAACCCTAACTCAAACCCTAACCCTGACACTAACACCAACCCTAACCCTAACCCCAACCCTAACTATACATCACACAGACTTGTGGATGCTCTTATTTGAAAGAATTTCATCCATAGATTGTTCTAAAAATAAAATGGTGTTGTTGTGATTCTCCTAAACCTAACCCTAACCCTAACCCTAAACCCTAACCCTAATCCTAACAATACATCACACAGACTTGTGGATGCTCTTATTTGAAATAAATTCATCCATAGATTGTCCAAAAAATAAAATGGTGTTGTTGGGATTCTCCTAACCCTAACCCTAACCCTAACCCTATATCCTAACGCTAACCCTAACCCTAACCCTAACCCTAACCCTAACTATACATCACACAGACTTGTGGATGCTCTTATTTGAAAGAATTTCATCCATAGATTGTCCTAAAAATAGAATGGTGATGTTGCTATTCTCCTAACCCTAAACCTAACCCTGACCCTGACCCTAACCTTAACCCTAAACCCTAACCCTAACCCTAACCCTAACCCTAACCCTAACCCTAACCCTAATCCCTAACCCTAACCCTAATCCTAACCCTAATCCTAACAATACATCACACAGACTTGTGGATGCTCTTATTTGAAAGCATTTCATCCATAGATTGTCTTAAAAATAAAATGGTAATGTTGGGATTCTCCTAACCCAAAACCCTAATCCTAACACTAACCCTAACCCAACCCTAAACCCTAACACTAACACTAACCCTAACCCTAACCCTACACCCTAACCTTAACCCTAACCGTAACCCTAACCCTAACTACAACCCTAAATCCTAACACTAACCCTAAACCCTAACCCTAACCCTAACCCAAACCCTAACCCTAACCCTAACCCTAATCCTAACAATACATCACACAGACTTGTGGATGCTCTTATTTGAAAGCATTTCATCCATAGATTGTCTTAAAAATAAAATGGTAATGTTGGGATTCTCCTAACCCAAAACCCTAACCCTAACACTAACCCTAACCCAACCCTAAACCCTAACACTAACACTAACCCTAACCCTAACCCTACACCCTAACCTTAACCCTAACCGTAACCCTAACCCTAACTACAACCCTAAATCCTAACACTAACCCTAAACCCTAACCCTAACCCTAACCCAAACCCTAACGCTAACCCTAACCCTAACCCTAACCATACATCACACATACTTGTGGATGCTCTTATTTGAAAGCATTTCATCCATAGATTGTCCTAAAAATAAAATGGTGATATTGGGATTCTCCTAACCCTATTCCTAACACTAACCCTAACCCTAACCTTACCCCTAACCCTAACACTAATCCTAAACCCTAACCCTAACGCTAACCCTAACCCTAACCCTAACTCTAACTCTAACCAAAACACTAACCCTAACCCTAACCCTAACCCTAACCCTAACCCCAACCCTAAACCCTAACCCAAACCCTAACGCTAACCCTAACCCTAACCCTAACCCTAACCATACATCACACAGACTTGTAGATGCTCTTATTTGAAAGCATTTCGTCCATAGATTGTCCAAAAAAACTAATGGTGACGTTGGGATTCTCCTAACCATACACCTAACCCTAACCCTAAACTAACCCTAACCCTAACCCTAACCATACATCACACATACTTGTGGATGCTCTTATTTGAAAGCATTTCGTCCATTGATTATCCAAAAAAATGAATGGTGACGTTGGGATTCTCCTAACCCTATTCCTAACCCTAACCCTACCCCTAACCCTAACACTAATCCTAAACCCTAACTCAAACCCTAACCCTGACACTAACACTAACCCTAACCCTAACCCCAACCCTAACTATACATCACACAGACTTGTGGATGCTCTTATTTGAAAGAATTTCATCCATAGATTGTTCTAAAAATAAAATGGTGTTGTTGTGATTCTCCTAACCCTAACCCTAACCCTAACAATAAACCCTAACCCTAATCCTAACAATACATCACACAGACTTGTGGATGCTCTTATTTGAAATAAATTCATCCATAGATTGTCCTAAAAATAAAATGGTGTTGTTGGGATTCTCCTAACCCTAACCCTAACCCTAACCCTATATCCTAACGCTAACCCTAACCCTAACCTTACCCCTAACCCTAACACTAATCCTAAACCCTAACCCTAACGCTAACCCTAACCCTAACCCTAACTCTAACTCTAACCAAAACACTAACCCTAACCCTAACCCTAACCCTAACCCCAACCCTAAACCCTAACCCAAACCCTAACGCTAACCCTAACCCTAACCCTAACCCTAACCCTAACCATACATCACACAGACTTGTAGATGCTCTTATTTGAAAGCATTTCGTCCATAGATTGTCCAAAAAAACTAATGGTGACGTTGGGATTCTCCTAACCATACACCTAACCCTAACCCTAAACTAACCCTAACCCTAACCCTAACCCTAACCATACATCACACATACTTGTGGATGCTCTTATTTGAAAGCATTTCGTCCATTGATTATCCAAAAAAATGAATGGTGACGTTGGGATTCTCCTAACCCTATTCCTAACCCTAACCCTACCCCTAACCCTAACACTAATCCTAAACCCTAACTCAAACCCTAACCCTGACACTAACACTAACCCTAACCCTAACCCTAACCCCAACCCTAACTATACATCACACAGACTTGTGGATGCTCTTATTTGAAAGAATTTCATCCATAGATTGTTCTAAAAATAAAATGGTGTTGTTGTGATTCTCCTAACCCTAACCCTAACCCTAACAATAAACCCTAACCCTAATCCTAACAATACATCACACAGACTTGTGGATGCTCTTATTTGAAATAAATTCATCCATAGATTGTCCTAAAAATAAAATGGTGTTGTTGGGATTCTCCTAACCCTAACCCTAACCCTAACCCTATATCCTAACGCTAACCCTAACCCTAACCCTAACCCTAACCCTAACCCTAACTATACATCACACAGACTTGTGGATGCTCTTATTTGAAAGAATTTCATCCATAGATTGTCCTAAAAATAGAATGGTGATGTTGCTATTCTCCTAACCCTAAACCTAACCCTGACCCTAACCTTAACCCTAAACCCTAACCCTAACCCTAACCCTAATCCCTAACCCTAACCCTAATCCTAACCCTAATCCTAACAATACATCACACAGACTTGTGGATGCTCTTATTTGAAAGCATTTCATCCATAGATTGTCTTAAAAATAAAATGGTAATGTTGGGATTCTCCTAACCCTAAACCCTAACCCTAACCCTAACCCTAACCCAACCCTAAACCCTAACACTAACCCTAACCCTAACCCTACACCCTAACCTTAACCCTAACCGTAACCCTAACCCTAACTACAACCCTAAATCCTAACACTAACCCTAAACCCTAACCCTAACCCTAACCCAAATCCTAACGCTAACCCTAACCCTAACCCTAACCATACATCACACAGACTTGTAGATGCTCTTATTTGAAAGCATTTCGTCCATAGATTGTCCAAAAAAACTAATGGTGACGTTGGGATTCTCCTAACCATACACCTAACCCTAACCCTAAACTAACCCTAACCCTAACCTTAACCATACATCACACATACTTGTGGATGCTCTTATTTGAAAGCATTTCGTCCATTGATTATCCAAAAAAATGAATGGTGACGTTGGGATTCTCCTAACCCTATTCCTAACCCTAACCCTACCCCTAACCCTAACACTAATCCTAAACCCTAACTCAAACCCTAACCCTGACACTAACACTAACCCTAACCCTAACCCCAACCCTAACTATACATCACACAGACTTGTGGATGCTCTTATTTGAAAGAATTTCATCCATAGATTGTTCTAAAAATAAAATGGTGTTGTTGTGATTCTCCTAACCCTAACCCTAACCCTAACAATAAACCCTAACCCTAATCCTAACAATACATCACACAGACTTGTGGATGCTCTTATTTGAAATAAATTCATCCATAGATTGTCCTAAAAATAAAATGGTGTTGTTGGGATTCTCCTAACCCTAACCCTAACCCTAACCCTATATCCTAACGCTAACCCTAACCCTAACCCTAACCCTAACCCTAACCCTAACTATACATCACACAGACTTGTGGATGCTCTTATTTGAAAGAATTTCATCCATAGATTGTCCTAAAAATAGAATGGTGATGTTGCTATTCTCCTAACCCTAAACCTAACCCTGACCCTAACCTTAACCCTAAACCCTAACCCTAACCCTAACCCTAATCCCTAACCCTAACCCTAATCCTAACCCTAATCCTAACAATACATCACACAGACTTGTGGATGCTCTTATTTGAAAGCATTTCATCCATAGATTGTCTTAAAAATAAAATGGTAATGTTGGGATTCTCCTAACCCTAAACCCTAACCCTAACCCTAACCCTAACCCAACCCTAACACTAACCCTAACCCTAACCCTACACCCTAACCTTAACCCTAACCGTAACCCTAACCCTAACTACAACCCTAAATCCTAACACTAACCCTAAACCCTAACCCTAACCCTAACCCAAACCCTAACGCTAACCCTAACCCTAACCCTAACCATACATCACACATACTTGTGGATGCTCTTATTTGAAAGCATTTCGTCCATAGATTGTCCAAAAAAACGAATGGTGATATTGGGATTCTCCTAACCCTATTCCTAACCCTAACCCTAACCCTAACCCTAACCCTAACACTAACCCTAACCCTAACCCTAACCCTAACCCTAACCCTAACCCTAACCCTAACCCTAAACCCTTACCCTAACCTTAACCCTAAACCCTAACACTATCCCTAACCCTAACCCTACACCCTAACCTTAACCCTAACCGTAACCCTAACCCTAACTACAACCCTAAATCCTAACACTAACCCTAACCCTAAACCCTAACCCTAACCCTAACCCTAACCCTAAATCCTATCGCTAACCCTAAACCTAACCCTAACCCTAACCCTTACTACATCCCTAACCCTAACCCTAACCCTAACCCTAACCATACATCACACAGGCTTGTGGATGCTCTTATTTGAAAGCATTTCATCCATAAATTGTCCTAAAAAGAATGGTGATGTTGGGATTCTCCTAACCCTAACCCTAACCCTAACTCTAACGTTAAACCCTAAACCCTAACCCTAACGCTAACCCTAACCCTAATCCTAACCCTAACCCTAACCCTAAACCTAAGCCTAACCCTAACCCTAACTCTAACGCTAACTCTAATCCTAACCCTAACCCTAACCATACATCACACAGACTTGTGGATGCCCTTATTTGAAAGCATTTCGTCCATAGATTATCCAAAAAAACGAATGGTGATGTTGGGATTCTCCTAACCCTATTCCTAACCCTAACCCTAACCCTAAACCTAACCACAAACCTAACCCTAACCCTAACCCTAACCCTAACCCTAACCCTAACCCTAACCCTAACCATACATCACACAGACTTGTGGATGCTCTTATTTTAAAGCATTATTCCATAGATGGTCCAAAAAAACGAATGGTGACGTTGGGATTCTCCTAACCCTATTCCTAACCCTAACCCTAACCCTAACCATAACCCTAACCCTAACCCTAACTATACATCACACAGACTTGTGGATGCTCTTATTTGAAAGAATTACATCCGTAGGTTGTCCTAAAAATAAAATGGTGATGTTGGTATTCTCCTAACCCTATTCCTAACCATAACCCTAACCCTAACCCTAACCCTAACCATACATCACACAGACTTGTTGAAACCCTTATTTGAAAGCATTTCATCCATAAATTGTACTAAAAAAAGATTGGTGATGTTGAGATTCTCCTAACCCTAAACATAACATTAACCCTAACCCTAACCCTAACACTAACACTAACACTAACACTAACACTAACACTAACACTAACCCTAACCCTAACCCTAACCCTAAACCCTAACCCTAAACCCTAACCATAACCCTAACCCTAACCCTAACCCTAACCCTAACCCTAACCCTAAACCCTAACACTAACCCTAAACCCTAACTCTAACCCTAACCCTGACACTAACACTAACCCTAACCCTAACCCCAACCCTAACTATACATCACACAGACTTGTGGATGCTCTTATTTGAAAGAATTTCATCCATAGATTGTCCTAAAAATAAAATGGTGTTGTTGGGATTCTCCTAACCCTAACCCTAACCCTAACCCTAAACCCTAACCCTAACCCTAATCCTAACAATACATCACACAGACTTGTGGATGCTCTTATTTGAAATCATTTCATCCATAGATTGTCCTAAAAATAAAATGGTGTTGTTGGGATTCTCCTAACCCTAACCCTAACCCTAACCCTATATCCTAACCCTAACCCTAACCCTAACCATACATCACACAGACTTGTTGAAACCCTTATTTGAAAGCATTTCATCCATAAATTGTACTAAAAAAAGATTGGTGATGTTGAGATTCTCCTAACCCTAAACACAACATTAACCCTAACCCTAACCCTATATCCTAACGCTAACCCTAACCCTAACCCTAACCCTAACCCTAACTATACATCACACAGACTTGTGGATGCTCTTATTTGAAAGAATTTCATCCATAGATTGTCCTAAAAATAGAATGGTTATGTTGCTATTCTCCTAACCCTAAACCTAACCCTAACCCTAACCTTAACCCTAACCCCTAACCCTAACCCTAACCCTAACCCTAACAATACATCACACAGACTTGTGGATGCTCTTATTTGAAATAAATTCATCCATAGATTGTCCTAAAAATAAAATGGTGTTGTTGGGATTCTCCTAACCCTAACCCTAACCCTAACCCTATATCCTAACGCTAACCCTAACCCTAACCCTAACCCTAACCCTAACCCTAACCCTAACTATACATCACACAGACTTGTGGATGCTCTTATTTGAAAGAATTTCATCCATAGATTGTCCTAAAAATAGAATGGTGATGTTGCTATTCTCCTAACCCTAAACCTAACCCTGACCCTAACCTTAACCCTAAACCCTAACCCTAACCCTAACCCTAACCCTAATCCCTAACCCTAACCCTAATCCTAACCCTAATCCTAACAATACATCACACAGACTTGTGGATGCTCTTATTTGAAAGCATTTCATCCATAGATTGTCTTAAAAATAAAATGGTAATGTTGGGATTCTCCTAACCCTAAACCCTAACCCTAACCCTAACCCAACCCTAAACCCTAACACTAACCCTAACCCTAACCCTACACCCTAACCTTAACCCTAACCGTAACCCTAACCCTAACTACAACCCTAAATCCTAACACTAACCCTAAACCCTAACCCTAACCCTAACCCAAACCCTAACGCTAACCCTAACCCTAACCCTAACCATACATCACACATACTTGTGGATGCTCTTATTTGAAAGCATTTCGTCCATAGATTGTCCAAAAAAACGAATGGTGATATTGGGATTCTCCTAACCCTATTCCTAACCCTAACCCTAACCCTACCCCTAACCCTAACACTAACCCTAAACCCTAACTCTAACCCTAACCCTAACCCTAACCCTAACACTAACCCTAACACTAACCCTAAACCCTTACCCTAACCTTAACCCTAAACCCTAACACTATCCCTAACCCTAACCCTACACCCTAACCTTAACCCTAACCGTAACCCTAACCCTAACTACAACCCTAAATCCTAACACTAACCCTAACCCTAAACCCTAACCCTAACCCTAACCCTAAATCCTATCGCTAACCCTAAACCTAACCCTAACCCTAACCCTTACTACATCCCTAACCCTAACCCTAACCCTAACCCTAACCATACATCACACAGGCTTGTGGATGCTCTTATTTGAAAGCATTTCATCCATAAATTGTCCTAAAAAGAATGGTGATGTTGGGATTCTCCTAACCCTAACCCTAACCCTAACTCTAACGTTAAACCCTAAACCCTAACCCTAACGCTAACCCTAACCCTAATCCTAACCCTAACCCTAAACCTAAGCCTAACCCTAACCCTAACTCTAACGCTAACTCTAATCCTAACCCTAACCCTAACCATACATCACACAGACTTGTGGATGCCCTTATTTGAAAGCATTTCGTCCATAGATTATCCAAAAAAACGAATGGTGATGTTGGGATTCTCCTAACCCTATTCCTAACCCTAACCCTAACCCTAAACCTAACCACAAACCTAACCCTAACCCTAACCCTAACCCTAACCCTAACCATACATCACACAGATTTGTGGATGCTCTTATTTTAAAGCATTATTCCATAGATGGTCCAAAAAAACGAATGGTGACGTTGGGATTCTCCTAACCCTATTCCTAACCCTAACCCTAACCCTAACCATAACCCTAACCCTAACCCTAACCCTAACTATACATCACACAGACTTGTGGATGCTCTTATTTGAAAGAATTACATCCGTAGGTTGTCCTAAAAA
>CM042390.1:23494971-23499971 GCA_023634145.1 Thymallus thymallus
GTCCAAAAAAACGAATGGTGACGTTGGGATTCTCCTAACCCTATTCCTAACCCTAACCCTAACCCTAACCCTAACCATAACCCTAACCCTAACCCTAACCCTAACCCTAACTATACATCACACAGACTTGTGGATGCTCTTATTTGAAAGAATTTCATCCGTAGGTTGTCCTAAAAATAAAATGGTGATGTTGGGATTCTCCTAACCCTATTCCTAACCCTAACCCTAACCCTAACCCTAACCATACATCACACAGACTTGTTGAAACCCTTATTTGAAAGCATTTCATCCATAAATTGTACTAAAAAAAGATTGGTGATGTTGAGATTCTCCTAACCCTAAACACAACATTAACCCTAACCCTAACCCTATATCCTAACGCTAACCCTAACCCTAACCCTAACCCTAACTATACATCACACAGACTTGTGGATGCTCTTATTTGAAAGAATTTCATCCATAGATTGTCCTAAAAATAGAATGGTTATGTTGCTATTCTCCTAACCCTAAACCTAAACCTAACCCTAACCTTAACCCTAACCCCTAACCCTAACCCTAACCCTAACCCTAAACCCTAACCCTAACCCTAACCCTAACCCTAACCCTAATCCTAACAATACATCACACAGACTTGTGGATGCTCTTATTTGAAAGCATTTCATCCATAGATTGTCTTAAAATTAAAATGGTGACCCTAAACCCTAACCCTAACCCTAACCCTAACCCAACCCTAAACCCTAACACTAACCCTAACCCTAACCCTACACCCTAACCTTAACCCTAACCATAACCCTAACCCTAACTACAACCCTAAATCCTAACACTAACCCTAAACCCTAACCCTAACCCTAACCCAAACCCTAACGCTAACCCTAACCCTAACCCTAACCCTAACCCTAACCATACATCACACATACTTGTGGATGCTCTTATTTGAAAGCATTTCGTCCATAGATTGTCCAAAAAAACGAATGGTGATGTTGGGATTCTCCTAACCCTATTCCTAACCCTAACCCTACCCCTACCCCTACCCCTAACCCTAACACTAACCCTAAACCCTAACTCTAACCCTAACCCTAACCCTAACACTAACCCTAACCCTAACCCTAAACCCTTACCCTAACCCTAACCCTAAACCCTAACACTATCCCTAACCCTAACCCTAACCCTAACCCTACACCCTAACCTTAACCCTAACCGTAACCCTATCCCTAACTACAACCCTAAATCCTAACACTAACCCTAACCCTAAACCCTAACCCTAACCCTAACCCTAACCCTAAATCCTATCGCTAACCCTAAGCCTAACCCTAACCCTAACTCTAACGCTAACTCTAATCCTAACCCTAACCCTAACCATACATCACACAGACTTGTGGATGCCCTTATTTGAAAGCATTTCGTCCATAGATTATCCAAAAAAACGAATGGTGATGTTGGGATTCTCCTAACCCTATTCCTAACCCTAACCCTAACCCTAAACCTAACCACAAACCTAACCCTAACCCTAACCCTAACCCTAACCCTAACCCTAACCCTAACCATACATCACACAGACTTGTGGATGCTCTTATTTTAAAGCATTATTCCATAGATGGTCCAAAAAAACGAATGGTGACGTTGGGATTCTCCTAACCCTATTCCTAACCCTAACCCTAACCCTAACCATAACCCTAACCCTAACCCTAACTATACATCACACAGACTTGTGGATGCTCTTATTTGAAAGAATTACATCCGTAGGTTGTCCTAAAAATAAAATGGTGATGTTGGTATTCTCCTAACCCTATTCCTAACCATAACCCTAACCCTAACCCTAACCCTAACCATACATCACACAGACTTGTTGAAACCCTTATTTGAAAGCATTTCATCCATAAATTGTACTAAAAAAAGATTGGTGATGTTGAGATTCTCCTAACCCTAAACATAACATTAACCCTAACCCTAACCCTAACACTAACACTAACACTAACACTAACACTAACACTAACACTAACACTAACCCTAACCCTAACCCTAACCCTAAACCCTAACCCTAAACCCTAACCATAACCCTAACCCTAACCCTAACCCTAACCCTAACCCTAAACCCTAACACTAACCCTAAACCCTAACTCTAACCCTAACCCTGACACTAACACTAACCCTAACCCTAACCCCAACCCTAACTATACATCACACAGACTTGTGGATGCTCTTATTTGAAAGAATTTCATCCATAGATTGTCCTAAAAATAAAATGGTGTTGTTGGGATTCTCCTAACCCTAACCCTAACCCTAACCCTAAACCCTAACCCTAACCCTAATCCTAACAATACATCACACAGACTTGTGGATGCTCTTATTTGAAATCATTTCATCCATAGATTGTCCTAAAAATAAAATGGTGTTGTTGGGATTCTCCTAACCCTAACCCTAACCCTAACCCTATATCCTAACCCTAACCCTAACCCTAACCATACATCACACAGACTTGTTGAAACCCTTATTTGAAAGCATTTCATCCATAAATTGTACTAAAAAAAGATTGGTGATGTTGAGATTCTCCTAACCCTAAACACAACATTAACCCTAACCCTAACCCTATATCCTAACGCTAACCCTAACCCTAACCCTAACCCTAACCCTAACTATACATCACACAGACTTGTGGATGCTCTTATTTGAAAGAATTTCATCCATAGATTGTCCTAAAAATAGAATGGTTATGTTGCTATTCTCCTAACCCTAAACCTAACCCTAACCCTAACCTTAACCCTAACCCCTAACCCTAACCCTAACCCTAACCCTAACAATACATCACACAGACTTGTGGATGCTCTTATTTGAAATAAATTCATCCATAGATTGTCCTAAAAATAAAATGGTGTTGTTGGGATTCTCCTAACCCTAACCCTAACCCTAACCCTATATCCTAACGCTAACCCTAACCCTAACCCTAACCCTAACCCTAACCCTAACCCTAACTATACATCACACAGACTTGTGGATGCTCTTATTTGAAAGAATTTCATCCATAGATTGTCCTAAAAATAGAATGGTGATGTTGCTATTCTCCTAACCCTAAACCTAACCCTGACCCTAACCTTAACCCTAAACCCTAACCCTAACCCTAACCCTAACCCTAATCCCTAACCCTAACCCTAATCCTAACCCTAATCCTAACAATACATCACACAGACTTGTGGATGCTCTTATTTGAAAGCATTTCATCCATAGATTGTCTTAAAAATAAAATGGTAATGTTGGGATTCTCCTAACCCTAAACCCTAACCCTAACCCTAACCCAACCCTAAACCCTAACACTAACCCTAACCCTAACCCTACACCCTAACCTTAACCCTAACCGTAACCCTAACCCTAACTACAACCCTAAATCCTAACACTAACCCTAAACCCTAACCCTAACCCTAACCCTAACCCAAACCCTAACGCTAACCCTAACCCTAACCCTAACCATACATCACACATACTTGTGGATGCTCTTATTTGAAAGCATTTCGTCCATAGATTGTCCAAAAAAACGAATGGTGATATTGGGATTCTCCTAACCCTATTCCTAACCCTAACCCTAACCCTACCCCTAACCCTAACACTAACCCTAAACCCTAACTCTAACCCTAACCCTAACCCTAACCCTAACACTAACCCTAACACTAACCCTAAACCCTTACCCTAACCTTAACCCTAAACCCTAACACTATCCCTAACCCTAACCCTACACCCTAACCTTAACCCTAACCGTAACCCTAACCCTAACTACAACCCTAAATCCTAACACTAACCCTAACCCTAACCCTAACCCTAACCCTAACCCTAACCCTAACCCTAAACCCTAACCCAAACCCTAACCCTAACCCTAACCCTAACCCTATCCCTATCCCTAACCCTAACCCTAACCCTAACCATACATCACACAGGCTTGTGGATGCTCTTATTTGAAAGCATTTCATCCATAAATTGTCCTAAAAAGAATGGTGATGTTGGGATTCTCCTAACCCTAACCCTAACCCTAACTCTAACGTTAAACCCTAAACCCTAACCCTAACGCTAACCCTAACCCTAATCCTAACCCTAACCCTAAACCTAAGCCTAACCCTAACCCTAACTCTAACGCTAACTCTAATCCTAACCCTAACCCTAACCATACATCACACAGACTTGTGGATGCCCTTATTTGAAAGCATTTCGTCCATAGATTATCCAAAAAAACGAATGGTGATGTTGGGATTCTCCTAACCCTATTCCTAACCCTAACCCTAACCCTAAACCTAACCACAAACCTAACCCTAACCCTAACCCTAACCCTAACCCTAACCCTAACCATACATCACACAGATTTGTGGATGCTCTTATTTTAAAGCATTATTCCATAGATGGTCCAAAAAAACGAATGGTGACGTTGGGATTCTCCTAACCCTATTCCTAACCCTAACCCTAACCCTAACCATAACCCTAACCCTAACCCTAACCCTAACTATACATCACACAGACTTGTGGATGCTCTTATTTGAAAGAATTACATCCGTAGGTTGTCCTAAAAATAAAATGGTGATGTTGGTATTCTCCTAACCCTATTCCTAACCATAACCCTAACCCTAACCCTAACCCTAACCATACATCACACAGACTTGTTGAAACCCTTATTTGAAAGCATTTCATCCATAAATTGTACTAAAAAAAGATTGGTGATGTTGAGATTCTCCTAACCCTAAACATAACATTAACCCTAACCCTAACCCTAACACTAACACTAACACTAACACTAACACTAACACTAACCCTAACCCTAACCCTAACCCTAAACCCTAACCCTAAACCCTAACCATAACCCTAACCCTAACCCTAACCCTAACCCTAACCCTAACCCTAACCCTAACCCTAAACCCTAACCCTAACCCTAATCCTAACCCTATATCCTAACGCTAACCCTAACCCTAACCCTAACCCTATCCCTAACCCTAACCATACATCACACAGACTTGTGGATGCTCTTT
>CM042390.1:23502471-23517471 GCA_023634145.1 Thymallus thymallus
CTCTTATTTGAAAGAATTTCATCCATAGATTGTCCTAAAAATAGAATGGTTATGTTGCTATTCTCCTAACCCTAAACCTAAACCTAACCCTAACCTTAACCCTAACCCCTAACCCTAACCCTAACCCTAACCCTAAACCCTAACCCTAACCCTAACCCTAACCCTAATCCTAACAATACATCACACAGACTTGTGGATGCTCTTATTTGAAAGCATTTCATCCATAGATTGTCTTAAAATTAAAATGGTGACCCTAAACCCTAACCCTAACCCTAACCCTAACCCAACCCTAAACCCTAACACTAACCCTAACCCTAACCCTACACCCTAACCTTAACCCTAACCATAACCCTAACCCTAACTACAACCCTAAATCCTAACACTAACCCTAAACCCTAACCCTAACCCTAACCCAAACCCTAACGCTAACCCTAACCCTAACCCTAACCCTAACCCTAACCATACATCACACATACTTGTGGATGCTCTTATTTGAAAGCATTTCGTCCATAGATTGTCCAAAAAAACGAATGGTGATGTTGGGATTCTCCTAACCCTATTCCTAACCCTAACCCTACCCCTACCCCTACCCCTAACCCTAACACTAACCCTAAACCCTAACTCTAACCCTAACCCTAACCCTAACACTAACCCTAACCCTAACCCTAAACCCTTACCCTAACCCTAACCCTAAACCCTAACACTATCCCTAACCCTAACCCTAACCCTAACCCTACACCCTAACCTTAACCCTAACCGTAACCCTATCCCTAACTACAACCCTAAATCCTAACACTAACCCTAACCCTAAACCCTAACCCTAACCCTAACCCTAACCCTAAATCCTATCGCTAACCCTAAACCTAACCCTAACCCTAACCCTAACTACATCCCTAACCCTAACCCTAACCCTAACTCTAACCCTAAATCCTAACGCTAACCCTAACCCTAACCCTAATCCTATCCCTAACCCTAACCATACATCACACAGGCTTGTGGATGCTCTTATTTGAAAGCATTTCATCCATAAATTGTCCTAAAAAGAATATTGATGTTGGGATTCTCCTAACCCTAACCCTAACCCTAACCCTAACCCTAACCCTAACCCTAACCCTAAACCCTAACCCTAACCCAAACCCTAACCCTAACCCTAACCCTAACCCTATCCCTATCCCTAACCCTAACCCTAACCCTAACCATACATCACAAAGACTTGTGGATGCTCTTATTTGAAAGCATTTCGTCCATAGATTGTCCAAAAAAAATGAATGGTAACGTTGGGATTCTCCTAACCCTATTCCTAACCCTAACCCTACCCCTAACCCTAACACTAACCCTAAACCCTAACCCTAACCCTAACCCTAAACCTAACCCTAACCCTAACCCTAACCCTAACCCTAACCCTATCCCTAACCCTAACCCAAACCCTAACGCTAACCCTATCCCTATCCCTAACCCTAACCCTAACCATACATCACACAGACTTGTGGATGCTCTTATTTGAAAGCATTTCGTCCATAGATGGTCCAAAAAAACGAATGGTGACGTTGGGATTCTCCTAACCCTATTCCTAACCCTAACCCTAACCCTAACCCTAACCATAACCCTAACCCTAACCCTAACCCTAACTATACATCACACAGACTTGTGGATGCTCTTATTTGAAAGAATTTCATCCGTAGGTTGTCCTAAAAATAAAATGGTGATGTTGGGATTCTCCTAACCCTATTCCTAACCCTAACCCTAACCCTAACCCTAACCCTAACCATACATCACACAGACTTGTTGAAACCCTTATTTGAAAGCATTTCATCCATAAATTGTACTAAAAAAAGATTGGTGATGTTGAGATTCTCCTAACCCTAAACACAACATTAACCCTAACCCTAACCCTATATCCTAACGCTAACCCTAACCCTAACCCTAACCCTAACTATACATCACACAGACTTGTGGATGCTCTTATTTGAAAGAATTTCATCCATAGATTGTCCTAAAAATAGAATGGTTATGTTGCTATTCTCCTAACCCTAAACCTAACCCTAACCCTAACCTTAACCCTAACCCCTAACCCTAATCCTAACCCTAACCCTAACCCTAAACTCTAACCCTAACCCTAACCCTAACCCTAACCCTAACCCTAACCCTAACCCTAACCCTAACCCTAACCCTAACCCTAACCCTCTTATTTGAAAGCATTTCGTCCATAGATTGTCCAAAAAAATGAATGGTGACGTTGGGATTCTCCTAACCCTATTCCTAACACTAACCCTAACCCTAACCTTACCCCTAACCCTAACACTAACCCTAAACCCTAACCCTAACCCTAACCCTAACCCTAAACCTAAACCTAAACCTAAACCTAACCCTAACCATACATCACACAGACTTGTGGATGCTCTTATTTGAAAGCATTTCATCCATAGATTGTCCAAAAAAACTAATGGTGACGTTGGGATTCTCCTAACCATACACCTAACCCTAACCCTAAACTAACCCTAACCCTAACCCTAACCATACATCACACATACTTGTGGATGCTCTTATTTGAAAGCATTTCGTCCATAGATTGTTCTAAAAATAAAATGGTGTTGTTGTGATTCTCCTAACCCTATTCCTAACCCTAACCCTACCCCTAACCCTAACACTAACCCTAAACCCTAACTCAAACCCTAACCCTGACACTAACACCAACCCTAACCCTAACCCCAACCCTAACTATACATCACACAGACTTGTGGATGCTCTTATTTGAAAGAATTTCATCCATAGATTGTTCTAAAAATAAAATGGTGTTGTTGTGATTCTCCTAACCCTAACCCTAACCCTAACCCTAAACCCTAACCCTAATCCTAACAACACATCACACAGACTTGTGGATGCTCTTATTTGAAATAAATTCATCCATAGATTGTCCAAAAAATAAAATGGTGTTGTTGGGATTCTCCTAACCCTAACCCTAACCCTAACCCTATATCCTAACGCTAACCCTAACCCTAACCCTAACCCTAACCCTAACTATACATCACACAGACTTGTGGATGCTCTTATTTGAAAGAATTTCATCCATAGATTGTCCTAAAAATAGAATGGTGATGTTGCTATTCTCCTAACCCTAAACCTAACCCTGACCCTAACCTTAACCCTAAACCCTAACCCTAACCCTAACCCTAACCCTAATCCCTAACCCTAACCCTAATCCTAACCCTAATCCTAACAATACATCACACAGACTTGTGGATGCTCTTATTTGAAAGCATTTCATCCATAGATTGTCTTAAAAATAAAATGGTAATGTTGGGATTCTCCTAACCCAAAACCCTAACCCTAACACTAACCCTAACCCAACCCTAAACCCTAACACTAACACTAACCCTAACCCTAACCCTACACCCTAACCTTAACCCTAACCGTAACCCTAACCCTAACTACAACCCTAAATCCTAACACTAACCCTAAACCCTAACCCTAACCCTAACCCAAACCCTAACGCTAACCCTAACCCTAACCCTAACCATACATCACACATACTTGTGGATGCTCTTATTTGAAAGCATTTCGTCCATAGATTGTCCAAAAAAATGAATGGTAACTTTGGTATTCTCCTAACCCTATTCCTAACCCTACCCCTAACCCTAACCCTAACCCTATCCCTAACCCTAACGCTAACCCTAACCCTAACCCTAACCCTAACCCTAACCCTAACTATACATCACACAGACTTGTGGATGCTCTTATTTTAAAGAATTTCATCCATAGATTGTCCTAAAAATAGAATGGTTATGTTGCTATTCTCCTAACCCTAAACCTAACCCTAACCCTAACCTTAACCCTAACCCCTAACCCTAATCCTAACCCTAACCCTAACCCTAAACTCTAACCCTAACCCTAACCCTAACCCTAACCCTAACCCTAACCCTAACCCTAACCCTAACCCTCTTATTTGAAAGCATTTCGTCCATAGATTGTCCAAAAAAATGAATGGTGACGTTGGGATTCTCCTAACCCTATTCCTAACACTAACCCTAACCCTAACCTTACCCCTAACCCTAACACTAACCCTAAACCCTAACCCTAACCCTAACCCTAACCCTAACCCTAAACCTAAACCTAAACCTAAACCTAACCCTAACCATACATCACACAGACTTGTGGATGCTCTTATTTGAAAGCATTTCATCCATAGATTGTCCAAAAAAACTAATGGTGACGTTGGGATTCTCCTAACCATACACCTAACCCTAACCCTAAACTAACCCTAACCCTAACCCTAACCATACATCACACATACTTGTGGATGCTCTTATTTGAAAGCATTTCGTCCATAGATTGTTCTAAAAATAAAATGGTGTTGTTGTGATTCTCCTAACCCTATTCCTAACCCTAACCCTACCCCTAACCCTAACACTAACCCTAAACCCTAACTCAAACCCTAACCCTGACACTAACACCAACCCTAACCCTAACCCCAACCCTAACTATACATCACACAGACTTGTGGATGCTCTTATTTGAAAGAATTTCATCCATAGATTGTTCTAAAAATAAAATGGTGTTGTTGTGATTCTCCTAACCCTAACCCTAACCCTAACCCTAAACCTAAACCCTAACCCTAATCCTAACAACACATCACACAGACTTGTGGATGCTCTTATTTGAAAGAATTTCATCCATAGATTGTCCAAAAAATAAAATGGTGTTGTTGGGATTCTCCTAACCCTAACCCTAACCCTAACCCTATATCCTAACGCTAACCCTAACCCTAACCCTAACCCTAACCCTAACTATACATCACACAGACTTGTGGATGCTCTTATTTGAAAGAATTTCATCCATAGATTGTCCTAAAAATAGAATGGTGATGTTGCTATTCTCCTAACCCTAAACCTAACCCTGACCCTAACCTTAACCCTAAACCCTAACCCTAACCCTAACCCTAACCCTAACCCTAATCCCTAACCCTAACCCTAATCCTAACCCTAATCCTAACAATACATCACACAGACTTGTGGATGCTCTTATTTGAAAGCATTTCATCCATAGATTGTCTTAAAAATAAAATGGTAATGTTGGGATTCTCCTAACCCAAAACCCTAACCCTAACACTAACCCTAACCCAACCCTAAACCCTAACACTAACACTAACCCTAACCCTAACCCTACACCCTAACCTTAACCCTAACCGTAACCCTAACCCTAACTACAACCCTAAATCCTAACACTAACCCTAAACCCTAACCCTAACCCTAACCCAAACCCTAACGCTAACCCTAACCCTAACCCTAACCATACATCACACATACTTGTGGATGCTCTTATTTGAAAGCATTTCGTCCATAGATTGTCCAAAAAAATGAATGGTAACTTTGGTATTCTCCTAACCCTATTCCTAACCCTACCCCTAACCCTAACCCTAACCCTATCCCTAACCCTAACGCTAACCCTAACCCTAACCCTAACCCTAACCCTAACCATACATCACACAGACTTGTGGATGCTCTTATTTGAAAGCATTTCGTCCATAGATTGTCCAAAAAAATGAATGGTAACGTTGGGATTCTCCTAACCCTATTCCTAACCCTAACCCTAACCCTAACCCTAACACTAACCCTAACTCTAACCCAAACACTAACCCTAACCCTAACCCTAACCCCAACCCTAAACCCTAACCCAAACCCTAACGCTAACCCTAACCCTAACCCTAACCCTAACCCTTACCCTAACCATACATCACACAGACTTGTAGATGCTCTTATTTGAAAGCATTTCGTCCATAGATGGTCCAAAAAAACGAATGGTGACGTTGGGATTCTCCTAACCCTATTCCTAACCCTAACCCTAACCCTAACACTAACCCTAACCCTAACCCTAACCCTAACTCTAACCCAAACACTAACCCTAACCCTAACCCCAACCCTAAACCCTAACCCAAACCCTAACGCTAACCCTAACCCTAACCCTAACCCTAACCCTAACCCTAACCCTAACCATACATCACACAGACTTGTAGATGCTCTTATTTGAAAGCATTTCGTCCATAGATTGTTCTAAAAATAAAATGGTGTTGTTGTGATTCTCCTAACCCTATTCCTAACCCTAACCCTACCCCTAACCCTAACACTAACCTTAAACCCTAACTCAAACCCTAACCCTGACACTAACACCAACCCTAACCCTAACCCCAACCCTAACTATACATCACACAGACTTGTGGATGCTCTTATTTGAAAGAATTTCATCCATAGATTGTTCTAAAAATAAAATGGTGTTGTTGTGATTCTCCTAACCCTAACCCTAACCCTAACCCTAAACCCTAACCCTAATCCTAACAACACATCACACAGACTTGTGGATGCTCTTATTTGAAAGAATTTCATCCATAGATTGTCCAAAAAATAAAATGGTGTTGTTGGGATTCTCCTAACCCTAACCCTAACCCTAACCCTATATCCTAACGCTAACCCTAACCCTAACCCTAACCCTAACTATACATCACACAGACTTGTGGATGCTCTTATTTGAAAGAATTTCATCCATAGATTGTCCTAAAAATAGAATGGTGATGTTGCTATTCTCCTAACCCTAAACCTAACCCTGACCCTAACCTTAACCCTAAACCCTAACCCTAACCCTAACCCTAACCCTAACCCTAATCCCTAACCCTAACCCTAATCCTAACCCTAATCCTAACAATACATCACACAGACTTGTGGATGCTCTTATTTGAAAGCATTTCATCCATAGATTGTCTTAAAAATAAAATGGTAATGTTGGGATTCTCCTAACCCAAAACCCTAACCCTAACACTAACCCTAACCCAACCCTAAACCCTAACACTAACACTAACCCTAACCCTAACCCTACACCCTAACCTTAACCCTAACCGTAACCCTAACCCTAACTACAACCCTAAATCCTAACACTAACCCTAAACCCTAACCCTAACCCTAACCCAAACCCTAACGCTAACCCTAACCCTAACCCTAACCATACATCACACATACTTGTGGATGCTCTTATTTGAAAGCATTTCGTCCATAGATTGTCCAAAAAAATGAATGGTAACTTTGGTATTCTCCTAACCCTATTCCTAACCCTACCCCTAACCCTAACCCTAACCCTATCCCTAACCCTAACGCTAACCCTAACCCTAACCCTAACCCTAACCCTAACCATACATCACACAGACTTGTGGATGCTCTTATTTGAAAGCATTTCGTCCATAGATTGTCCAAAAAAATGAATGGTAACGTTGGGATTCTCCTAACCCTATTCCTAACCCTAACCCTAACCCTAACCCTAACACTAACCCTAACTCTAACCCAAACACTAACCCTAACCCTAACCCTAACCCCAACCCTAAACCCTAACCCAAACCCTAACGCTAACGCTAACCCTAACCCTAACCCTAACCCTAACCCTTACCCTAACCATACATCACACAGACTTGTAGATGCTCTTATTTGAAAGCATTTCGTCCATAGATGGTCCAAAAAAACGAATGGTGACGTTGGGATTCTCCTAACCCTATTCCTAACCCTAACCCTAACCCTAACACTAACCCTAACCCTAACCCTAACCCTAACTCTAACCCAAACACTAACCCTAACCCTAACCCCAACCCTAAACCCTAACCCAAACCCTAACGCTAACCCTAACCCTAACCCTAACCCTAACCCTAACCCTAACCCTAACCCTAACCCTAACCATACATCACACAGACTTGTAGATGCTCTTATTTGAAAGCATTTCGTCCATAGATTGTCCAAAAAAATGAATGGTGACGTTGGGATTCTCCTAACCCTATTCCTAACACTAACCCTAACCCTAACCTTACCCCTAACCCTAACACTAACCCTAAACCCTAACCCTAACGCTAACCCTAACCCTAACCCTAACTCTAACTCTAACCCAAACCCTAACCCTAACCCTAACCCTAACCCTAACCCCAACCCTAAACCCTAACCCAAACCCTAACGCTAACCCTAACCCTAACCCTAACCATAAATCACACAGACTTGTAGATGCTCTTATTTGAAAGCATTTCGTCCATAGATTGTCCAAAAAAATGAATGGTGACGTTGGGATTCTCCTAACCCAATTCCTAACACTAACCCTAACCCTAACCTTACCCCTAACCCTAACACTAACCCTAAACCCTAACCCTAACCCTAACCCTAACCCTAACCCTAAACCTAAACCTAAACCTAAACCTAAACCTAAACCTAAACCTAACCCTAACCATACATCACACAGACTTGTGGATGCTCTTATTTGAAAGCATTTCATCCATAGATTGTCCAAAAAAACTAATGGTGACGTTGGGATTCTCCTAACCATAGACCTAACCCTAACCCTAAACTAACCCTAACCCTAACCCTAACCATACATCACACATACTTGTGGATGCTCTTATTTGAAAGCATTTCGTCCATTGATTATCCAAAAAAATGAATGGTGACGTTGGGATTCTCCTAACCCTATTCCTAACCCTAACCCTACCCCTAACCCTAACACTAACCCTAAACCCTAACTCAAACCCTAACCCTGACACTAACACCAACCCTAACCCTAACCCCAACCCTAACTATACATCACACAGACTTGTGGATGCTCTTATTTGAAAGAATTTCATCCATAGATTGTTCTAAAAATAAAATGGTGTTGTTGTGATTCTCCTAAACCTAACCCTAACCCTAACCCTAAACCCTAACCCTAATCCTAACAATACATCACACAGACTTGTGGATGCTCTTATTTGAAATAAATTCATCCATAGATTGTCCAAAAAATAAAATGGTGTTGTTGGGATTCTCCTAACCCTAACCCTAACCCTAACCCTATATCCTAACGCTAACCCTAACCCTAACCCTAACCCTAACCCTAACCCTAACCCTAACTATACATCACACAGACTTGTGGATGCTCTTATTTGAAAGAATTTCATCCATAGATTGTCCTAAAAATAGAATGGTGATGTTGCTATTCTCCTAACCCTAAACCTAACCCTGACCCTGACCCTAACCTTAACCCTAAACCCTAACCCTAACCCTAACCCTAACCCTAACCCTAATCCCTAACCCTAACCCTAATCCTAACCCTAATCCTAACAATACATCACACAGACTTGTGGATGCTCTTATTTGAAAGCATTTCATCCATAGATTGTCTTAAAAATAAAATGGTAATGTTGGGATTCTCCTAACCCAAAACCCTAACCCTAACACTAACCCTAACCCAACCCTAAACCCTAACACTAACACTAACCCTAACCCTAACCCTACACCCTAACCTTAACCCTAACCGTAACCCTAACCCTAACTACAACCCTAAATCCTAACACTAACCCTAAACCCTAACCCTAACCCTAACCCAAACCCTAACGCTAACCCTAACCCTAACCCTAACCATACATCACACATACTTGTGGATGCTCTTATTTGAAAGCATTTCATCCATAGATTGTCCTAAAAATAAAATGGTGATATTGGGATTCTCCTAACCCTATTCCTAACACTAACCCTAACCCTAACCTTACCCCTAACCCTAACACTAATCCTAAACCCTAACCCTAACGCTAACCCTAACCCTAACCCTAACTCTAACTCTAACCCAAACACTAACCCTAACCCTAACCCTAACCCTAACCCCAACCCTAAACCCTAACCCAAACCCTAACGCTAACCCTAACCCTAACCCTAACCCTAACCCTAACCCTAACCATACATCACACAGACTTGTAGATGCTCTTATTTGAAAGCATTTCGTCCATAGATTGTCCAAAAAAACTAATGGTGACGTTGGGATTCTCCTAACCATACACCTAACCCTAACCCTAAACTAACCCTAACCCTAACCCTAACCATACATCACACATACTTGTGGATGCTCTTATTTGAAAGCATTTCGTCCATTGATTATCCAAAAAAATGAATGGTGACGTTGGGATTCTCCTAACCCTATTCCTAACCCTAACCCTACCCCTAACCCTAACACTAATCCTAAACCCTAACTCAAACCCTAACCCTGACACTAACACTAACCCTAACCCTAACCCCAAACCTAACTATACATCACACAGACTTGTGGATGCTCTTATTTGAAAGAATTTCATCCATAGATTGTTCTAAAAATAAAATGGTGTTGTTGTGATTCTCCTAACCCTAACCCTAACCCTAACAATAAACCCTAACCCTAATCCTTACAATACATCACACAGACTTGTGGATGCTCTTATTTGAAATAAATTCATCCATAGATTGTCCTAAAAATAAAATGGTGTTGTTGGGATTCTCCTAACCCTAACCCTAACCCTAACCCTATATCCTAACGCTAACCCTAACCCTAACCCTAACCCTAACTATACATCACACAGACTTGTGGATGCTCTTATTTGAAAGAATTTCATCCATAGATTGTCCTAAAAATAGAATGGTGATGTTGCTATTCTCCTAACCCTAAACCTAACCCTGACCCTAACCTTAACCCTAAACCCTAACCCTAACCCTAACCCTAACCCTAATCCCTAACCCTAACCCTAATCCTAACCCTAATCCTAACAATACATCACACAGACTTGTGGATGCTCTTATTTGAAAGCATTTCATCCATAGATTGTCTTAAAAATAAAATGGTAATGTTGGGATTCTCCTAACCCTAAACCCTAACCCTAACCCTAACCCTAACCCAACCCTAAACCCTAACACTAACCCTAACCCTAACCCTACACCCTAACCTTAACCCTAACCGTAACCCTAACCCTAACTACAACCCTAAATCCTAACACTAACCCTAAACCCTAACCCTAACCCTAACCCAAACCCTAACTCTAACCCTAACCCTAACCCTAACCCTAACCCTAACCCTAACACTAACCCTAACCCTAACCCTAAACCCTTACCATAACCTTAACCCTAAACCCTAACACTATCCCTAACCCTAACCCTACACCCTAACCTTAACCCTAACCGTAACCCTAACCCTAACTACAACCCTAAATCCTAACACTAACCCTAACCCTAAACCCTAACCCTATCCCTAACCCTAAATCCTATCGCTAACCCTAAACCTAACCCTAACCCTAACCCTTACTACATCCCTAACCCTAACCCTAACCCTAACCCTAACCCTAACTCTAACCCTAAATCCTAACGCTAACCCTAACCCTAACCCTAATCCTATCCCTAACCCTAACCATACATCACACAGGCTTGTGGATGCTCTTATTTGAAAGCATTTCATCCATAAATTGTCCTAAAAAGAATGGTGATGTTGGGATTCTCCTAACCCTAACCCTAACCCTAACTCTAAAGTTAAACCCTAAACCCTAACCCTAACGCTAACCCTAACCCTAACCCTAACCCTAAACCTAAGCCTAACCCTAACCCTAACTCTAACCCTAACCCTAATCCTAACCCTAATCCTAACAATACATCACACAGACTTGTGGATGCTCTTATTTGAAAGCATTTCATCCATAGATTGTCTTAAAAATAAAATGGTAATGTTGGGATTCTCCTAACCCTAAACCCTAACCCTAACCCTAACCCTAACCCAACCCTAAACCCTAACACTAACCCTAACCCTAACCCTACACCCTAACCTTAACCCTAACCGTAACCCTAACCCTAACTACAACCCTAAATCCTAACACTAACCCTAAACCCTAACCCTAACCCTAACCCAAACCCTAACTCTAACCCTAACCCTAACCCTAACCCTAACCCTAACACTAACCCTAACCCTAACCCTAAACCCTTACCATAACCTTAACCCTAAACCCTAACACTATCCCTAACCCTAACCCTACACCCTAACCTTAACCCTAACCGTAACCCTAACCCTAACTACAACCCTAAATCCTAACACTAACCCTAACCCTAAACCCTAACCCTAACCCTAACCCTAAATCCTATCGCTAACCCTAAACCTAACCCTAACCCTAACCCTTACTACATCCCTAACCCTAACCCTAACCCTAACCCTAACCCTAACTCTAACCCTAAATCCTAACGCTAACCCTAACCCTAACCCTAATCCTATCCCTAACCCTAACCATACATCACACAGGCTTGTGGATGCTCTTATTTGAAAGCATTTCATCCATAAATTGTCCTAAAAAGAATGGTGATGTTGGGATTCGCCTAACCCTAACCCTAACCCTAACTCTAAAGTTAAACCCTAAACCCTAACCCTAACGCTAACCCTAACCCTAATCCTAACCCTAACCCTAAACCTAAGCCTAACCCTAACCCTAACTCTAACGCTAACTCTAATCCTAACCCTAACCCTAACCATACATCACACAGACTTGTGGATGCCCTTATTTGAAAGCATTTCGTCCATAGATTATCCAAAAAAACGAATGGTGATGTTGGGATTCTCCTAACCCTATTCCTAACCCTAACCCTAACCCTAAACCTAACCACAAACCTAACCCTAACCCTAACCCTAACCCTAACCCTAACCCTAACCCTAACTATACATCACACAGACTTGTGGATGCTCTTATTTTAAAGCATTATTCCATAGATGGTCCAAAAAAACGAATGGTGACGTTGGGATTCTCCTAACCCTATTCCTAACCCTAACCCTAACCCTAACCATAACCCTAACCCTAACCCTAACTATACATCACACAGACTTGTGGATGCTCTTATTTGAAAGAATTACATCCGTAGGTTGTCCTAAAAATAAAATGGTGATGTTGGTATTCTCCTAACCCTATTCCTAACCCTAACCCTAACCCTAACCCTAACCCTAACCCTAACCATACATCACACAGACTTGTTGAAACCCTTATTTGAAAGCATTTCATCCATAAATTGTACTAAAAAAAGATTGGTGATGTTGAGATTCTCCTAACCCTAAACATAACATTAACCCTAACCCTAACCCTAACACTAACACTAACACTAACACTAACACTAACACTAACACTAACACTAACCCTAACCCTAACCCTAACCCTAAACCCTAACCCTAAACCCTAACCATAACCCTAACCCTAACCCTAACCCTAACCCTAAACCCTAACCCTAACCCTAATCCTAACCCTATATCCTAACGCTAACCCTAACCCTAACCCTAACCCTAACCCTATCCCTAACCCTAACCATACATCACACAGACTTGTGGATGCTCTTTTTTGAAAGCATTTCGTCCATTGATTATCCAAAAAAATGAATGGTGACGTTGGGATTCTCCTAACCCTATTCCTAACCCTAACCCTACCCCTAACCCTAACACTAACCCTAAACCCTAACTCTAACCCTAACCCTGACACTAACACTAACCCTAACCCTAACCCCAACCCTAACTATACATCACACAGACTTGTGGATGCTCTTAATTGAAAGAATTTCATCCATAGATTGTCCTAAAAATAAAATGGTGTTGTTGGGATTCTCCTAACCCTAACCCTAACCCTAACCCTAAACCCTAACCCTAACCCTAATCCTAACAATACATCACACAGACTTGTGGATGCTCTTATTTGAAATCATTTCATCCATAGATTGTCCTAAAAATAAAATGGTGTTGTTGGGATTCTCCTAACCCTAACCCTAACCCTAACCCTATATCCTAACGCTAATCCTAACCCTAACCCTAACCCTAACTATACATCACACAGACTTGTGGATGCTCTTATTTGAAAGAATTTCATCCATAGATTGTCCTAAAAATAGAATGGTTATGTTGCTATTCTCCTAACCCTAAACCTAAACCTAACCCTAACCTTAACCCTAACCCCTAACCCTAACCCTAACCCTAAACCCTAACCCTAACCCTAACCCTAACCCTAACCCTAACCCTAATCCTAACAATACATCACACAGACTTGTGGATGCTCTTATTTGAAAGCATTTCATCCATAGATTGTCTTAAAATTAAAATGGTGACCCTAAACCCTAACCCTAACCCTAACCCTAACCCAACCCTAAACCCTAACACTAACCCTAACCCTAACCCTACACCCTAACCTTAACCCTAACCGTAACCCTAACCCTAACTACAACCCTAAATCCTAACACTAACCCTAAACCCTAACCCTAACCCTAACCCTAACCCAAACCCTAACGCTAACCCTAACCCTAACCCTAACCCTAACCATACATCACACATACTTGTGGATGCTCTTATTTGAAAGCATTTCGTCCATAGATTGTCCAAAAAAACGAATGGTGATGTTGGGATTCTCCTAACCCTATTCCTAACCCTAACCCTACCCCTACCCCTACCCCTAACCCTAACACTAACCCTAAACCCTAACTCTAACCCTAACCCTAACCCTAACACTAACCCTAACCCTAACCCTAAACCCTTACCCTAACCCTAACCCTAACCCTAAACCCTAACACTATCCCTAACCCTAACCCTACACCCTAACCTTAACCCTAACCGTAACCCTATCCCTAACTACAACCCTAAATCCTAACACTAACCCTAACCCTAAACCCTAACCCTAACCCTAACCCTAACCCTAAATCCTATCGCTAACCCTAAACCTAACCCTAACCCTAACCCTAACTACATCCCTAACCCTAACCCTAACCCTAACTCTAACCCTAAATCCTAACGCTAACCCTAACCCTAACCCTAATCCTATCCCTAACCCTAACCATACATCACACAGGCTTGTGGATGCTCTTATTTGAAAGCATTTCATCCATAAATTGTCCTAAAAAGAATGGTGATGTTGGGATTCTCCTAACCCTATTTCTAACCCTAACCCTAACCCTAACCCTAACCCTAACCCTAACCCTAACCCTAAACCCTAACCCTAACCCAAACCCTAACCCTAACCCTAACCCTAACCCTATCCCTATCCCTAACCCTAACCCTAACCCTAACCATACATCACACAGACTTGTGGATGCTCTTATTTGAAAGCATTTCGTCCATAGATTGTCCAAAAAAAATGAATGGTAACGTTGGGATTCTCCTAACCCTATTCCTAACCCTAACCCTACCCCTAACCCTAACACTAACCCTAAACCC
>CM042390.1:23522471-23532471 GCA_023634145.1 Thymallus thymallus
CGTAAACCTAACCCTAACCCTAACTACATCCCTAACCCTAACCCTAACCATAACCCTAACCCTAACTATACATCACACAGACTTGTGGATGCTCTTATTTGAAAGAATTTCATCCGTAGGTTGTCCTAAAAATAAAATGGTGATGTTGGGATTCTCCTAACACTAACCCTAACCCTATATCCTAACCCTAACCCTAACCCTAACCCTAACCCTAACCCTAACTATACATCACACAGACTTGTGGATGCTCTTATTTGAAAGAATTTCATCCATAGATTGTCCTAAAAATAGAATGGTGATGTTGCTATTCTCCTAACCCTAAACCTAACCATAACACTAACCCTAACCTTAACCCTAACCCTAAACCCTAACCCTAACCCTAACCCTAACCCTAATCCTAACCCTAAACCCTAACCCTAACCTTAACCCTAATCCTAACAATAAATCACCCAGACTTGTGGATGCTCTTATTTGAAAGCATTTCATCCATAGATTGTCCTAAAAATAAAATGGTAATGTTGGGATTCTCCTAACCCTAACCCTAACACTAACCCTAACCCTAACCTTAAACCCTAACCCTAACCCTAACCCAACCCTAAACCCTAACCCTAACACTAACCCTAACCTTAATCCCTAACCCTAACCCTAACCCTAACCCCTAATGCTAACCCTAAACGTAAACCTAACCCTAACCCTAACTACATCCCTAACCCTAACCCTAACCCTAACCCTAACCCTAACCCTAACTATACATCACACAGACTTGTGGATGCTCTTATTTGAAAGAATTTCATCCGTAGGTTGTCCTAAAAATAAAATGGTGATGTTGGGATTCTCCTAACCCTATTCCTAACCCTAACCCTAACCCTAACCCTAACCCTAACCATACATCACACAGACTTGTTGAAACCCTTATTTGAAAGCATTTCATCCATAAATTGTACTAATAAAAGATTGGTGATGTTGAGATTCTCCTAACCCTAAACACAACATTAACCCTAACCCTAACCCTAACCATAACCCTAACCCTAACCCTAACCCTAACCCTAACTATACATCACACAGACTTGTGGATGCTCTTATTTGAAAGAATTTCATCCGTAGGTTGTCCTAAAAATAAAATGGTGATGTTGGGATTCTCCTAACCCTATTCCTAACCCTAACCCTAACCCTAACCCTAACCCTAACCATACATCACACAGACTTGTTGAAACCCTTATTTGAAAGCATTTCATCCATAAATTGTACTAAAAAAAGATTGGTGATGTTGAGATTCTCCTAATCCTAAACATAACATTAACCCTAACCCTAACCCTAACCCTAACACTAACACTAACACTAACCCTAACCCTAACCCTAACCCTAACCCTAACCCTAACCATACATCACACAGACTAGTTGAAACCCTTATTTGAAAGCATTTCATCCATAAATTGTACTAAAAAAAGATTGGTGATGTTGAGATTCTCCTAACCCTAAACATTACATTAACCCTAACCCTAACACTAACCCTAACCCTAACCCTAACCCTAACCCTAAACCCTAACCATAACCCTAACCCTAACCCTAACCTCACCCCTAACCCTAACATTAACCCTAACCCTAACCCTAACACTAACACTAACCCTTACCCTAACCCTAACCCTAACCCTAACCCTAACCCTAAACCCTAACCATAACCCTAACCCTAACCCTAACCTCACCCCTAACCCTAACCATAACCCTAACCCTAACCCTAACCCTAACCCTAAACCTTAACCCTAACCCTAATACTGACAATACATCACACAGACTTGTGGATGCTCTTATTTGAAAGCATTTCATCCATAGATTGTCCTGAATATAAAATGGTGATGTTGGGATTCTCCTAACCCTAACCCTAACCCTAACCCTATATCCTAACGCTAACCCTAACCCTAACCCTAACCCTAACCCTATCCCTAACCCTAACAATACATCACACAGACTTGTGGATGCTCTTATTTGAAAGAATTTCATCCGTAGGTTGTCCTAAAAATAAAATGGTGATGTTGGGATTCTCCTAACCCTAACCCTAACCCTAACCCTAACCCTAAACCCTAACCCTAACCCTAATCCTTACAATACATCACACAGACTTGTGGATGCTCTTATTTGAAAGCATTTCATCCATAGATTGTCCTAAAAATAAAATGGTGATGTTGGGATTCTCCTAACACTAACCCTAACCCTATATCCTAACCCTAACCCTAACCCTAACCCTAACCCTAACTATACATCACACAGACTTGTGGATGCTCTTATTTGAAAGAATTTCATCCATAGATTGACCTAAAAATAGAATGGTGATGTTGCTATTCTCCTAACCCTAAACCTAACCATAACACTAACCCTAACCTTAACCCTAACCCTAAACCCTAACCCTAACCCTAACCCTAAACCCTAACCCTAACCTTAACCCTAATCCTAACAATAAATCACCCTGACTTGTGGATGCTGTTATTTGAAAGCATTTCATCCATAGATTGTCCTAAAAATAAAATGGTGATGTTGGGATTCTCCTAACCCTAACCCTAACACTAACCCTAACCCTAACCTTAAACCCTAACCCTAACCCAACCCTAAACCCTAACCCTAACACTAACCCTAACCTTAAACCCTAACCCTAACCCTAACCCTAACCCTAACCCCTAATGCTAACCCTAAACGTAAACCTAACCCTAACCCTAACTACATCCCTAACCCTAACCCTAACCCTAACCCTAACCCTAACTATACATCACACAGACTTGTGGATGCTCTAATTTGAAAGAATTTCATCCGTAGGTTGTCCTAAAAATAAAATGGTGATGTTGGGATTCTCCTAACCCTATTCCTAACCCTAACCCTAACCCTAACCCTAACCCTAACCATACATCACACAGACTTGTTGAAACCCTTATTTGAAAGCATTTCATCCATAAATTGTACTAATAAAAGATTGGTGATGTTGAGATTCTCCTAACCCTAAACACAACATTAACCCTAACCCTAACCCTAACCATAACCATAACCCTAACCCTAACCCTAACCCTAACCCTAACTATACATCACACAGACTTGTGGATGCTCTTATTTGAAAGAATTTCATCCGTTGGTTGTCCTAAAAATAAAATGGTGATGTTGGGATTCTCCTAACCCTATTCCTAACCCTAACCCTAACCCTAACCCTAACCCTAACCCTAACCCTAACCATACATCACACAGACTTGTTGAAACCCTTATTTGAAAGCATTTCATCCATAAATTGTACTAAAAAAAGATTGGTGATGTTGAGATTCTCCTAACCCTAAACATAACATTAACCCTAACCCTAACCCTAACACTAACACTAACCCTAACCCTAACCCTAACCCTAACCCTAACCCTAAACCCTAACCCTAACCCTAACCCTAACCCTAATACTAACAATACATCACACAGACTTGTGGATGCTCTTATTTGAAAGCATTTCATCCATAGAATGTCCTAAATATAAAATGGTGATGTTGGGATTCTCCTAACCCTAACCCTAACCCTAACCCTATATCCTAACGCTAACCCTAACCCTAACCCTAACCCTATCCCTAACCCTAACCATACATCACACAGACTTGTGGATGCTCTTATTTGAAAGAATTTCATCCGTAGGTTGTCCTAAAAATAAAATGGTGATGTTGGGATTCTCCTAACCCTAACCCTAACCCTAACCCTAACCCTAACCCTAACCCTAAACCCTAACCCTAACCCTAATCCTAACAATACATCACACAGACTTGTGGATGCTCTTATTTGAAAGCATTTCATCCATAGATTGTCCTAAAAATAAAATGGTGATGTTGGGATTCTCCTAACCCTATTCCTAACCCTAACCCTAACCCTAACCCTAACCCTAACCCTAACCCTAACCCTAACCATACATCACACAGACTTGTTGAAACCCTTATTTGAAAGCATTTCATCCATAAATTGTACTAAAAAAAGATTGGTGATGTTGAGATTCTCCTAACCCTAAACATAACATTAACCCTAACCCTAACCCTAACACTAACACTAACACTAACCCTAACCCTAACCCTAACCCTAACCTTAACCCTAACCCTAACCCTAACCCTAAACCCTAACCCTAACCCTAACCCTAACCCTAACCCTAACCCTAATACTAACAATACATCACACAGACTTGTGGATGCTCTTATTTGAAAGCATTTCATCCATAGAATGTCCTAAATATAAAATGGTGATGTTGGGATTCTCCTAACCCTAACCCTAACCCTAACCCTAACCCTAAACCCTAACCCTAACCCTAATCCTAACAATACATCACACAGACTTGTGGATGCTCTTATTTGAAAGAATTTCATCCATAGATTGTCCTAAAAATAAAATGGTGATGTTGGGATTCTCCTAACCCTAACCCTAACCCTATATCCTAACCCTAACCCTAACCCTAACCCTAACCCTAACCCTAACTATACATCACACAGACTTGTGGATGCTCTTATTTGAAAGAATTTCATCCATAGATTGTCCTAAAAATAGAATGGTGATGTTGCTATTCTCCTAACCCTAAACCTAACCATAACACTAACCCTAACCTTAACCCTAACCCTAAACCCTAACCCTAACCCTAACCCTAACCCTAAACCCTAACCCTAACCTTAACCCTAATCCTAACAATAAATCACCCAGACTTGTGGATGCTCTTATTTGAAAGCATTTCATCCATAGATTGTCCTAAAAATAAAATGGTGATGTTGGGATTCTCCTAACCCTAACCCTAACACTAACCCTATCCCTAACCTTAAACCCTAACCCTAACCCTAACCCTAACCCCTAATGCTAACCCTAAACGTAAACCTAACCCTAACCCTAACTACATCCCTAACCCTAACCCTAACCCTAACCCTAACCCTAACTATACATCACACATACTTGTGGATGCTCTTATTTGAAAGAATTTCATCCGTAGGTTGTCCTAAAAATAAAATGGTGATGTTGGGATTCTCCTAACACTAACCCTAACCCTATATCCTAACCCTAACCCTAACCCTAACCCTAACTATACATCACACAGACTTGTGGATGCTCTTATTTGAAAGAATTTCATCCATAGATTGTCCTAAAAATAGAATGGTGATGTTGCTATTCTCCTAACCCTAAACCTAACCATAACACTAACCCTAACCTTAACCCTAACCCTAAACCCTAACCCTAACCCTAACCCTAACCCTAACCCTAATCCTAACCCTAAACCCTAACCCTAACCTTAACCCTAATCCTAACAATAAATCACCCAGACTTGTGGATGCTCTTATTTGAAAGCATTTCATCCATAGATTGTCCTAAAAATAAAATGGTGATGTTGGGATTCTCCTAACCCTAACCCTAACACTAACCCTAACCCTAACCTTAAACCCTAACCCTAACCCTAACCCAACCCTAAACCCTAACCCTAACACTAACCCTAACCTTAATCCCTAACCCTAACCCTAACCCTAACCCCTAATGCTAACCCTAAACGTAAACCTAACCCTAACCCTAACTACATCCCTAACCCTAACCCTAACCCTAACCCTAACTATACATCACACAGACTTGTGGATGCTCTTATTTGAAAGAATTTCATCCGTAGGTTGTCCTAAAAATAAAATGGTGATGTTGGGATTCTCCTAACCCTATTCCTAACCCTAACCCTAACCCTAACCATACATCACACAGACTTGTTGAAACCCTTATTTGAAAACATTTCATCCATAAATTGTACTAATAAAAGATTGGTGATGTTGAGATTCTCCTAACCCTAAACACAACATTAACCCTAACCCTAACCCTAACCATAACCCTAACCCTAACCCTAACCCTAACCCTAACTATACATCACACAGACTTGTGGATGCTCTTATTTGAAAGAATTTCATCCGTAGGTTGTCCTAAAAATAAAATGGTGATGTTGGGATTCTCCTAACCCTATTCCTAACCCTAACCCTAACCCTAACCCTAACCCTAACCCTAACCCTAACCATACATCACACAGACTTGTTGAAACCCTTATTTGAAAGCATTTCATCCATAAATTGTACTAAAAAAAGATTGGTGATGTTGAGATTCTCCTAATCCTAAACATAACATTAACCCTAACCCTAACCCTAACCCTAACACTAACACTAACACTAACCCTAACCCTAACCCTAACCCTAACCCTAACCATACATCACACAGACTAGTTGAAACCCTTATTTGAAAGCATTTCATCCATAAATTGTACTAAAAAAAGATTGGTGATGTTGAGATTCTCCTAACCCTAAACATAACATTAACCCTAACCCTAACACTAACCCTAACCCTAACCCTAACCCTAACCCTAAACCCTAACCATAACCCTAACCCTAACCCTAACCTCACCCCTAACCCTAACATTAACCCTAACCCTAACCCTAACACTAACACTAACCCTTACCCTAACCCTAACCCTAACCCTAACCCTAACCCTAACCCTAACCCTAACCCTAACCCTAAACCCTAACCATAACCCTAACCCTAACCCTAACCTCACCCCTAACCCTAACCATAACCCTAACCCTAACCCTAACCCTAACCCTAAACCTTAACCCTAACCCTAATACTGACAATACATCACACAGACTTGTGGATGCTCTTATTTGAAAGCATTTCATCCATAGATTGTCCTGAATATGAAATGGTGATGTTGGGATTCTCCTAACCCTAACCCTAACCCTAACCCTATATCCTAACGCTAACCCTAACCCTAACCCTAACCCTAACCCTATCCCTAACCCTAACAATACATCACACAGACTTGTGGATGCTCTTATTTGAAAGAATTTCATCCGTAGGTTGTCCTAAAAATAAAATGGTGATGTTGGGATTCTCCTAACCCTAACCCTAACCCTAACCCTAACCCTAAACCCTAACCCTAACCCTAATCCTTACAATACATCACACAGACTTGTGGATGCTCTTATTTGAAAGCATTTCATCCATAGATTGTCCTAAAAATAAAATGGTGATGTTGGGATTCTCCTAACACTAACCCTAACCCTAACCCTAACCCTAACCCTAACCATACATCACACAGACTAGTTGAAACCCTTATTTGAAAGCATTTCATCCATAAATTGTACTAAAAAAAGATTGGTGATGTTGAGATTCTCCTAACCCTAAACATAACATTAACCCTAACCCTAACACTAACCCTAACCCTAACCCTAACCCTAACCCTAACCCTAACCCTAACCCTAACCCTAACCCTAAACCCTAACCATAACCCTAACCCTAACCCTAACCTCACCCCTAACCCTAACATTAACCCTAACCCTAACACTAACACTAACCCTTACCCTAACCCTAACCCTAACCCTAACCCTAACCCTAACCCTAAACCCTAACCATAACCCTAACCCTAACCCTAACCTCACCCCTAACCCTAACCATAACCCTAACCCTAACCCTAACCCTAACCCTAAACCTTAACCCTAACCCTAATACTGACAATACATCACACAGACTTGTGGATGCTCTTATTTGAAAGAATTTCATCCGTAGGTTGTCCTAAAAATAAAATGGTGATGTTGGGATTCTCCTAACCCTAACCCTAACCCTAACCCTAACCCTAAACCCTAACCCTAACCCTAATCCTTACAATACATCACACAGACTTGTGGATGCTCTTATTTGAAAGCATTTCATCCATAGATTGTCCTAAAAATAAAATGGTGATGTTGGGATTCTCCTAACACTAACCCTAACCCTAACCCTAACCCTAACCCTAACCATACATCACACAGACTAGTTGAAACCCTTATTTGAAAGCATTTCATCCATAAATTGTACTAAAAAAAGATTGGTGATGTTGAGATTCTCCTAACCCTAAACATAACATTAACCCTAACCCTAACACTAACCCTAACCCTAACCCTAACCCTAACCCTAACCCTAACCCTAACCCTAACCCTAACCCTAACCCTAACCCTAAACCCTAACCATAACCCTAACCCTAACCCTAACCCTAACCTCACCCCTAACCCTAACATTAACCCTAACCCTAACCCTAACCCTAACCCTAACCCTAACCCTAAACCCTAACCATAACCCTAACCCTAACCCTAACCTCACCCCTAACCCTAACCATAACCCTAACCCTAACCCTAACCCTAACCCTAACCCTAAACCTTAACCCTAACCCTAATACTGACAATACATCACACAGACTTGTGGATGCTCTTATTTGAAAGCATTTCATCCATAGATTGTCCTGAATATGAAATGGTGATGTTGGGATTCTCCTAACCCTAACCCTAACCCTAACCCAATATCCTAACGCTAACCCTAACCCTAACCCTAACCCTAACCCTATCCCTAACCCTAACAATACATCACACAGACTTGTGGATGCTCTTATTTGAAAGAATTTCATCCGTAGGTTGTCCTAAAAATAAAATGGTGATGTTGGGATTCTCCTAACCCTAACCCTAACCCTAACCCTAACCCTAAACCCTAACCCTAACCCTAATCCTTACAATACATCACACAGACTTGTGGATGCTCTTATTTGAAAGCATTTCATCCATAGATTGTCCTAAAAATAAAATGGTGATGTTGGGATTCTCCTAACACTAACCCTAACCCTAACCCTAACCCTAACCCTAACCATACATCACACAGACTAGTTGAAACCCTTATTTGAAAGCATTTCATCCATAAATTGTACTAAAAAAAGATTGGTGATGTTGAGATTCTCCTAACCCTAAACATAACATTAACCCTAACCCTAACACTAACCCTAACCCTAACCCTAACCCTAACCCTAACCCTAACCCTAACCCTAACCCTAAACCCTAACCATAACCCTAACCCTAACCCTAACCTCACCCCTAACCCTAACATTAACCCTAACCCTAACCCTAACACTAACACTAACACTAACACTAACCCTTACCCTAACCCTAACCCTAACCCTAACCCTAACCCTAAACCCTAACCATAACCCTAACCCTAACCCTAACCTCACCCCTAACCCTAACCCTAACCATAACCCTAACCCTAACCCTAACCCTAACCCTAAACCTTAACCCTAACCCTAATACTGACAATACATCACACAGACTTGTGGATGCTCTTATTTGAAAGCATTTCATCCATAGATTGTCCTGAATATAAAATGGTGATGTTGGGATTCTCCTAACCCTAACCCTAACCCTAACCCTATATCCTAACGCTAACCCTAACCCTAACCCTAACCCTAACCCTATCCCTATCCCTAACCCTAACAATACATCACACAGACTTGTGGATGCTCTTATTTGAAAGAATTTCATCCGTAGGTTGTCCTAAAAATAAAATGGTGATGTTGGGATTCTCCTAACCCTAACCCTAACCCTAACCCTAACCCTAAACCCTAACCCTAACCCTAATCCTTACAATACATCACACAGACTTGTGGATGCTCTTATTTGAAAGCATTTCATCCATAGATTGTCCTAAAAATAAAATGGTGATGTTGGGATTCTCCTAACACTAACCCTAACCCTATATCCTAACCCTAACCCTAACCCTAACCCTAACCCTAACTATACATCACACAGACTTGTGGATGCTCTTATTTGAAAGAATTTCATCCATAGATTGACCTAAAAATAGAATGGTGATGTTGGGATTCTCCTAACCCTAAACCTAACCATAACACTAACCCTAACCTTAACCCTAACCCTAAACCCTAACCCTAACCCTAACCCTAACCCTAACCCTAACCCTAAACCCTAACCCTAACCTTAACCCTAATCCTAACAATAAATCACCCTGACTTGTGGATGCTGTTATTTGAAAGCATTTCATCCATAGATTGTCCTAAAAATAAAATGGTGATGTTGGGATTCTCCTAACCCTAACCCTAACACTAACCCTAACCCTAACCTTAAACCCTAACCCTAACCCTAACCCAACCCTAAACCCTAACCCTAACACTAACCCTAACCTTAAACCC
>CM042390.1:23537471-23637471 GCA_023634145.1 Thymallus thymallus
TAAATTGAACTAAAAAAAGAATGGTGATGTTGGGATTCTCCTAACTCTATTCCTAACCCTATCCCTAACCCTATCCCTAACCCTATCCCTAATCCTAAACCCTAACCCTATCCCTAAACCCTAACCCTAACCCTAACCCTAACCCTAAACCTAACCATACATCAGACAGATTTTTGGATGCTCTTATTTGAAAGTTTTTCATCCAAAAACCCTAACCCTAAACCCTAACCCTAACCCTAACCCTAACGCTAACCTTAACCTTAACCCTATCCCTCACCCTAACCCTAACCTTAAACCTATCCCTAACTCTAAACCCTATCCCTAACCCTAACCCTAAACCTAATTATACAACACACAGACTTTTGGATGCTCTTATTTGAAAGTATTTCATCCATAGATTGTCCTAAAAAAAGAATGGTGATATGGTATTCTCATAACCCTAACCCTAACCTTAACCATAAACCCTAACCCTAACCCTAAACCCTAACCCAAACCCTAATGCTAACCCTAACCCTAACCCTAACCCTAAACCCTAACACCAACTCTAACCCTAACCTTAACCCTAACCTATTCTAAATTAACCTGTGAAATGAATGTATGAATAATTTTAAAATAGTTATCCCTCTAAAATATTAGATATACTTGTGGATGCTCTTATTTGAAAGCATTTCATCCATAAATTGTACTAAAAAAAGAATGGTGATGTTGGGATTCTCCTAACTCTATTCCTAACCCTATCCCTAACCCTATCCCTAACCCTATCCCTATCCCTAATCCTAAACCCTAACCCTAACCCTATCCCTAAACCCTAACCCTAACCCTAACCCTAACCCTAACCCTAACCCTAAACCTAACCATACATCACACATACTTTTGGATGCTCTTATTTGAAAGTTTTTCATCCAAAAACCCTAACCCTAAACCCTAACCCTAACCCTAACGCTAACCTTAACCTTAACCCTATCCCTCACCCTAACCCTAACCTTAACCCTAACCCTATCTCTAAACCCTAACCCTAACCGTATCCCTAACCCTAACCCTAAACCTAACCATACATCACACAGACTTTTGGATGCTCTTCTTTGAAAGTATTTCATTCATAGATTGTCCTAAAAAAATTATGGTGATGTTACGATTCCCCTAACCCAAAACCCTAACCCTAACCCTAAACCCTAACCCTAACCCAAAACCTAATGCTAACCCTAACCCTAACGCTAACCCTAACCCTTACCCTAACCATACATCACAGAGACTTTTGGATGATCTTATTTGAAAGCATTTCATCCATAGATTGTCCTAATAATGGTGATGTTGGGATTCTCCTATCCCTTTTCCTAACCCTAACCCTAACCCTAACCCTAAATCCTAACCCTATACCCTAACCCTAACCCTAACCCTAAACCCCAACACCAATTCTAACTCTAACCCTAACCCTAACCCTAACCCTAACCCTATCCCTATCTCTAACCCTAACCCTAAACCTAACCATACATCACACAGACTTGTGGATGCTCTTATTTGAAAGCATTTCATCCATAGATTGTCCTATAAAAAGAAAGGTGATGTTTGGATTCTCCTAACCCTAACCCTAAACCCTAACCCTAACCCTAACACTAACCCTATTCCTAACCCTAACCGTAACCCTAAACCCTAACACTAACCCTAAACCCTAACCCTAACCCTAACCCTAACCCTATCCCTAACCTAATCTAAATTAACCTGTGAAATGAATGTATGAATAATTTTAAAATAGTTATCCCTCTAAAATATTTGATATACTTGTGGATGCTCTTATTTGAAAGCATTTCATCCATAGATTGTCCTAAAAAAAGAATGGTGATGTTGGGATTCTCCTAACCCTAACCCTAACCCTAAACCCTAACCCTATCCCTAAACCCTAACCCTAACGCTAACCTTAACCTTAACCCTATCCCTCACCCTAACCCTAACCCTAACCTTAACCCTAACCCTAACTCTAAACCCTAACCCTAACCCTATCCCTAACCCTAACCCTAAACTTAACCATACATCACATAGACTTTTGGAGTCTTATTTTGCTCTTATTTGAAAGCATTTCATCCATAGATTGTCCTAAAAAAATAATTGTGATGTTACGATTCTCCTAACCCTAACCCCAGAGGCTCCGGTAAATACATCAGCTACACCATCATACTCAGCAACAGAAAGAAAACTGTGATTAACTATGCCTGGTGAAAGTTTAAACAAGTTGCTGTCAAACGCCCTATTTGATTTTGCTGTCAGTAAAATACGGATGGTGCGTTTGTTGAGTCTCCGTTTATAATTTTACTTGAGAATTTCACACACCACAAACGTAATGGGAGGCTGCCAAGTGTTGAACATTTTCAAGGTTGATTTTGAAGATTTCATGTGCAAAGTGAAGTAATATCCTTTGTTAATCAGAAATTGTATTTCACCACAACATAGTATTTTTATTTAATGTATTGAATTGGAGCTAATCACGACAATGCTTATATTATTTTATTACTAATCCCAGATATGGTTCCATACAACAGATTATGAAAAGATAAAAAGATCTGTAATATCAAATGCTTAGACTAAATATATTGTGGTGTAGGTAAGGTATTAAAAAATGATTTGCACCTCATAATTATTAACCAACCTAAGGTACCAAAATAAAAGTTGAATTGAGACCTATGTTGCGCATTTATATTTAATAATGCAGTAATGTTTATTTTATGTAATTTATATCATGTTTTACTATATATAGGCTGACAATTGAAACAAATGCCTAGTCAAACATTACAAATGCAGTTTGCGTCTAACATTACAATTTCTTGTTGTGACTATGTTGTTAATGTAGCCAACAAACTATTTAAATAATACTCAAATACTTTCTTGACTAAATGTTTTTTTTTTTATCAAGTACTCATTTACTCTTATTTGAGTAGTTTTCTGGTGGTACTTTTACTTCAGTACCTTTTGGGGACAAGTAACAATATTTTACTTTAGTACATATTTCAGTACTCTACTCAACCCTACATGTTGATTGGGAAGGTAATTCAATTGTCCCATCAAAGACTAGGCGTCTACCCAAGTTAATTTAACCTCACAATACGTCAACCTTTAGATGTTGTTATGTATGACATATGACAGACAGTGAAAGAATTTGTCTGACTCTTTTTCAAGTATATCAGCAAAGCATACAAGCGCTAGTCATCATGTTGCTGTTAACTTAAGATAGATAGATAGATAGATAGGTACTTTATTGATCCCCGGGGGGGAAATTTCATTGTCAAGCAGCTACAACAAAAAACACAGGGCAGGTGCAAAATGCCACAACGAAAGTACACAAAAGACAGATACACGGTACATGATACATAGGGCGGTAGTATGAAAAAGTATAGAAATACAAGATATCTGGAGTGCAAAAAAAAAAAAGCTATAAGAGGACATTGCATAGTATGAGTGGTTGGCTGAATATGTACACTATACATTGGTGGATGTTGGATGGTTAACTATACTATACAGGTCGATGGCAGAGAAATACTTCAGTAGCTAAAAATGATATGATATGAGCGAGGGTAATAATAGTTTACTTAATAGACAGACTGGGTAACTGAACAGGTAAGTGAAAATTTTGCATGGTTAAATTAGCTGTACAGTTAGGTATACAGTTATATTTACAGATAAGTGAATACTTGCATGTTTACACAAACTGTACAGGTAAATGACAGGAAGAGATACTTTAATAGGTGAGGCATTATATAGTCTCATAGCCGCCGGCAGGAAGGACCTCCTGTAGCGCTCTCTGGCACACCGTGGTGGGATCAGTCTGTGACTGAAAGTGCTCCTCTGCGTCATAACCATGGACTGTAGTTTACTACAGTGTCTTAAGAATTAATATTGATAATGAGAAGTGGAGGGTGCTCAAACAAAGTGAGTCGAAGTGCAATCAAAAAATGTAATAATTGAAAAGGAAAAGGCACAATGCACACAAACTGTAAGTTAGGCTACTATACCTTTTCATTTTCATGGATTACTACCCATTTATTTGTCTCTGCCTGTAAATCGTCCTCCTAAAATGGTAGGCTGTAACCTATAGGACTATGCAAAACATAGCAAGTGTCACTGTCATCATTCTTGCGGCTTCGAGCTCAGTAGCCATACTTGCAAGAGCAGGTACGCGTGTGTTTTCAATTAAATACAGTAGGCTATAGCTTATGTATACATTGACGGAGAAGCACAGGGCAGTTATCTTTCCAAGGAAATGTACTTCATAAATAGGCCTATGATTAGGCTATAGTTTATTACATTGCCTAGAAATAGGCCTAAATATTGATCACCCATATTTCTCCATCTGACAATCTTCCCACTCCTAAAAGGTAGGCTATAAAAATAGCTCAAGAAAAAGTCTCTCCAACTCTGCTCTCTTCAAACTATAGCCCAGTAATACCATATAAGGGCCATGTGAGAATCTCTGGTAATTTAACCTATTTCTTAAGTTATTTTGGTGCATTTGATATTGCCTATAGGGCACAACATTTCTGGGACTAGGGTTGCAAAGGGTCAGAAACTTTCCGGTAAATTTCTGTAATTTTTCCTAAAATTTTCCATGGGAAGTTAAGCCCGGGAATTTGGGGAATTTTGCTTAAATTCATCAAAAAAGTTAGCTTATAACAGTGAACCTTTTTTGTGGGATAGATAGGCACTATCTGATGTGTGGAGACATTTCATTGCAGCTAATGTAGAAGGAAAAGCTGTGTACATGTGCAAATACTGTGCCAAATCATATGTGAAGAATGCAACAATGATGCAGAATCATCTGGCCCAGTACATAAAGTTCCCTTAGCGCTCACAACAAGCAACCTCTGACAAACGTCCCTCTACTTCTATTTGATGTGAAAATGATGAATCAGACACCTTATCGATAGCAACAGCTCATGGTCCTTTTTTCACTCAATGGAGGAACGTAGTCAGAGAAATGCTGATGAATGTCTTGCTCGAGCTGTGTATTCAACTGGTTCACCTCTGATGTTCACAGGCAATGTGTATTGGAATAGATTTCTGAATGTTCTTCGCCCAGTATAAACCCCTCCAACCAGACATGCTTTATCTACTAATTTGCTGGATGCAGAGTTCAACAGAGTTCAAGAGAAGGTCAAGCAAATAATAGAGAAAGCAGACTGTATTGCAATCATCTCCGATGGGTGGTCGAATGTTCATGGGCAAGGAATAATTAATTACATCATATCCCCCCTCAACCACTACCCTACAAGAGCACAGACACAAGGGACAACAAACACAACGGTCTCTACATTGCAGATGAGCTGAAGGCAGTCATCAATGACCTTGGACCACAGAAGGTATTTGCACTGGTGACAGACAATGCTGCGAACATGAAGGCTGCTTGGTCTAAAGTGGAGGAGTCCTACCCTCACATCACACCATTTGGCTGTGCTGCTCATACATTGAATCTGCTCCTCAAGTACATCATGGCACTGAAAACAATGGATACACTCTACAAGAGAACCAAGGAAATGGTTAGGTATATGAAGGGTCATGAAGTTATAGCAGCAATCTACCTCATCAAGCAAAGTGAGAAGCTGCCCAGCAACACCCGTTGGGGTGGTGTTGTCATCATGTTTGACAGTCTCCTGGAGGGGAAGGAGTCTCCAGGAAATGTCCATATCACAGTCTGCCGATATGGACATCCTGTCTGATGTTCAGTCTCTGCTTGCAGATGTAAGAGAAGAAATCCGTACTGCCCTGCCCACTTCACTGTTGCTCCAAGCAGAGGAAACTGCAGTTCTGAAATACATCAAAAAGCGTGAAGACTTCTGCCTGAAGCACATACACGCCGCAGCGTCCATGTTGGACCCCAAGTATGCTGGCAAGAGCATCCTGTCTGTTGCAGAGATCAACAAGGCCTAAGGTGTCATCACTACCGTATTTCGCCACCTAGGCCTGGATGAGGGCAAGGTTCTTGGCAGTCTGGCGAAGTACACTTCCAAGCAAGGGCTTTGGGATCAAGATGCAATATGGCAGTCGTGCCAACATATCTCATCAGCCACCTGATGGAAGGGACTTTGTGGATCTGAGGCTCTTTCCCCTGTTGCCTCCATCATCCTCCAAATCCCACCAACATCAGCCACCTCAGTGCTCAACTGGTCCTTGTTTGGGAACACACACACACACACACACACAAAAGCATGGAACAGGCTGACCAATGCAAGGGTTGAAAAATTGGTGGCCAGCCGGGCAAATTTGAGGATATTTGAGCCTGACAACGAGCCATCCTCAACAAGGTTGGAAAGTGACAGTGAAGATGAGGCCTTAGAGTCTGATGTTCAAGAGGTGGACATTGAGGAGGTCCAGGGAGAAGACATGGAAGCCTGAGAGGAAGACAACCAAAACTTGGAGTTTCTAGACTGTCATTTTACAGATGTATGTTGAAAACGTTTTTGGGAGATGCGATGGATCATTCAATATTTCCTTTCTTTTGTTGTTCAGTGAAATCATCCCATGTGAAGAGTCAACTCATTTAATTAAAGTTCAATTCGTAACTAAATTGTTTTTTTATATTTCTATTGGAAGGATTTACTCATTTGCAATGTCTACTTATGATAAGGTAAAAGGTTTATGTTTTTATGATAAGGATGAAGAAATCGGTCCCACGCAGACCTCTACTGTGCACCATGACAGTGAAACCTGTAACATTAGAGCTGTTTATTACTGTGTGAAAAGTAGGGAATTAGCTTGGGAAACTGACAGATCAATAATGTTACTTTGCAATACTGACTACCTGTGGTAAATTCAATTGAGTGGAAATGATTTGGATAGGCACACACCTGTCTATATTAGGTCCCACAGTTGACAGTGCATGTCAGAGCAAAAACAAAGCCATGAGGTTGAAGAGTAGAGCTCCGAGACAGGATTGTGTGGAGGCACAGATCTGGTGAAGGGTACCAAAATATTTCTGCTGCATTGAAGGTCCCCAAGAACACAGGGGCATCAATCATTCTTAAATGGAAGTTTGGAACCACCAAGACTCTTCCTAGAGCTGGCCACCCAGCCAAACTGAGCAATCGGGGGAGAAGGCCCTTGGTCAGGGAGGTGACCAAGAACCCGATGGTCACTCTGACAGAGCTCCAGAGTGCCTCTGTGGAGATGGGAGAACCTTCCAGAAGGACAACCATCTCTGCAGCACTCCACCAATCAGGCATTTATGGTAGAGTGGCCAGACGGATGCCACTTCACAGTAAAAGGCACGACAGCCCGCTTGGAGTTTGCCAAAAGGCACCTAAAGGAGTCTCAGACCATGAGAAACAAGATTCTCTGGTCTAATGAAACCAAGATTGAACCCTTTGGCCTGAATGCCAAAAATCACATCTGGAGGAAACCTGTCACCATCCCTACAGTGAAGCATGGTGGTGGCAGCATCATGCTGTGGGGAGGGTTTTCAGTGGCAGAGACTGGGAGACTAGTCAGTATCGATGAAAGGAGCAAGGTACAGAGAGATCCTTAATGAAAACCTGCTCCAGAGGGTCCAAATGCACTGTATGCTAATATCACTTTGTCTGGTAAAAACCCAGACGCAAAAAGGACTGACAGTGACTCACCACTGGGTCTGCAACACTTCAAACAGAGGGAGCCACAAACACCAGGAATCCTCAACCTGTACACATACCTGCACTCCTAATGCTACTCCAGAAATCACTCCTTTCATTGATGCCCTAATAGCAAAGCAAGAAACAGATCTTGACCCATGGAGCACTCAGGCCCAAAGAAACACAAACAAATATCACAAGTCCACTACAGGTTACCTTCACTGATTCAACTGCACCCAACTCCTTTCCCACCCACCCTGAAACCACAAATGGATCTGCCAAAAGGCAAGGATCTACTTTCTGCAAAAATGTCTCTCCTCCTGGACCATATTCTTCTTCATCATCATGTCCAGCAATGCCAGGCTCAGGCTCCAAGCTCTTCACCACACCTTCCACCTAACTTAATTCGCCCTCATTCACTTCCAGAACTAGGTCTGGCACTCTGTCTTCTTCGATACCCCATTAAAATTTGTTCTACTTTCTGAGATTTGATTCATGTGTCAGGCTCTGACCATAGAGAAGCAAATAGGCTGTCGTTCTTTTCTGTTTCTGTGTGGGGTTTGGGTTGGATCCCTAATTAGAGGCAGCTACACTGCATTGTCTCTAATTAGGGATCCCATATATGTTGAGTCTGTCCTTCACTCTGGTGTGGGTCGTTGTCGTATTATGTCGCAGTCACTGTGAAGTAAGTGTGCCTTTTTTTACGTCCGTTCATTTCGTGTGTTTTTGTGAACGTGACGTTTAGTCGATTCGTGTTTTTTGTTGTATAGTTCGTTCATTTGCAAGTTTATTATACATAGTATTAAATAATAAATGTCGAACTACTATCCCTGCGCTGCGTCTTGGTCTGTCTCTGCACCCGTCCGTGACAGAACGACCCACCACTGCGAGACCAAGCAGCGTAACTGGGGAGAGACGGAGAGAGAGAGAGAGCCGCGTAATAGACGGGGCGCGAGACGGAGAAACGCCCGCAAACAACCCCAAGGTGATTTTGGGGAGGGGCTATGGGGGTGGTCTGGTGTGGAGGAAGAGGCACCAGTCCCACTTTCCAGGTGGTCTTCGCAGAGGCCGGAAACGAAGTGCGTGAGGGAATACCGAAAGAGGGAGGAGTATGAGAGGATAATGGATGTTGTCGAAATATGGAGGAGTGTGAGAGCGAGAGGAGGGAGCTGGAGTTAAGGGTGCACAAGGTGAGCATCCCCAGTCCGGGTCCGGTCGTCTACTCCACCCCCATGCCAGAGCAGTCCGCTCCACCGGTGTCCTGTCTGGGTCCGGACCTCTGCTCTACTTCCCGCACCCGACCTCCAGTGCGTGCGCTCAGCCAGGTGCTTCCAGTGCCGGCTCCATGCATCCGACCTCCGGTGCGCCTCCCCAGTCCGGTACGACCCGTGCCGGCTCCCCGCACCCGACCTCCAGTGCGTGCGCCTAGCCAGGTGCTTCCTGTGCCAGCTCCACGCACCCGACATCCGGTGCGCCTCCCCAGCCCGGAACCTCCAGAAAAGGTCAGCCGCCCTGAACCTCCAGCGAGGGTCAGCCGCCCTGAATCTCCAGCGAAGGTCAGCCGCCCTGAACCTCCAGCGAAGGTCAGCCGCCCTGAACCTCCAGCGAAGGTCAGCCGCCCTGAATCTCCAGCGAAGGTCAGCCGCCCTGAACCTCCAGCGAAGGTCAGCCGCCCGGAACCTCCAGCGAAGGTCAGCCGCCCGGAACCTCCAGCGAAGGTCAGCCGCCCGGAACCTCCAGCGAAGGTCCGCCGCCCGGAACCTCCAACGGTACCCATTCCGGGTCCAGCCGTCTGCTCCGCCCCAGTGCCAGAGCAGTCCGCTCCACCGGTACCCATTCTGGGTTCAGCCGTCTGCTCCGCTCCAAAGTCAGAGCAGTCCGCTCCACCGGTGCCCATTCCGGGTTCAGCCGTCTGCTCCCGCCCCAGTGCCAGAGCATTCCGCTCCACCGGTGCCCATTCCGAGTCCAGCCGTCTGCTCCGCCTCAGTGCCAGAGCAGTCCGCTCCACCGGTACCCAATCCGGGTCCAGCTGTCTGCTCCGCTCCAGTGCCAGAGCAGTCCGCTCCACCGGTTCCCATTCTGGGTTCAGCCGCCTGCTCCGCTCCAAAGTCAGAGCAGTCCGCTCCACCGGTGCCCATTCCGGGTTCAGCCGTCGGCTCCGCCCCAGTGCCAGAGCATTCCACTCCACCGGTGCCTATTCCGGGTCCAGCCGTCTGCTCCGCCTCAGTGCCAGAGCAGTCCGCTCCACCGGTACCCAATCCGGGTCCAGCCGTCTGCTCCGCTCCAGAGTCAGAGCAGTCCGCTCCACCGGTACCCATTCCTGGTCCAGCCGTCTGCTCTGCCCCAGTGCCCGAGCAGTCCGCTCCACCGGTGCCCAGTCCGGGCCCGGTTGTTTTCCCCGCTCCATGGCCGGAGCCGTTTACCCCACCGGTGCCCAGTCCGGGCCCGGTTAACGGTCCCGCTCCATGGCCGGAGCCGTTTGCCCCACCGGTACCCAGCCCGGGCCCGGTTATAAAGAAGGGGCATGGGACAAAACTGTCCACTTCGCCGGAGCCAGAGCCGCCCCCAATGGACTAGTCTTCCCTCCCATTAACCCCCCCTTGTTTTGTGTGGGTTTTTTTTTGGCGTCCGGGAGTCCGCGCCTTGTGGGGGGGGGTACTGTCAGGCTCTGGCCATAGAGAAGCAAATAGGCTTCTCTATGTAGTTATGGTCAGAGTCTGACAGTGTCGTTCTTTTCTGTTTCTGTGTGGGGTTTGGGTTGGATCCCTAATTAGAGGCAGCTGCACCGCATTGTCTCTAATTAGGGATCCCATATACGTTGAGTCTGTCCTTCACTCTGGTGTGGGTCGTTGTCGTATTATGTCGCAGTCACGGTGAAGTAAGTGTGCCTTTTGTTACGTCCGTTCATTTCGTGTGTTTTTGTGAACGTTACGTTTAGTCTATTCGTGTTTTTTGTTGTATAGTTTGTTCATTTGCAAGTTTATTATACATAGTATTAAATAATAAATGTCAAACTACTATCCCTGCGCTGCGTCTTGGTCTGTCTCTGCACCCTTCCGTGACATCATGGAACAATCCAGACAATGGTTGCACCAATAGGCGGCTGATTTGTCAGAAGTAAAAGGTACTGGCCCCACAGCTGCTCAAATAAAACAGATTACTTCTGAATCTCTTTCTACAAACTTACAAAACGTTCTACAAGTTTACGAATCTCTTGGTAACGTGACAAGTGACAACGCCGAGCGAGCGCAGATTTAAGAAATAATAAAAAAAGTAGAATATTCATAGTTCTAAATGGACTTGTAATCAATCTGAAAATAAATTATGCTTGCAAATCTTATTCAATGTATTCAAATGTCAAGTTACACATTTTTCAAACATTATACAAGCTCGCTAAATTTAATTACACATTTGAACATCGTACTTGCAACCACAAATATCAATGTGCGACAACAAAATTCAAACTCACAGGGTTTATTATTATTCCATACACAATAGGCTTAGGTACTTTATCTCAAATCAAATTAAGTTTAGAATTTTCTTTGTCCAGTGTTTTGATGAAAAGTTAAAGTTGCGTATTCACTGGCTTTTCCTCTCTCGTGTAATGTCTCTCACACAGAGGGCCACTCCACGTCGGAGGCAGAGGTTGTGAAAAGAGACGACTCCATTCTTCCCTACCCACTCACCAAATTAGTAATTGTCCCCTTCCTCTATGTCCAGCGCCTTGAGGTGACCCTCCAAATACTCGCAGAACTCCTGCATCTGATCGAATGACTCTTGGCAGGACCCCCACTCGCACGCCAACACCAGCGGTGAGTCCTGTTTTCTCGCCCGTTTGTTTGCAGGAGGCATCTCTCACTACACGTTCACATGCAAGATCGTGAGCAAGAGGGAAAAGCAAACGTTGTTATATGAAAACGAAAATCGTCTTTCTAGCTAGCTAAAATGGACAGCTGCCATTAGCTAACGGCAGTAATGTTGATATCCACATATGACAACAATGTTCTGATATCGAATGTGATCATGTCCAAAACACAACTGCTCAGTAAGAATAAACAAATATACAAGTTTGCCAGCTACCTGGATGTTGTTAGCCAAATGTTTCCTGATGAGTTTCTGAGCTCCAATCAGAAATCACTTTCTAGTCAGTGTCCAATGGGCTTTCACAAAAAGTCAGCCCCAGTTCTGTCGTGGCCAATCACTTAAGGCGATTCCATGGGCGAGATGGGTACGACTGGAATATTGTCCTCAGAAAACAGGAACGATTAGAAACCGTTCCTTTTAGAAATTAACTGGCTGCTCTTCTTCGATGGGGTTTTACGGCGGTTGGCATCCCATTTTAAAGAAACAAACAAAAAAAACCTTCCGGGTAAGGGGGGAAAAGGTATCATACAAAATAAAACACGTACTCTAAAAATAAATTTACCATATCACACTTCTTCTATCACCGTCCATTACAAATTATATCCCTACACAAGCTCTGGGGCCTGTGTTGGGGGTACATTCACCGAGAGGATTTCTTGCACTGCCTCAGCTGTGAAATCTCAAAGACCCCAAAACCGTTCAGCATTCACAATGATTCCAATTTTCATAGATTTCTTCTCCACTTGTGATGTACAGTTTATAACCATTGCAATAAATAATACAAAGTCCACCTTTTTAACATGTAGAATTTCACTTTCCCTCCCTCGGTTGATGAGAAACCTTCATTAGTCATGGTGGCTCTACTACTTTTTCTTCTTCCCCGCCTCTCGTTCCTTCCACTTTTCTCGTTCCTTCCACGCCTCCAGATAGGAGACACGCTGGACACTCTTTAGCCTTGCCACCTCATTCTCCTTCACCCTAACTGGGCACTCCAAGAATTCAGGCTCATGTTCACCTCCACAGTTGCAGCATTTCTCTTCATCTTGCTTTCGATATTCTTCCCTTCTGTAACCCTAGAAATAACCCCCTTGAAAGGCGCCCTGCTACTAAAATCCACAGTAGTGGCTGTATTCAGCATTAGACTCAAAATAATGACATAACAATTTCATAAAGGAACTTATTTGTTCTGAGCACTTATTTATTTCCTGGTTTGAGCATTCCATTACAAATGTAAAACACATCATAAAGTATTGTACACTTGTATTTACTGTACATTCTCAGAATTGTTTATTGTCAAATGAGCCTAACATTATGAAGGCAAAGCTTACAAATACATTATGGATTGAGGAGAAACAGTTTTCACATTCCATGTCCTTCTTTAGTAAGTAGTAGTAAAAATACACCTCCTAACCGATAATACAAAGAAAAGTATCTTCATCTAGCTCTTGCAGTGGTGTAAAGTACTTAGGTAAAAAAAAACTTTAAAGTACTTCATTTTCTATTAAAGTATCTTTACTTTTACTCAAGTATGACAGGTGGGTACGTTTTCCACCACTGGACAGTTCTACATTTAATGGGGTGGGGTGATCCAAAATAGGGGAGGATTGTGTAACTTTGTTTCTTTGCTTTGGGAAGGGTTGTGTGTTTTTTTATTGGGCACAGTGGAGGGTTGTGCATTTTTTCCCTTGTTTACATTTGCCCTTTTGCAGGTTTTACTATTAGGTGTTGGGCCGTAGCAAGCTATCTGCTTTAGTTTTCGAGATTGATTGATCTCTGTCAAGTTTGGAGCTGTTTATTTACATATTGTGTATATTTATTTCTTCTGAACACATATGCATGTATTGGAAATGTAATTCATGAATTATTTTTCAAAATACTTACTTTTATGTTCACTAGTTTGACAGGCAAACTCTGCCGAGTACTAAACTGTAAACCAATCAAAATGTGTATACTATCCATGGTACTATCTCTGTTGATCACATCTGCCAATCACGTTATCCCTATCTAAGGTAGTAGACACAGCTGGTGCCATCTCGAGAGAGATCTCTGTCTGTCAAAGGCTTTTTAATGTATTTGTAAACTAACTATTTAGTTATAGAAATGTGATACCCTCAATGCAAGCTGTAAAATGACTCCCTACTTAGAACACAGTAACCCTCGGTAGATAGGATCACAACCTTGCCCACCTCACTCCACTCTACAGGCCTTTGGTCCAACAGCAGCTTGCGACCACTAGGACCATTAGGAGATGGTCCCCGGAGACGAATGAGGCCCTACAGGACTGCTATGAAACAACAGACTGGGATGTGTTCTGTGAGGCTCATGGGGAGGACATCGATGGACTTACTGACTGCATAACGGACTATATACATTTTTGTGTAGACAACACTGTGCCCACCAGGAAGGTACGCTGTTTTCCAAATAATAAACCCTGGGTCACCAGCAACCTGAAGGCCCTGCTGAACGAAAAGAAGAGGGCCTTCAAGGAGGGGGACAAGGACAAATTGAAATGCGTCCAGAGGGAGCTGAAATTGCGTATTGCTGAGGGGAAGAGAGGGTATAAGGAGAAGATGGAGGACAAGCTGAGGCAGAGCCAGGTGAGAGAGGTGTGGAAGGGTATGAGAAATATCACTGGCTTCAAAAAGTCAAACAGTGGGCAGACGGAGGGGACCCAGGACAGAGCCAATGAGTTTAACCAATTTTTTCGATACTGGCCCTGTCCACCTCCCTTCCAGCTCCCCAGGCCACACTCCCTCACGGCTGTCTCACCCCCACTTTGCTCACAACACATCTGTTGAGACAATCAGCGACCCCACCTCCACCCCTGCTCCCTCTGGACTGATCCTGGAATGACTCCGCAATTGTAGGGTGCATCAGGGGTGGGCAGGAGGAGGAGTACAGGAGCACAATCAGTGACTTTGTGTTGTGGTGTGAGCAGAACCACCTTCAGCTCAACATCAGCAAAAGGAGATGGTGGTGGACTTCAGGAGAACCAAGGCACAACTGACTGCAGTCCCTATACAGGGGATGGATGTGGAAACTGCGCACGTCCTGATTTTGCAAAGTGGGAGTTGTCCTGAGACCAATATCTCAGACCATCATATGAATATGTTGACCTCAAGTCGTCACTGATTTATTATGTTACATGATGTTGTCCTCAGACCATCATATGAATATGTTGACCTCAAGTCATCACTGATTTATTCTGTTACATGATGTTGTCCTCAGACCATCATATGAATATGTTGACCTCAAGTCATCACTGATTTATTCTGTTACATGATGTTGTCCTCAGACCATCATATGAACATGTTGACCTCAAGTCATCACTGATTTATTCTGTTACATGATGTTGTCCTCAGACCATCATATGAATATGTTGACCTCAAGTCATCACTGATTTATTCTGTTACATGATGTTGTCCTCAGACCATCATATGAATATGTTGACCTCAAGTCATCACTGATTTATTCTGTTACATGATGTTGTCCTCAGACCATCATATGAATATGTTGACCTCAAGTCATCACTGATTTATTCTGTTACATGATGTTGTCCTCAGACAATATAATAAAATGTGTTCCAAAAATGGCTTTCCTGATGGTATAACCTCACAGACCTATCTGTAAAATAATCATATTTATAATAAGTCTTTATCATTGCTTCTGTATTTAGGCTAAAGGACACCAAGTGGCAATAAGAGCACACAATGGAAGGTATGATTTTTACTTTATTTAATGTAATTTAACCATGTTTCATTTTTAACATGTTTTCAAATCTAACACAATGTATACCTTCACCTTGCTGGCGGTTGGGGGAGAGGCTGCTTCTTTGTAAGCTACAAGAGAAGCAACTTCTCACAGCATGTTGTTCTAAACATACATTTGCAATGTTATCAGATGGGCATTTTATTGATTTGACAATAAAACATTTATTTATTTATTGACCATTTTAAAACCCAATGTACTTGCAAAATGTGTAATCTATTAATTTTTCTTCAACTTGTTCTCAACTGACCTACCTGGTTAAATAAAGGTGAAAAAAAAAAAATATAATCTTTGTAGATGTTAAGGCATTAAGGTGTCTCCAAAATAAAAGGCCAAAGTTCACCATAGGAAGTGTGGGGCCATACAATCTACAAGTGGAAAGTTTCAAAACTTTAATGGAGGACAACGAGGTTTCTGATGAGGTAACTTAATATCCTTATAGGGATTTTTCACTGCCAGTTAAAGAACTTAAAAGATGTCTGCAAGTACTTTAGGAACCACTGGAGCCAATTGGTCCTTTGTGGTCTAACTTCGGAAGATGTTATAAGCATGGAGACTCTGAAACAAACAATCTAATAGAACGGTATACATTTTTATGCATGTTCACTTGATGATAGTCATCATAACTGAAAGTTAGCATGGTGTTTTGAGTATCTTTTAATTTGTTAAAGAGTACATTGTAATTGTTCCAACCTGTTGCTGCTCCTCATTCAACAAACTGATCTCTCTGCTTTTATTTCCTTATAGCTTCTTCCACCGTTTAAAATACCAATTCCTCTGTGGCATCCGGAATCGTAGATTGGATCATTTGATTGATGTGCTATTGAACAAGACTGACAGGTACTTCAACATAATACAGGATTTGCAGTCTGCTGGGAGAGTCTTTAACCCTCTGGAATGTAAAATGGAAGAAATAAAGAAGTCTGCTCAGAGGATGCTAGACAACGGTTGGGCCACAGCAGTAACCGCAGCTTCAACAGAAACATACATATACAATGTTCCATCTGAAAATAATCCACATGTAGTTTACTGTGTATGCCCTGCAGAGCAGTTCTGCAGTTGTCTCGCTGGTACAAGGGGACGTACATGTAAGCATTTTATTTTATTAAGTCTTCTCACTTGTGGTGATGGTGAAACCTTTCCAGATATGGACACACAACTGCAAGCCCATGCCAAGAACTTGATTAAAAAGAATAAGTATAGCATTTCTACAAAGCCTAAAAAAACACTAGAGGTTGAAAGCTTATTTGGAAGAGCAGTATCAAAACCATGTCTAGTGGCGAATGTATGTGACTGCTGTACTTTCTCATATCATAAAAAATGTGCTTGTCTACTACTTGCAAAGGGACTTTTAAATGAGATGAGTGAGACAACATCAAAAAATGCAATTAAAATTTCAGTGGAGCCTATACAGGATGAAATTGCAGATGAAGATAGGCGTAGTACAACTATCAGGAAACTGGAAAGCATACTGAAGACTCTACAGACATGGGTGAAAATTCCTGAGGACATTGTCCATAAAGTCAATGAACTAGAAGTGCAAACAAAGGAAGAAAATATAAACTTTAAAAGATTTGTGCGACTTTGTGATGAGGACAAGTCACGTAAAATACGGCCACTATTTGCAAACAGAAAAAAAAAGACTGACAGAAACACTGCCTCAGAGACGAGGACAGAGTTAGGACAAGTTTTCCTATTAAATCAAGAAGAAAACGCAGAGCAATCAGTGGTCCAAAAAGATAATACAAATAAGATTTGAAAAGTACTTTTTATTCAAATGCAGTTTTGCCATTTTAACAAATGTTGTACTTGTTCTCCACTATGAGTCCTCCAGTAAAAGTTACTATAAAACAATTGACTATGAAAATAAAAGCCTTGTCAAATATCAAATAAAGTAATTGAGCTTTTCTTTTTTGTTTAGAAATAAGCTGATAGCAGCCACATTAGTACATATGTGCAGGAACATGGGTACTGTTCATTTCAAAGAGTCCTCTAAAAAGGAAAAGAAAACCTCAGCCGCCGTAGGCCCAAAGCGGTGGGTGGCCAAATCCAGCTCAGATTCAGGACCAAGGTTTTCCACATTACTTTTCATTTGTTCAATGCTCCTCCTGCAAATCAATTAAAATGTTCATGTTACTACCTGGGATTGTTACTCTGTTGCATCATAGCCATAGCTCCACATTGTTAAAAGCCCTATATAAATGAAGGAAGGTGACCTAGACTTGAGGATCATATGGAATTGCAATACGCATGACATTATCATTCTCTTGTTGATTAATTGGCCTCTTGATACAGGGACTAGACAGCAGGCTGAAAAAGTTTGTACAATGGTAATATTAGAACAAAATGCACATTAGGCCAATTAAGTTTAACTGCGGGCAAAGACATCTGCATTTTCTGTCAACAGAACAAACAGTTCTAGAACGTCAATGCACCCTACATTTGTACTTTAAAATGAAAAAAAAAAAAAAAAAAATCTGTCCTGATCCACGCTGCTGACCTATTTTCCTAATATGACCTCAGAGGCCAGCAATCCTAGACACTACACTGTGATATAGAGTCAGTGTAGCATAGAATTACATATACAGTCAGAGACCAGCAAGTAGTGATTCGGGGTGTATAAATAAAATGAAGGTGTAGACATTAAGATATTCTAAGACAAGACACCACATACAGATAGGGGGCTTACACAGACATACTTACAGTGTTGCTGGGATGTCCTCTTCAGGTATACCAGCAAGTAGTTTCTCTTTCGGCACATGTTTGGCCAGTGCCATGCCAAACCCCTTGGCTAGGTCTTCCGCCTCTCCCTCTGTTAAAGTGCTGAATATTGTCAGCTTTGTCTTCGCCTTTCTAGGCTGCTGCAGCACATTGGGTGGAACATCTTTTTTGCCAACCTATATGAACAAGTACAGTGTCACAGATGCAAAGCATGAGAGCAGGGCTTCCTAAACATCAGTGATGTACTGTACCATGCCTATCAATAGCCATGAGGGGCAGAGTGGCAAACGCTATATGACTTTCTATCTTCTTTTATACTTAAATGTATGCATATAATAGAAATACAAACCCTTATCAACATTCGGAACATGTTTGTGGACATGTTTTCTCCTTTGACCCTCCTCCTCAACTCATCTTCATCTACCTGGTAGCTCTTTCCTTGCGCTGTTAGCCTTCCTAAAACTTTGTACACTTTCCTTTCTTTTTCCTCCACTCCCTCATCTTCCCTATGTCTTTCTTCATTGTGTTGCTCATGCATCTCTTCCTCCTCGTCCTCCTCCTCCATTTCTTCCTCACTGCAAATGGCCATAGGTTTTTCCTATGGTCTCCAACATGGACATAACGGTCTTTTCTGTTAAAAAATATGTCAAAACTCATGTCAACATCACAGGTTTACAATGTGGGACAGTCTACAAAAATTTTATTACTAGCTAAACCTTTCTATCAATTGAAGAGGAATGTCACTCCTTTATAGGAATTGACATACATGTTTGTTCTTTCTATGTCCCAGGGCAGAGAAAGTAAACGATACTTGTTTCTAACATATAAGTTTGGCTTTGATTTGACCTGCTTTCTCTTGGCTTTAGAGTGCACTGACCAGTATCATTTATGAATGGAATACTTGGGGGAAAAAATTGGCTGTCCTAGGTGAAGTGACTGTAGTAGTGTAAATGAGATAGTGTAAACAGCCAAAGTTCAGTTAAGTCAGAAAGCATGCAAACATTTGAATTTGTTACCCTGTTGTAGTACAAAGCTTTCTGCAGATCTAGAGGGTTGGGCTAACAGGTCTGGGTCAGCAGTGTAAAAAGAAACAAGATATACAAGTGTGAGATTATCTCAAATATATATTTTTATGGCTGGTGCAAGAAATCCAACCAGTCAATAACAAAACAGTTACCAGAGTGTGGTGCAGTGCCTAGTGCAGGCAAAGAGATTTGGGGATATGGGTTGCTGTCTTCTGTATAAAAAGTCACACAATACACAAAATTCAAAATCTACATCATCTACAAAAAACTGTGAGTGAGTGAGTGAGTGAGTGAGTGAGTGAATGTGTGTGTGAGAGAGAGTGATTGATTGAGTGAAAGTGTGAGAGTGAGAGTATGTGTGTGTGAGTGAGTGAGAGTGATTGAGTGAGTGTTTGAGTGAGTGAGTTTGAGTGAGTGAGTGGGTGTTTGAGTGAATAAGTGGGTGTTTGAGTGGAGTGAGTGAATGTGTTTGAGTGAATGAGTGAGTCTATGTACATGTACAGTGGGGAGAACAAGTATTTGATACACTGCCGATTTTGCAGGTTTTCCCACTTACAAAGCATATAGAAGTCTGTAATTTTTATCATAGGTGCTCTTCAACTGTGAGTGACGGAATCTAAAACAAAAATTCAGAAAATCACATTGTATGATTTTTAAGTAATTAATTTGCATTTTATTGCATGACATAAGTATTTGATACATCAGAAAAGCAGAACTTAATATTTGGTACAGAAACCTTTGTTTGCAATTACAGAGATCATACGTTTCCTGTAGTTCTTGACCAGGTTTGCACACACTGCAGCAGGGATTTTGGCCCAATCCTCCATACAGACCTTCTCCAGATCCTTCAGGTTTCGGGGCTGTCGCTGGGCAATACGGACTTTCAGCTTCCTCCAAAGATTTTCTATTGGGTTCAGGTCTGGAGACTGGCTAGGCCACTCCAGGACCTTGAGATGCTTCTTACGGAGCCACTCCTTAGTTGCCCTGGCTGTGTGTTTCGGGTCGTTGTCATGCTGGAAGACCCAGCCACGACCCATCTTCAATGATCTTACTGAGGGAAGGAGGTTGTTGGCCAAGATCTCGCGATACATGGCCCCATCCATCCTCCCATCAATACGGTGCAGTCGTCCTGTCCCCTTTGCAGAAAAGCATCCCCAAAGAAAGAACCTATTTTTGTCTCATCAGACCACATGACCTTCTCCCATTCCTCCTCTGGATCATCCAGATGGTCATTGGCAAACTTCAGACGGTCCTGGACATGCGCTGGCTTGAGCAGGGGGACCTTGCGTGCGCTGCAGGATTTTAATCCATGACGGCGTAGTGTGTTACTAATGGTTTTCTTTGAGACTGTGGTCCCAGCTCTCTTCAGGTCATTGACCAGGTCCTGCCGTGTAGTTCTGGGCTAATCCCTCACCTTCCTCATGATCATTGATGCCCCACGAGGTGAGATCTTGCATGGTGCCCCAGACCGAGGGAGATTGACCGTCATCTTGAACTTCTTCCATTTTCTAATAATTGCGCCAACAGTTGTTGCCTTCTCACCAAGCTGCTTGCCTATTGTCCTGTAGCCCATCCCAGCCTTGTGCAGGTCTACAATTGTATCCCTGATGTCCTTACACAGCTCTCTGGTCTTGGCCATTGTGGAGAGGTTGGAGTCTGTTTGATTGAGTGTGTGGACAGGTGTCTTTTATACAGGTAACGAGTTCAAACAGGTGCAGTTAATACAGGTAATGAGTGGAGAACAGGAGGGCTTCTTAAAGAAAAACTAACAGGTCTGTAAGAGCCGGAATTCTTACTGGTTGGTAGGTGATCAAATACTTATGTCATGCAATAAAATGCAAATTAATTATAAAAAAATCATACAATGTGATTTTCTGGATTTTTGTTTTAGATTCCGTCTCTCACAGTTGAAGTGTACCTATGATAAAAATTACAGACCTCTACATGCTTTGTAAGTAGGAAAACCTGCAAAATCTGCAGTGTATCAAATACTTGTTCTCCCCACTGTATGTATACATGCACTGTATTCATCTATACACACACTCACCAGACAAGGGGACTGGATAGATGAAAAAATATATATTTTTTACCTGCTAAAATAATAAATAGCCTTTTTTTCTGTCACATAGACATTTGTACAGAGTCAGTCAGTAGAGTCCACTTTGTTATTATATGCCTTCTGCGATTTTCTCTTTTACCTTGACATATGTAGCACGTGTGTGGCTGCACACTCTAGATGCATCACTGCCCCACAGGTATGCCCCCTGTTAAAACAAAACACAGAGAAAAAGCACATATACAATAGGGGTGTATTTCCATTCCTAATATGAGTTCTCATAGACATGCATGTGAGTGTATGGTCTGTATATGCATTTTATGTGTGTATTGACATTTTATAATGACAAATTATAATGATTATGCTTGAATAAGACATGCAGAATATCACTATCATATGTGAAAACCGCACTTACTGTCTTTCTGTCCTAACCCTAACCCTAACCCTGAAACATTTTTGGCACAAATTCCACATTTTTTTGTTCGATCTTTAAATACAGGATATATATATATATTTATAAATATATACTTGTCTTTTTTTTTTTTTTTTTGCTTATAATATAATAATTTTAGAATTTCCGGTTTCATGGACTGATGAAAATAAAAAATGGTAAAGATTTTTTTTCTCTGAACAATTAATGCTGTTCTACATCCACATAACAAACATAATTTGACTTTTCAAGCCTGTACAAAAAGCTAACAAAGGAGACGCTGATTATCTCCAGCATCATTCAACAACATTGTTGATGATTAAGAAATATGGCAAGGGCCCAAAATTCTGAACTTTAAATATATATTTATACCTATTGATAACATTTCAATCAATAAGGCACATACCTAAAGACTGAAACAAAAGTGAGGCCAGGCGCATTCTCTCTTTTTGTATTGCAGGGCACTGGAAAGAGGTAATGCAGCCAGCAGACTTCATAAATTCAGTGGCAAACTTGAAGGAAGGCAAAAGTTTGACAAGAGAAAAAAGACAGAAAAAAATATATATTTGTCACTAAATACATAAATCAGACAAGTATTGGCGCTTTAATATATCAATGTACAAGGGTAGATTATATGATAATAGGTTTAAATTCAAATGGTTGACACATGCCTGCTGTAAGGAAGATGTAGGCTAAGTGGAATCCATAAGCGGGTCTTTATTAAAGGATCTGAGCATCAAATCCAAACAATAGTCACTACTCGTAGTCTGGTCAAAGGCCTTGGTCGAAGCACAGGTAAAGCAATCCAATGGTAGACAAATCCAAAAAACAGCAATCTAAAAGCGTGAGTCAAAAGGCAAAACAATGGTCATAACAGTAATCATCAATAGAGAATGGTCGAACACTTAGTAAGGCAGAGAACTGGCAATACTTCACAATAAGGCAGTGATAGCACATGGCTTAAATACAGGGTGACAGGAAATGACAAGACATGAATTGATGTGGCAGGAACAGGAAGTAACAGAGTTCAATATTCAGGTGATGGCTCCCTCTGATGGACTGGTGCCTGATCAAACGTTACACCTGCAGTGATTTACGCTGGGTAACAGAAATTAACTTACTGCAAGTGTGTGGATACCACATGACACGGAATCGGATTGCAAATTGTGATTTGTGGTTTTAATGTCCCACTCTCCTTTCACCCCCCTTGAAACTGCAAATGTACTGTAATCAACAAAATCACAATCACGGCTAACATCCAACTCCAACAGTTAATTTTAAAATAAATATTTTGTCATCTACTCATATCCATGTCAGTCAAAACTGTTGCGTCCTCGTAACAAAGCTAATCTATGGAGAGGAGTACTTATGCTAGTCATGTGAGCATGACTGTGCAAGAGTGGGTCTGTATACTGTAAATAGTGTGAGTTGTGAGGAAGTTGGTTAGAAATCGATCAGCTGTAAAATGACTTAATGAGGCAACAGTGTTAATAAAGGGCAGGTACTGCCATTTTACACAATTTGGCCCTTTTAGTAGATTTTAGCCCATTAGATGACTGATATCACTATAGTAAACAAAACAATAAATACCTACCACCAGTGTTGAGCAACTGCTTGGCACTGCCAGATTTTTGTATAAAGACAGAAATAAAATAGAATCCACATGTGAAAATGATTTATCCTTAAAAAGGTTTGACTCACAAAAAAGCTTGTCGAGATAAGCGCCAAACATCTCTGTTGCCCCTTTCAAAATATTATTCTGTAATTCAGAGAAATAGAATAGAAATGCTGTTTAATTAAGCTCACTGAAACCTAGCAGCAGCTATTCATTAACATAATACCTAACAAAAAAATGCAGGTCAGTGACAAAATATTTAATCTTCCTTACCTTGAGAAAATAGTGGCTCTTTGCCCTTTTTGATCCTTCCAGAATTTTTGTGAGTGCCTGAGAATTTACATGCACAACACCTGGGCGATCCTGATTTAAGGGATAACATATTTTATTTTTTAACAGAGTTGAAGAAATAAACATGTTTCAAATCAATTATATATACTGTATAATATAATTCAAATTATTGCTGGTAAAATTACACTTACCTTGCTAAGGACATTACAAGTGGAATCCATGACCTGAAAATTTCAAGGAAAAATGTGAGGTAAAATAATTAATTTATCATCAGTCCTGTTCTAGACTGGACCTTTAAGGTACAACATTCCCAGATGTTGGAGGCATGTTTTGGTGCTAGACAAAAGCCAACACACAAAGCGTGTTATTTATTTGTATGCATTCTGGGCTTATTTTCCCAGTTTGTTTATATGTATTTCAGTGTTTTTCAGCATCTGACTAGCAAAGAAATGTCTTTGTGAACACCATGCAGAACTTCAAAATAAATTTGAAGGCTAAATGCTAGTCAGAGGCCATGGTTATTTGTTTTGGTGGTAGGGTAAGTGGACAGGACATAAGTGTAAGAATTTACATAGCTTACTATAAGGATATTAAGTTACCTCGTCAGAAACCTTGTTGTCCTCCATTAAAGTTTTGAAACTTTCCACTTGTAGATTGTATGGCCCCACACTTCCTATGGTGAACTTTGGCCTTTTATTTTGGAGACACCTTAATGCCTTAACATCTACAAAGATGAAGAATAATTAATAGATTACACATTTTGCAAGTACATTGGGTTTTAAAATGGTCAATAAATAAATAAATAAATAAATGTTTTATTGTCAAATCAATAAAATGTAAAATGCCCATTTGTCAGGCTCTGGCCATAGAGAAGCCTATTTGCTTCTCTATGTAGCTAGGGTCAGATTCTGACAGTGTCTTTCTTTTCTGTTTCTGTGTGGGTTTTGGGTTGGATCCCTAATTAGAGGCAGCTGCACCGCATTGTCTCTAATTAGGGATTCTATATATGTTTGTCTGTCCTTCACTCTGGTGTGGGTCGTTGTCGATGTATTTCGCAGTCACGGTGAAAGTAAGTGTTCTAGTTGTTACGTCCGTTTATTTGTGTTTGTTTTTGTGAACGTGACGTTGTTTCGTTAGTGTTTGTTTAGTGTTGTTAGTTCGTTCAATTTGTATTATTTTATACATAGTATAAATAAATATTATGACAAACTACTATCCCTGTGCTGCGTCTTGGTCATTCCCACACCCACAACGTGACAGAACGACCCACCACTGCGAGACCAAGCAGCGTAACTGGGGAGAGATGGAGAGAGAGGGAGTGCCGCGTAATAGACGGGGCGCGAGACAGAGAGGAGCCCGAAAGCACCTTGGGGAGGGGCTATGGGGGTGGTCGGGTGTAGAAGAGGAGGCACCAGTCCCACTTTCCAGGTGGCATTCGCCGATGCCGGAAACTGAGTACGTGGGGGAATACAGACAGAGGGATGAGTATGAGAGGATCATGGAGCTATGTTGGCGCAATATGGAGGAGTGTGAGAGCGAGAGGAGGGAGCTGGAGTTAAAGGTGCCCAAGGTGAGGATCCCCAGTCCGGGTCCGGTCGTCTACTCCACCCCCATGCCAGAGCAGTCCGCTCCACAGGTGCTCAGTCTGGGTCCGGACCTCTACTCTACTCCCCGCATCCGACCTCCAGTAAGTGTGCACCGCCAGGTGCTTCCAGTGCCGGCTCCACGCACCCGACCTCCGGTCCGCCTTCCCAGTCCGGTACGACCCGTGCCGGCTCCCCGCACCCGACCTCCAGAGCGTGCGCCTAGCCAGGTGCTTCCTGTGCCAGCTCCACGCATCCGAACTCCGGTGCGCCTCCCCAGTCCGGTACGACCCGTGCGGGCTCCCCGCACCCGACCTCCAGTGCGTGCCCCTAGCCAGGTGCTTCCTGTGCCAGCTCCACGCACCCGACATCCGGTGCGCCTCCCCAGTCCGGTACGTCATGTGCCGGCCCTCCGCAGCCCGGAACCTCCAGCGAAGGTCCGTAGCCCGAAGCCTCCAGCGAAGGTCCGCAGCCCGGTGAGGTGGACTGCTCAGGCTCTGGAGCGGAGCAGACGGCTGAACCCGGACTGCTCTGGCCCGGAAGAAGTTGCTGTGAGAAGTTGCTTCTCTTGAATCCAAGATGGCGTAACAGTGTAGACGTATTTTTTGTTGTCCCGTCTCGTGACCCATGTAAATAGTTTGTAGTAGTTTGTAATTTTGTCTTTACATACATTTTTACTTGTTCCCGTTTTTACCCCTCCTGCAAGCCACCTTACCCAATGTGATACGGACCAAATATCGGATCAAATATCCGTGCTTTTCCACTATTTAACTGAACCGCAGTCAAAAGTTAGCCTGCTAGCTAGCTTGCTAACCAGCCATCGCTAACCATTGCTAGCGGTCATCACCTCCGCTTCTAGCTGCTCAGACAGCTTTCAGTTCGGACAATATTGGCCAGTCTGCTCAGCGCGCTACCAACCAAGCGCTTATCGGACTGCGTTCCCTTCCATTTCACCGGATTTCCACTGAAATTACACGACTACCACACCGGATCATCACAGCTAGCTAGCTGCATTCGAGTGACCGGCGTTATAGCTAACCTCCATTGTTTACACGCTACCAATGCTAGCGTGAGCTAGGCTCATCTCCCGGACATCCGACGTGTGCTAGCTACTCTCCCGGGCTCCAGTACCTTGTCAACCTACCTGGACCTTCTACTGTCGACACGGAACCCCACCGAGCCACCGTGACTGGTCTGCCGACGTAATTGTCCGACGTGGTCTCAACAGGGTTCTCCTCTGCGACGTCGCCGAAGATCCATCTGCTAGCTCCGGCCTGCTAGCCCAGCCTGCTAGCCCAGCCTGCTAGCCCAGCATGCTAACACTCTGAACGCCGTGCCCATTTTAACTGATCCCCGGCTCACCACTTTGCTTTTCATCGGATCCTATGATTGCTCAGCTCCACAGCTGATGCCTGCAGGACTGTTTGGTTATATGGTATTTCTTTCTGTTTAACTATCAGGCCTCAGGTCCTGTGTGTAGTACATCACTTTTTCTAACTGACCCTCTTTGTCCATTCATCTCCATTACCCGTCGTTGTCTTAGCTCTCTTAATTAACTGTTTTTTATTTTATTTTTATTTTTATTTATTTTTATGTTTCTGCCCCTTTCTTATTTCAATATGCTTTGTCTTTTGCTGTTCAGGCTAGCTATTATTGTTTTATTTCACTGTAGAGCCCCCAGTCCTGCTCAACTGGCCTCTGATAGCTCCTTTGTTCCTCCCCCCACACATGCGGAGACCTCACCTGGCTTAACTGGTGTCTCCAGAGATGCAACCTCTCTCTTCATTACCCAACGCCTAGGTTTACCCCCACTGAACTCACATCCTACCATACCCTTGTCTGTACATTATGCCCTCAACCTATTCCACCACGCCCAGAAATCTGCTCCTTTTATTCTATGTAGCCAACGTACTAGACGTCCAGTTCTGAAAGCCCTCAGCCGAACACTGATTCTATTACTCCTCTGTTCCTCTGGTGATGTAGAGGCAAACCCAGGCCCTATAACCCCCAGTACTACACCTATTCCCCAGGCGCTCTCATTTGTTGATTTCTGTAACCGTAAAAGCCTTGGTTTCATGCATGTTAACATTAGAAGCCTCCTCCCTAAGTTTGATTTATTCACCGCTTTAGCACACTCCGCCAACCCGGATGTCCTAGCTGTGTCAGAATCCTGGCTTAGGAAGGCTACCAAAAATTCGGAAATTTCCATCCCCAACTACAACATTTCCCGTCAAGATAGAACTGCCAAAGGTGGCGGAGTTGCAATCTACTGCAGAGATAACCTGCAGAGTTCTGTCATACTGTCCAGGTCTGTGCCCAAACAGTTTGAGCTTCTACTCTTAAAAATCCACCTTTCCAGAAATAAGTCTCTCACTGTTGCAGCCTGTTACAGACCCCCCTCAGCCCCCAGCTGTGCCCTGGACTCCATATGTGAATTGATTGCCCCCCATCTATCTTCAGAGTTTGTACTGTTAGGTGACTTAAACTGGGATATGCTTAACACCCCGGCTGTACTTCAATCTAAGATAGATGCCCTCAATCTCACACAAATTATCAAGGAACCCACCAGGTACAACCCAAAATCCGTAAACATGGGTACCATTATTGATGTCATTCTGACTAACTTGCCCTCCAAATACACCTCCTCTGTTTTCAACCAGGATCTCAGCGATCACTGCCTCATCGCCTGCATTCGCAATGGGTCAGCGGTCAAACGACCACCCCTTATCACTGTCAAACGCTCCCTAAAACACTTTTGCGAGCAGGCCTTTCTATTAGATCTGGCCCAGGTATCCTGGAAGGATATTGACCTCATCCCGTCAGTAGAGGACGCCTGGTTGTTCTTTAAAAGTGCTTTCCTCACCATCCTAAATAAGCATGCCCCTTTCAAAAAACGTAGAACTAAGAATAGATATAGCCCTTGGTTCACCCCAGACTTGACTGCACTAGACCAACACAAAAACATCCTGTGGCGCACTGCATTAGCATCGAACAGCCCCCGCGATATGCAGCTATTCAGGGAAGTCAGGAACAAGTACACACAGTCAGTTAGAAAAGCAAAGGCCAGCTTTTTCAAACAAAAATTTGCTTCCTGTAGCACTAACTCCAAAAAGTTCTGGGACACTGTAAAGTCCATGGAGAATAAGAGCACCTCCTCCCAGTTGCCCACTGCATTGAGGCTCGGAAACACTGTTACCACCGATAAATCCACGATTATCGAAAATTTCAATAAGCATTTTGCTACAGCTGGCCATGCTTTCCACCTGGCTACCCCTACCCCGGCCAACAGCTCTGCACCCCCGGCAGCTACTTGCCCAAGCCCCCCCCCCCGCTTCTCCTTCACCCAAATCCAGACGGCTGATGTTCTGAAAGAGCTGCTAAGTCTGGACCCCTACAAATCTGCTGGGCTAGATAATCTGGACCCTCTCTTTCTGAAATTATCAGCCAAAATTGTTGCAACACCTATCACTAGCCTGTTCAACCTCTCTTTCGTATCGTCTGAGATCCCTAGAGATTGGAAAGCTGCCGCGGTCATCCCCCTATTCAAAGGAGGAGACACTCTAGACCCAAACTGTTATAGACCAATATCCATCCTGCCCTGCCTCTCTAAAGTTTTCGAAAGCCAAGTTAACAAACAGATAACTGACCACTTCGAATCCCACCGTACCTTCTCTGCTATGCAATCTGGTTTCCGAGCTGGTCATGGGTGCACCTCAGCTACGCTCAAGGTACTGAACGATATCATAACCGCCATCGATAAAAGACAGTACTGTGCAGCCGTTTTCATCGACCTGGCCAAGGCTTTCGACTCTGTCAATCACTACATTCTTATTGGCAGACTCAACAGCCTTGGTTTCTCAAGTGACTGCCTTGCCTGGTTCGCTAACTACTTTGCAGACAGAGTTCAGTGTGTCAAATCGGAGGGCCTATTGTCCGATCCTCTGGCAGTCTCTATGGGGGTGCCACAGGGTTCAATTCTTGGGCCAACCCTTTTCTCTATATACATCAACGATGTCGCTCTCGCTGCTGGTGACTCTCTGATCCATCTCTACGCAGATGACACCATTCTGTATACATCTGGCCCCTCTTTGGATACTGTGTTTACTAACCTTCAATCAAGCTTCAATGCCATACAACACTCCTTCCGTGGCCTCCAACTGCTCTTAAACGCTAGTAAAACTAAGTGCATGCTTTTCTATCGAACGCTGCCAGCACCCGCCCACCGGACTATCATCACTACTCTCGACGGATCCGAATTAGAATACGTGGACACCTACAAATACCTAGGCATCTGGTTAGACTATAAACTCAACTTCCAGACTCACATCAACCATCTCCAATCCAAAATTAAATCCAGAATTGGCTTCCTATTTCGCAATAAAGCCTCCTTCACTCATGCTGCCAAACATGCCCTTGTAAAACTGACTATCCTACCGATCCTTGATTTCGGCGATGTCATTTACAAACTAGCCTCCAATACTCTACTTAGCAAATTGGATGTAGTCTATCACAGTGCCATCCGTTTTGTCACCAAAGCCCCATACACTACCCACCACTGCGACCTGTATGCTCTCGTTGGCTGGCCTTCATTATATATTCGTCGCCAAACCCACTGGCTCCAGGTCATCTATAAGTCTTTATTAGGTAAATCCCCGCCCTATCTCAGCTCACTGGTCACTATAGCAACACCCACCCGTAGCATGCGCTCCAGCAGGTATATCTCACTGGTCACCCCCAAAGCCAACACCTCCTTTGGTCGCCATTCCTTCCAGTTTGCTGCTGCCAATGACTGGAACGAATTGCAAAAATCATTGAAGCTAGAGGTTCCTATCTCCCTCAATAACTTTAAGCATCAGCTGTCAAAGCTGCTTATCGATCGCTGCACCTGTATATAGCCCTTCTGTAAATAGCCCACACTACTACCTCATCCCCATATTTATTTTTTGTTTATTTTTCACTAATCTTGCACTCCAGTATCTCTATTTGCACATCATAATTTGCACATTTTTCATTCCTGTGTTAATAATGATAATTCTGTAATTTATGTCACCACTATAGTCTATTTATTGTTCTACCTCTTAACCTTACTGCATTTTTTTGCACTACATTTTGCACTCTGTATATAGATTTTTCTATTGTGTTTTTGACTGTTTGTTTAATGTGTAACTCTGTGTTGTTATTTGTCACACTGCTTTGCTTTGTCTTGGCCAGGTCGCAGTTGCAAATGAGAACTTGTTCTCAACTGACCTACCTGGTTAAATAAAGGTGAAATAAAAAAAATAAAATAAAAAAAAGTAGCTTACAAAGAAGCAGCCTCTCCCCCAACCGCCAGCAAGGTGAAGGTATACATTGTGTTAGATTTGAAAACATGTTAAAAATGAAACATGGTTAAATTACATTAAATAAAGTAAAAATCATACCTTCCATTGTGTGCTCTTATTGCCACTTGGTGTCCTTTAGCCTAAATACAGAAGCAATGATAAAGACTTATTATAAATATTATTATTTTACAGATAGGTCTACTGTGAGGTTATACCATCAGGAAAGCCATTTTTGGAACACATTTTATTATATTGTCTGAGGACAACATCATGTAACATAATAAATCAGTGATGACTTGAGGTCAACATATTCATATGATGGTCTGAGGACAACATCATGTAACAGAATAAATCAGTGATGACTTGAGGTCAACATATGTAACATCATGTAATAGAATAAATAAGCTAATTCAAACGTTTCTCCATGGATCTCGCAGCGAATCGCGCACTGAATGGTCAGTGCGACAAGCAAATGCTAACGTACTTTTCTGGGGCACCAGTGCGAGCGCTAACAAACTGTCGCACCAGCAAAAAATGAGCTCGCACAAGGCCAGGGTTTAGGTTTTTTTTTTGTAGCTAGGCACACTATAAAAAATATAAACATCTAAACAGTATTTTCATCTTTTTTTTTTTTTTTTTTTTACCAGAACGTCAGCGATGCTGATCAATTTTGGCTGGCAACTGCCAATTAACTCGCCAATCCAAGCTAATACTGTTAACGTTATTACTTCGATGGTGGAAAAATGCTATTCTAAAAACAAATTTGAATTTTAACATCATCAGCCGTGGTAGAAGGCAGCACGTTAATTAATAGAATGTAAAAAGCCGTTGGTCTTACCTTGTAAATTGTACGCTTGTTCTTGGAAGAGGTGTGGTTTTTTTTATTTTATTTTTTACGGACTCGACGGGGCGGCACACGGTGATGACATCATAAACGTTGATTGGCTGAGGCAGTTGTTGTCCCAGGGTCATCATAAATATATTGGTCTCAGGACAACTCCCACTTGGCAAAATCAGGACGTGCGCTGGGCACACCGGGGCCCTGTACAAAAAGGGCCAGAGCCGACTCTACTTTCTGAGGAGGCTCAGGTCCTTCAACGTGTGCAGTAAACTACTCCATACCTTCTACCAGTCTGTGGTGACCAGTGCCATCTTTTTTGCAGTGGTGTGCTGGGAAGCCGGTGATGCTTCTCAAGTAAATAAGCTGATCAGGAAGGCTAGCTCTGTCCTGGGGATGAGCCTTGACACTCTAGAGGTGGCGGAGAGACGGATCCTGGCCAAACTGCTGGCCATCATGGACAACGTCACGCCTAGGTTATGACGCAGAGGAACACCTTTAATCACAGACTGATCCCACCACGGTGTGCCAGAGAGCGCTACAGGAAGTCCCTCCTGCTGGCGGCTATTAGACTATTTAATGCCGGGGTGCCGTGCCGTCGGCAACACAGACCTGGAACTGTTGGGGTGTTAGGACCTAGTTTAACAATTGTGCATCCATCCGTGAGTAACTTTGGTCCTTGGGACGCAGGGGGTCCTTGGGACGCGAGGGACACGGAGGAGGAGGTGCGGCTGAGGAGGTATTTCGGGTGGGCCGAGGAGGACGATGAGAGGATGCGTTCGGTCTCCGGCCCCAGTACCAGATCTCGACCGCGCTCCAGGCCTATCCGTCCAGCGCGCCTCCTCAGCCTGGTACATCCAGCAACAGCTTCCCGCAGCCCAGCCCAGGACCCCCAGTACCGGAACCACGTGACCAACCTTCAGTCAGCCACCCCAGGTTGGTAAATCAGCGACCCACCACTTCCGCCTCCGAAGGCCGATAACCGGAAGACACCGGAGGTCAAAGGAAGAACAGGTGAAGTGGTGGACAGCCTGGGTGGCCTTTCCTCCCGCGACCGAGCCCAGCCCCCACGTTCGGGAGATAGAGGAGGTGGAGAGTTTTGAGGCCAGACTGGCGATCTGGAAGGAGCATCTGGATCACCTCTTCCACGACAGAGAAAAGGAGGAGGTAGAAGAGCTGGAGCTCCCTGCCATGCCGGTGCCCAGTCCGGGACCGGTCGTCAGGTCGATTAAACAGCTGGAGCTGTCATCTGCGCCGGTGCCCAGGCTGGGCACGGCAGCCAGTCCGGCGGCCCACGGCCCAGAGCCTCCAGTGACGGCCCAAAGCCCGGAGCCTCCAGCGACAGCCCACAGTCCGGAGCCTCTAGCGACGGCCCACAGCCTGGAACCTCTAGTGACGGCCCACAGCCCGGCGCCTCCAGTGCCGGCTCTACGCACCAGAACTTCGGTGCGCTTCTCCAGTCCGGTAGGACCTGTGCCGGTCCCTCGCACTCAAGCCCCAGTGTGTGTCTCCAGTCCTGCTCGTGAGCCAGAGCTCCTTCCCACGCCGGTGCACAGTCTGGGAACGGTAGCCAGTCCGGTTACAGGGCTGGAGCTCTCCTCTGCGCTGGTGCCCAGCCCAGCTACGTGGCTGGAGAGCTTCTCTGCACTGGTGCCCAGACACCATACTTCCACGAGAAATTCCATAATTTGGTGTTTTGTTGAAAACGCGGCCCTTGGCGCCACTCCAGATTCTGCCATAAGTGTTCAATTGGATTAAGATCTGGTGACTGAGACACACAAACACACACCTTTTAAAGGGGAAATGCACCCACTAATTTGGCCTGTTTTTTTGGCTTGCTCTTCAACAAATGCTGGCGGCCAGGACAGAAGCCAAACGTGACTTGGGATGGGGTTTGATGTGGGTGTTTCTTGGGTGTGTCCTTGCCACTACCAAGACCATAATGACAAAGCAAAAACAGCTTTTTAGAAAAAAAATTGTCCGTAGAGCTCCGAGGCAGGATTGTGTCCACATACAGTAAACACTGAAACCTCCTCCTCTTGTGAGCACAAATTGAACTAGTTATTAAACATGTCATATAGCAAATATGTATTCCATTATAACTACCAATGCACACAATCATAAGCTTATGTCATAATTTTAACACCACAGTATGACCACTCTGAAATGTTTGCCAAGGTAGCCCGTAACACCAGACAAAATGCCATTGGGCACTGTATCTGTATCGGCTGGGAATGACAATGAAAGGTGAAAGGTGCACATTGTTACATTAGCAGAACACTGGTTCTATGGCATTATGTAAAGGGTTGTTTATTATACATGGACCTGTTACTACATTTTCAAAGTTATCAAAACACGTAGTTTAGAATTTCTACATGAATTCAACAATTGCATTCTTATCATCTCACCAAACATCTGCCTATAGTTATTGAACTCAACCTGCAGGAGGTTTGTTTTTTTGTGATTTAGAGGGGGAAACAGCTGTGGGCAACATTCTGACATACAGTGAGTGCCTTCAGAAAGTATTCAGACCCCTTGACTTTTTCCACATTTTGTTAGGTTACAGCCTTATTCTTAAATTAATTAAATAGTTTTTTCCTCTGAAATACCACGTTTACATAAGTATTGAGAACCTTTACTCAGTACTTTGTTGAAGCAGCTTTGGCAGCGATTACAGCCTCGAGCCTTCTTGGGTATGACGGTACAAGTCTTGCACACCTGTATTTGGGGCGTTCTCTGCAGATCCTCTTAAGCTCTGTCAGGTTGGATGGGGACAGCTACTTTCAGGTCTCTCCAGAGATGTTAGATCGGGTTCAAATCCTGGCTCTGGCTGGGCCCCTCAAGGTAATTCAGAGACTTGTCCCGGAGGAACTCCTGCGTTGACTTGGCTGTGTGATTAGGGTCATTGTCCTGTTGGAAGGTGAACCTTCACCCCAGTCTGAGGTCCTTAAGGTGCCTTTTGCCATACTCCAAGCGGGCTGTCATGTGCCAGCTTCCGTCTCTACCATAAAGGCCTGATTGGTGGAGTGCTGTAGAGATGGTCATCATTCTGTAAGGTTCTCCCATCTCCACAGAGGAACTCTGGAGCTCTGTTAGGGTGACCAACGGGCTCTTGGTCACCTCCCTGACCTAGGCCCTTCTCCCCCGATTGCTCAGTTTGGCCTGGTGCCCAGCTCTGGAAAGAGTCTTGGTGGTTCCAAACTTCATCCATTTAAGAATGATGGAGGCCACTGTGTTCTTGGGATATTCAATGCCACAGACATTTTTTACTACCCTTCCCCAGATCTGTGCCTTGACACAATCCTGTCTCTACAGGAGCTCTACAGACAAATCCTTCAACCTCATGGCTTGGTTTTTGCTCTGACATGCACTGTCAACAGTGGGACCTTATATAGACTGGTATGTGCCTTTCCAAATCATGTCCAATCAATTGAATTTACAACAAATAAAGGATCTGAATACTTATGTAAATAAGGTTATTTTCGTTTATTTTTTAAAATAAATTTGCTGACATTCCTAAAAACCTGTTTTCACTTTGTCATTCTGTGGCGATTGATACAAAAAAAAATATTTAATCCATTTTTTTAACTTAACAAAATGTGGAAAAAGACTAGGGGTCTGAATACTTTCTGAATGCAGTGTATGCGAAATGTAGGGCCGTGGATCAGAAAACCAGTCAGTATCTGGTGTGATAACTGGGTCGTTTTCAGCTTCCAGGAACATGAGGTGATGGCGGTAGATATTTTGGCATGACAATGGGCCTCAGGATCTCAATTGTGTTCGTTGTCTGTAGCTTATGCCTGCTCATACCATAACCCCACCGCCACCATGGGGAACTCAATCAATCAATCACATTTATTTATAAGGCCCTTTTTACATCAGCAGATGTCACAATGTGCTATACAGAAACACAGTCTTAAACCCCAAACAGCAAGCAATGCAAATGTAGAAGCACGGTGGCCGAGCATTCAGAGGTCGAGACAGCAAGTGCGGTAGAGAGCGAGAGAGCGAGAGAGCGAGAAAGAGTTGGAAAAACAGCAGCAGAAGGTCCAGGTGGACTGGGGACAGCCAGGAGTCATCAGGTCAGGTAGGCTTGAGGCATGGTTCTAGGGCTCAGAACGAGGGAGCATACTTAAATTCACACAGGACACCAGATTGTCCAAGCTCCGCTCCACCAGTGCCCAGTCCGGGACCGCTCGCTGTCCCCGCTCCAGTGCCGGAGCGGTCTGCTCCACCGGTGCCCAGTCCGGTTCCGGTCGTCAGCCCCGCTCCAGTGCCGGAGCAGTACGCTCCACCGGTGCCCAGTCCGGGACCGGCAGCTTGCTCTGCTATAAGGCTGGAGCCTCTGCCCGACCTGGTGCCACGTCCTGCGCCGGGGCCAGGGCCGGAGCCACCACCACCACAAACCCAAGTTCCCTCCCAAACCCTTCCCATCTAGGTTAATTGTTTTGTGGCCGGAGTCCGGGGGGGTACTGTCACGCCCTGACCATAGAGAAGCCTTGGGTTTCTCTATGGTTGTCTAGGTCAGGGCGTGACAGGGGTTTCTAGTAAGGGCATAGAAAGGTTTTGTGTTGGTTCCCAATTAGAGGCAGCTAAAGTGAGTTACCTCTAATTGGGGACCATATTTACGGTGTTAATTTTCCCACCTGCGATGTGGGTCATTGTTTTTGTTTAGGTGCCTGTGCGCCTCTCATTATTGTTACGGTCGCATTTCTCTTTGTTGTTTTTGGCGTTCATGTTAAATAAAATATGTTGAACGTCAATCGCGCTGCACCTTGGACAATTCTTCACAGCGATCGTGACACTTTCCCTGATAGTCAATACCCTCAATTCAACATACATCAACTCTGACAGAATGTACATTGATATTAACATACATTATAACCTTCCTATAATCCTCATCTTCTTATCCCGATTTATAATTACAGATTCGTATCTCAATGCATTCTTACAAAAAATTTGCTATATATTTAGCAGTGTATATATTACAGGTACAGTTGATCAACCCTTCTACCCGGCACTCCTCCTCTTTTTTCTTCTTCTTCATCAGAAACTTTCATAGTTCAAAGTTGACCCATGATAATGTCCCAATTACAATGTTCCACCTGCGCAGCTACCTTTAACACACATCATGTTTTGTCCATTTTCCAACCATTCTAACATCAACGTGAGACGAGTTTAAACAGATCTCTCCTCATGCTCACTCCACGTGGACTCATGTCACTCCTCAGATAAGCCGTTCGCCACACCGGTGCCCATTCCAGGATTCTGATTGGGGATCCTACTTAAGTTGTTCCACACCTGGGTGTGGTTCAATGTCTTGAATGTCAGTTGATGTAGAAGGAGTGTTTGTGCCTGTACTTTGTCTTGTTTTGTTAGTTCTGCATTTAGTTAACTAATAAACTATCATGTCGAACTACAACTACGCTGCAACTAATTTGCTCAGGGCTTCTGGAAAGAAATGCTGTCGGCATGCTCGTTCAGCCAAAATAAACTTTCAACCGGTTCTCCCCATTAAGCAACGAGTCAGAGACCGAGCCTTCTCAGGTCTCTCCTCCACCCGTTACGTGGTCTGAGCCACCGAAGGCTGCCACCATTAGATCGGACAAATTGAAAACCCTAGTCATTGGCGACTCAAATACCAGCAATGTTAGACTATCTGGGACGGCTATGGAAGAGGTTCTTCGCAGTGTTCAGTGTCCCTACCACCAGTCGACCCAGCGAGCAAGCACACCAGCCCATTCAGCAACCTGCCCAGGTCAGCGATGCCCGTTTGTCCCTCCCGGATAAATATGACGGCACCCCATCTAATTGCTGTGGCTTCCTACTACAGTGCTCCCTCTACTTTGCACACCAGATGGGAGCTCCTACCACCAAGAGTTCCAAGGTTGCAACAGTTATTTCTCTGCTGACTGGACGGGCGTTGGAATGGGCCACGGCCGTCTGGGAGAGAGGAGAGGAGGAGTTGGATTCGTTTGAGGGGTTCATGGCTCGGTTCAGAGGTATCTTAGATCATCCACTGGAGGGCAGAGAGGGGGGTGAGCGCCGACTCCAACTACGGCAAGAGGACCAGACTGCTGCTGTGTACGCACTCACCTTCCGAACAGTAGCAGCATCGAGCAGGTGGAATGAGCCGGCGCTTTGTACGCTATTCAGAAGAGGACTGCGTGAGGAGCTTCAGATGGAACTGGCCTGACGAGACAGCAACCTCTCCTTGGACGCATTCATCGCGATGGCCATCCGTCTGGATAATCTTCTTCGGGAGCGTTGGCACTCTCATCGCTTCTCTCCCTCCCTCAGTGAACACTTTGGATTAGGGCCCTCCCGCAGCGGAGCGACACAGACTGAGACAGCTGGGGCTCTGTGCCTATTGTGGTCAGCTCCAGCAGTGTCCGATATATTCCAACTCAGGATCCATGAGAGCAGAGGGACGGTCATGTGCTCTTCCATCTCTTGGGCAGGTGTGAGTATCTCCTCTTCATCACTTTCTGCCAAACCCTTTTTGGTGGCGATCGCACTAGTTGACTGTCCCTCATGTACTGTTTCTACAGCATTAGTGGATTCCGGTGCCGCAGGGAACTTTATTGACCAGACCCTCCTCTCTCAACCTCATACCCGCTTTCCTCTCCTTTCCAGATCAAGCCCTCGATAATCAGCCATTTTGTTCCGGGACCATCACACACCAGTCCATCCATCAGGAGAACATCCCCTTCTTCACCAGTGCACCAGCACAAGATCATCCTCGGCCTCCCTGGTCTTCAACGCCACAACACCATCTCATGGTCGAGGATGAAAATCACAGACTGGTCACCCGAATGCTGAAGGACCTGCTTCCTCCTCCCCTGTGGTTCCACATCAGTTGAGAGTCCTGTTGTTGCCCTTCAGCCCAACTTCCCGGAGGTATACCAGGACATGTGGGAGGTATTTTCCAAAACCCGCACCCCCTGTCTCCCTCTTCATCACCCCTGGGACTGTGCCATCGACCTGCTTGCAGGCTGCATCGCAGACACATTCTCCTGCATCGGCAGGTTTCTTCTTTGTGGCAATGAAGGATGGAGGCTTACCCCATGTATTGATTACAGAGGACTCAATGAAATCACTACCACGTACCGTTACCCTCTCCCGTTGGTGCCGGCAGCCATCAAACAGCTCCGCAGGGCCCAGTTCTTTACCAAATTGGACCTGCGGAGTGAATACAATCTCATCCGCATCCAGGAGGGGGATGAATGGAAGACAGCTTTTAGCACAATGTCTGGTCACTACATGAATTCACTATATCACTATGTCCTCTGGTCTGATGAAACAAAAATAGAACTGTTTGGCCATAATGACCATTGTTATGTTTAGAGGAAAAAGGGGGAGGCTTGCAAGCCAAAGAACACCATCCCAACGGGGGTGGCAGCATCATGTTGTGGGGGCGCTTTGCTGCAGGAGGGACTGGTGCACTTCACAAAATAGATGGCATCATGAGGAAGGAAAATTACGTAGATATATTGAAGCAACATCTCAAGACATCAGTCAGGAAGTTAAAGCTTGGTCGCAAATCGACCATGACCCCAAGCATACTTCCAAAGTTGTGGCAAAATGGATTAAGGACATTAAAGTCAAGGTATTGGAGTGGCCATCACAAAGCCCTGACCTCAATCCTATAGAAAATGTGTGTGCAGAACTGATAAAGCGTGTGTGAGCAAGGAGGCCTACAAACTTGACTCAGTTACACCAGTTCTGTCAGTTTGAATGGGCCAAAATTCACCCAATTTATTTATTTATTGAATTTGGCCTTACTGCTATTAGCCCATAAAAACATGTTGAATAACAAATTCATACTTGACCTAGGATCAATGGAGACACTACATTATTTTGTCCTATATCTCTTGACACATTCATGAAAATTGTCATGGCCTCTAAACCTTCAACCTGCATACTGGACCTTATTCCAACTAAACTACTGAAAGAGCTACTTCTCGTGCTTGATCCTATGCTGAACATAATAAATGGCTCCCTATCCACCGGATGTGTACCAAATTAACTAAAAGTGGCAGTAATAAAGCCAAACCTTGACCCGGAAAATGTAAAAAAACTATTGGCCTATATCGAATCTCCCATTCCTCTCAAAACTTTTAGAAAAAGCTGTTGCGCAGCAACTAACTGCCTTCCTGAAGACAAATAATAATGTATGTAAATGTCTGATAAATTGCATTAATATTCTCCTACATAGTATTATATGTATATGTTAATAAGACATTGTAGTTCTACAGTGTCAACTTGGCTGTTCTGCTTTTATTTTGAAAAGCGCGCCGTTTTCTTCTTCTGATGTTTTTTTTGTGATGCTAAACGTTCTGCTACTCTCTCTTCACAATGTGGTACTCACGTGTCGTCGGAAGAACGGTAAAAACTTGTAAACACGTTAGTTATTTATCATGTTCATCTATTTGAATCTTGTAAAGAAAGAGTTTACATTGTGATTTACTTTATTATTTTTGTATTGTTCGTACATGTTATTTCTAAGAGCTCCGAACTGTAAGGGTCTGTCGAGCTAGAGAGCATGCTAGCTGATGACGGAAACTCTTGATTAGCGCCCTTGGAGAGCGGAATGAGGTATGAAGGAAAAATGTGTGGAGTGTATTATTATCAGAAGGGATTTTGTTTAAGGAAAAGAGAATGTCATTAGATAGATAGATAGATAGATAGGTACTTTATTACTTCATTTGTATTGGGTGTAAACATGAGTAATATGTGAACACGATTTATGTGCAAATTCTTTGTGAAGCTACATAGAAGCATTTTGTATTTCTTCTGTTTTATTCTGTAGTTTTCACGGTGTCATGGTGTCCAGGTGTTCATGGTGCTTGTGAAGAAATAAATCGACACCCGTTTGAAACTCTCTGCGTCTTGATCAATAAATCCGAGGGGCCGCTACAATGTATACAAAACACTTCAGTCTGGTTTTAGACCATCATATCACTCTCGTGAACTGCACACTGCACTTGTGAAGGTGGTAAATTACCTTTTAATGGAGTCAGACCAAGGCTCTGCATCTGTCCTCGTGCTCCTAGACCTTAGTGCTACTTTTGACACTCGATCACCATATTCTTTTGGAGAGATTGGAAATCTTAATTGGTCTACACGGACAAGTTCTTGCCTGGTTTAGATCTTATTTGTCGGAAAGATATAAGTTTGTCTCAGTGGATGGTTCGTCCTCTGACAAATCAATTGTACGTTTCGGTGTTCATCAAGGTTCCGTTTTAGGACCACTATTGTTTTCACTATATATTTTACCTCTTGGTGATGTCATTCGGAAACACAATGCTAACTTCCATTGCTATACGGACGACACACAACTGTACATTTCAATGAAACATAGTGAAGCCCAAAAATTGCCTACCCTGGAAGCCTGTGTTTCAGTGGATGGCGGTACATTTTTCACTTTTAAACTCTGACATAACAGAGATGCTAGTTCTAGGTCCCAAGAAACAACGAGATCTGCTGTTGGATCTGACAATTAATCTTGATGGTTGTACAGTCGTCCCTCCAAAAACTGTGAAGGACCTTGGCGTTACTCTGGACCTTGATCTCTCTTTTGACGAACATATCAACAATATTTAAAGGACAGCTTTTTTCCATCTTCGTAACATTGAAAAAATCATTAAACTTTTTTTTCCCAAACAATGCAGAAAAGATAATCCATGCTTTTGTCACTTCTAGATTAGACTACTGCAATGCTCTACTCTCCGGCTACACAGATAAAGCACTAAATAAACTTCATATTACTCCCATGCTAGCCTCTCTACACTGGCTTTCTGTTAAGGCTAGGGCTGATTTCAAGGTTTTATTGCTAACCTACAAAGCATTACATGGGCTTGCTCCTACTTATCTCTCTTATTTGCTCCTGCCGTACATAGTTTCTACATGTACACTCCGGTCACAAGACGCAGGCCACCGTATTGTCCCTGGACTTTCTAAGCAAACAGCTGGAGGCAGGGCTTTCTCCTATAGAGGAACATTTTTATGGAATGGTCTGCCTATCCATGTGAGAGACGCAGACTCGGCCTCGATCTTTAAGTCTTTTATACATTTTATATACCTTCCTTTATTATTCCCTGCAAACCCTACCACCGCTTGCCCAATTGGAGTAAACTAATAAACAATAACATTTTAGCTTATACATACTATACACATTTTACAGACACAATCTATTTTACAATAGTTATATTTGGTTTGTTTTCAGTCCTGGCCTTCCTCTATTTCTAATATGCATCGAGTTTAATTTCTATTTGCCATATATTGGTAACTGTGCTATTTCACAATAGTTCTGAACCTATTTACATTCTACAGACCCCATATGTTTTACATTTTTATCTTGCTATTAGTCACACCCATTCAGCTCCATTCATCCCCTCCCATCTATCTCTTAAAACCATCCATATTGGATTTGTACTTGCCATATAGTTTTAAACTGTGCTGTGATGCTTCACAAAAGTACAGAACCTTTCTATTCTCATAGTTTCCACCGATTGTAAATGTAATTGTAAATCAGACCACATGACCTTCTCCCATTCCTCCTCTGGATCATCCAGATGGTCATTAGCAAACTTCAGACGGGCCTGGACATGCGCTGGCTTGAGCAGGGGGACCTTTGCGTGCGCTGCAGGATTTTAATCCATGACGGCGTAGTGTGTTACTAATGGTTTTCTTTCAGACTGTGGTCCCAGCTCTCTTCAGATCATTGACCAGGTCCTGCCGTGTAGTTCTGGGCTGAGCCCTCACCTTCCTCATGATCATTGATGCCCCACAAGGTGAGATCTTGCATGGTGCCCCAGACCGAGGGAGATTGACCGTCATCTTGAACTTCTTCCATTTTCTAATAATTGCACCAACAGTTCTTGCCTTCTCACCAAGCTGCTTTCCTATTGTCCTGTAGCCCATCCCAGCCTTGTGCAGGTCTACAATTTTATCCCTGATGTCCTTACACAGCTCTCTGGTCTTGGCCATTGTGGAGAGGTTGGAGTCTGTTTGATTGAGTGTGTGGACAGGTGTCTTTTATACAGGTAACGAGTTCAAACAGGTGCAGTTAATACAGGTAATGAGTGGAGAACAGGAGGGCTTCTTAAAGAAAAACTAACAGGTCTGTGAGAGCCGGAATTCTGACTGGTTGGTAGGTGATCAAATACTTATGTCATGCAATAAAATGCAAATTAATTATTTAAAAATCGTACAATGTGATTTTCTGGATTTTTGTTTTAGATTCCGTCACTCACAGTTGAAGAGTACCTATGACAAAAATTACAGACTTCTACATGCTTTGTAAGTGGGAAAACCTGCAAAATCGGCAGTGTATCAAATACTTGTTCTCCCCACTGTATCTCACTAGGCCAGGGTATTTAAGCCTCCACCATGTATATCTCACTAGGCCAGGGTAGTTAAGCCTACATATATCCACTAATTCCAATATATCAATGACATTCATTATTTCCTTAAGTGCCTGTGGGTGATAGTTTGTAGTGTGATTTCCTTTACGGTCCATAGGGGTATTTAAAACTGTATTATAATCTCCCACCATAATAATTATTGTGTTGCTTGTAAATTCTTATTATATATTATTTTTTTCAAAGAAGAGTGGATCATTATTTGGACCATATAGGTTAATAAGCCATATCTGCTTATGGTCCAATAACTTATTAAAAATCATCCATCTACCTTTAGGATCTGTCAGGACAATTTGCACATTTGCACAATTTGCAAAATTACTGTTAATTAATATCATCACCCCCTTTTGAATTTCTTTGCCCATGGGAGAAATACATTTCGCACCCCCCCCCCCCCCCCCAGTCCTTTTTCCACAAACCTTCATCTAAAATTGTTAAGGGGGTTTCCTTTAAATAATAGATATTATATTCCTTCTCTTTTAGCCAGGTAAATACTGATCGTCTTTTCTTATTATCTGCTAATTCATTACAATTATAACTGGCTAAAATGACCATATTGAGACACAAGTTTCAATAGCTAGAATTTCTAAAAATCTGTTTTTGCTTTGTCATTATTATCACAACTCAGACAGAGACCCAAGTGCAGACGCAGGAGACAGGTAGAATGTCAAGTATTTATTGTACAAAATCGGAAGGCTATGTCATTGTTGTAGGCAGGTAAAGGATTTGGCACACAGGAGTTCAGAGGTACAGAGAAGGCAGGCAGGAATTTGGGTCGTAAACAGGCAAGGGTACGGTAACGGGAGAACTAAACAGATAGCAGGTATTCCAAGAACGCGGGCACAACCTGGTGAAACACACAAGACGAACTGGCAACAAGAACAATGAACAGACACGGTTAAATACACAAGGGATAAGGGAACATAGGAAGCACCTGGCTGGGCGCACGCACTGGAGGTCGGGTGCGGGGAGCCGGCACGGGACGTACCGGACTGGGGAGGCACACCGGAGGTCGGGTGCGTGGAGCCGGCATTGGAAGCACCTGGCTGGGCGCACGCACTGGAGGTTGGGTGCGGGGGGCAGAGCAGACGACCGGACCGGTCACCGGTGGAGCGGACTGCTCCAGCACTGGAGTGAAGCAGACGACCGGACCCGGACTGGGGATGCTCACCATGGGCACCTTTAACGCCAGCTCCCTCTCTTCCTTCTCGCACTCCTCCTCCAGTTGCCTCAATTCCTCTATCACCCCTCCGTAATATGCCTCTAAGTCTTCCTCTTCCTCAAAACTACGGCAAGCAGCTAGGAAATATGGTCATATTACGAAACTGGGCTCCACGGCGGATAAAATGAACTAGTTTTTATCAGAAAAAAGCATTGTCCAGCCTACTACTAGCTAGTTTACTTTGGATGATACTAGTAACGTCCGCTAATTTAAATATATAGCTAGCTAGAGTTAATGTCAGTTACTTTTACCTTAAATTCATTAGGGAATGTTGGAAAGACTATTCAGGTGTTTGGGGAATCACCTAATCTATAACATTATTTTGAGTAATACACTTTTCCTTTCAAGTGTGCTGCACGAACCATCCACTGTCTACCCCAAGAAACCAGGAATAGGCCTACATTTTATTGATATTTTAGGTAGTCTACAGTCGTGGCCAAAAATTATGAGAATGACACAAGTATTGGTCTCCACAAAGTTAGCTGCTTCAGTGTTCTTAGATCTTTGTCAGTAGTACACTGAAGTATAATTACAAGTATTCCATAAGTATCAAAGCCTTTCATTGACAATGACATTCAGTTTACGCAAAGAGACAATATTTGCAGTGTTGACCCTTCTTTTTCAAGACCTCTGCAATCCGCCCTGGCATGCTGTCAATTAACTTCTGGGCCACATCCTGACTGATGGCAGGCCATTCTTGCATAATCAATGCTTGGAGTTTGTCAGAAGTTGTGGGTTTTTGTTTGTCCACCCGCCTCTTGAGGATCGACCAGAAGTTCTCAATGGGATTAAGGTCTGGGGAGTTTCCTGGCCATGGACCCAAAATGTCGATGTTTTGTTCCCCGAGACACTTAGTTATCACTTTTGCCTTATGGCAAGGTGCTCCATCATGCTGGAAAAGGCATTGGTCATTACCAAACTGTTCTTGGATGGTTGGGAGAAGTTGCTCTCTGAGGATGTGTTGGTACCATTCTTTATTCATGGCTGTGTTCTTAGGCAAAATTGTGAGTGAGCCCACTCACTTGGCTGAGAAGCAACCCCACACATGAATGGTCTGAGGATGCTTTACTGGTGGCATGACACAGGACTGATGGTAGCGCTCACCTTGTCTTCTCCGGACAAGGTGTTTTCCGGATGGCCCAAACAATCGGAAAGGGGATTCATCAGAGAAAATGACTCTACCCCAGTCCTCAGCAGTCCAATCCCTGTACCTTTTGCAGAATATCAGTCTGTCCCTGATGTTTTTCCTGGAGAGAAGTGGCTTCTTTGCTGCCCTTCATGACACCAGGCCATCCTCCAAAAGTCTTTGCCTCACTGTGCGTGCAGATGCACTCACACCTGCCTGCTGCCCTTCCTCTGCAAGCTCTGCACTGGTGGTGGCCCGATCCCGCAGCTGAATCAACTTTAGGAGACGGTCCTGGCGCTTGCTGGACTTTCTTAGGCGCCCTGACGCCTTCTTCACAACAATTTAACTTCTCTCCTTGAAGTTCTTGATGATCCGATAAATGGTTGATTTAGGTGCAATCTTACCAGAAGCAATATCCTTGCCTGTGAAGCCCTTTTTGTGCAAATCAATGATGACGGCACGTGTTTCCTTGCAGGTAGCCATGGTTGACAGAGGAAGAACAATGATTTCAAGCACCACCCTCCTTTTAAAGCTTCCAGTCTGTTATTCTGACTCACAGAGTGATCTCCAGCCTTGTCCTTGTCAACACTCTCACCTGTGTTAACGAGACAATCACTGACATGATGGCAGCTGGTCCTTTTGTGGCAGGGCTGAGATGCAGTGGAAATGTTTTTGGGGGATTTATTTCATTTTCATGGCAAAGAGGGACTTTGCAATTAATTGCAATTCATCTGATCACTCTTCATGACATTCTGGAGTATATGCAAATTATCATCAACACTGAGGCAGCAAACTTTGTGGAGACCAATACTTGTGTCATTCTCAAAACTTTTGGCCATGATTGTACATTGTACAATTGCAGTGAGGGAAAAAATTATTTGATCCACTGCTGATTTTGTTTGTTTGCCCACTGACAAAGTAATAATCAGTCCATCATTTTAATGGTAGGTTTATTTGAACAGTGAGAGACAGAATAACAACAAACAACTCCAGAAAAACGCATGTCAAAAATGTTATAAAGTGATTTACATTGTACAGGTAACGAGCTGAGATTAGGAGCATTCCCTTTAAGAGTGTGCTCCTAATATTAGCTTGTTACCTGTTTAAAAGACACCTGTCCACAGAAGCAATCAATCAATCAGATTCCAAACTCTCCACCATGGCCAAGACCAAAGAGCTGTCACGGACAAGATTGTAAACCTACACAAGGCTGGAATGGGCTACAAGACCATCGCCAAGCAGCTTGGTGAGAAGGTGACAACAGTTGGTGTGATTATTCGCAAATGGAAGAAACACAAAAGCACTGTCAATCTCCCTCGGTCCGGGGCTCCATGCAAGATCTCACCTCGTGGAGTTGCAATGATCATGAGAACGGTGAGGAATTAGCCCAGAACTACACAGGAGGATCTTGTCAATGATCTCAGGGCAGCTGGGACCATAGTCACCAGGAAAACAATTGGTAAAACACTACGCTGTGAAGGACTGAAATCCTGCAGCCTGTCTGAAGTTTGCTAATGAACATCTGAGTGATTCAGAGGAGGACTGGGTGAAAGTGTTGTGGTCAGATGAGACCAAAATCGAGCTCTTTGGCATCAATCAACTCGCCGTGTTTGGAGGAGGTCAAACATGGAGGTGGAAACATTATGCTTTGGGGGTGTTTTTCTGCTAAGGGGACGGGACAACTTCACCGCATCAAAGGGACGATGGATGGGGCCATGTACCGTCAAATCTTGGGTGAGAACCTCCTTCCCTCAGCCAGGGCATTGAAAATGGGTCGTGGATGGGTATTCCAGCATGACAATGACCCAAAACACACGGCCAAGGCAACAAAGGAGTGGCTCAAGAAGAAGCACATTAAGGTCCTGGAGTGGCCTAGCCAGTCTCCAGACCTTAATCCCATAGAAAATCTGTGGAGGGAGCTGAAGATTCGAGTTGCCAAACGTCAGCCTCGAAACCTTAATGACTTGGAGAAGATCTGCAAAGAGGAGTGGGACAAAATCCCTCCCGAGATGTGTGAAAACCTGGTGGCCAACTACAAGAAACGTCTGACCTCTGTGATTGCCAACAAGGGTTTTGCCACCAAGTACTAAGTCATGTTTTGCAGAGGGGTCAAATACACAGGCCATGCAATAAAATTCTAATTAATTATTTAAAAATCATACAATGTGATTTTCTGGATTTTTGTTTTAGATTCCGTCTCTCACAGTTGAAGTGTACCTATGATAAAAATTACAGACCTCTACATGCTTTGTAAGTAGGAAAACCTGCAAAATCGGCAGTGTATCACATACTTGTTCTCCCCACTGTATAAGGGTAATGAATGGTAATTTAAGTAAACATGAACGTTTGGGAACATTAAAACAAGTCATTAATGATTCAAGGGAGAAAAGTGGAATCATAATTTATCATGTTTTGCTGGGAATTGAAAAGAAATTGGGATTGCTGATTATGATATTGGTATAACAAATGCTAACGGAATTGATACTTTCTTTTACAGGAAAGGGGTGTTTCATCATCTTTGTGAAATGTTTCCGAGGTTATTATTTTGGGAGAGCTATGAGTGTCATTCAGCACTGTCCGGATTCAGCTGAGACTCGAGAAATGACATGGAAGAAGGCCTGGCCATTTTTGTTTATTTTTACCATAGGGGGGCACGTACCCACACACAATACATTTGGTGGTTAAAATAATATATATACTGTGTTTATTGAGGTTCTATTTTCATTTGGGTTTAGTGAGTTTTTAATGTGTCTTAGTGCCAAGGAATTTTAAAGGGGCACACACTTGGAACATTTTGAAGTTTATTTCCTGAGTTTAATTACACACATGGGAATTTGTGTGGGAAACTTATTGTAAACCAGGAATAAGGAATGTTGGTTGTTCTGTTTTGTTTCAATTCTAATTTCATTAGATTGGGTCTGCTGGATGTTTGAGATTACTTTCTAAGGATGGGTCTTCTAAATTCTGGATGCTGTAGATCCGTGATGACGTTCACATTGCAGCTGAGGGGAGTAGAAGCCAATTAGTAAAATATTGTTTCAACTGGAGAATGTGTTATTTGTTTTTATAATTGTTTAAGGTATTGGTCATTTAATAATTGGAAGTAGTAATCATTTATCATACAGTACATAATGTGTCTGGATTCTTATACAATTTGGATGATGGTTTTACTGAATCAGGAGTGAACTCAACTAAAATGTTGTTCTGATCTGTCTTCTCTCTCTCGTTGCTTCAGATGGTATCTTCATGCAGGGACGATTTGGAAAAAATGGTGTGGACCTGAAACCCTCTAACCAGCTGAATAAATGGAGTTCAATAATGTACTGAACCACTTCTACCTGAAACTGAGTCAGCAAACTTATGAGTCCAATCGAAGCTGTCAAATGTTTTCTTCATGTTTATCTGAGGAGTGACATGAGTCCACGTGGAGTGAGCATAAAGAGAGTCTGTTTAAACTCGTCTCACGTTGATGTTAGAATGGTTGGAAAATTGACAAAACATGATGTTGTCACAGTGCATAATAATGACCTTTACATAGAATGTGGTTCCTAAGCAGTTTGTGTCATTGGAGACACAGGCCAGCATGAAGGATATTTGGGGCACTCTGCTCATAGAAGCAGGCTGAAGGATCACCTTATTGGTAACAGTCATTCAGTATATAAGATCCAGGAAGATGTTCCTCTGACCAGCCACACTCACTGGTGGTCTGTTGGAGGAAACCAGATCGGATCTGTCTATATATAGTAAATGTTTGTGTCAACTTTCTAATGAGCATTGAATTTTCCTTCAATACCAGTGAAATCATCATTACACTGGGGAGATGAAGTCTGTCATCCAGGCCCAGAAAGGTACAGCCAGTCCAGTGTTCGAGGTCCAGCCCGAGAGTGGGAGAGATAAGATAAGAGTGCTCCATAGAAACCTGTGTTGCCATGTGACTTCATACCTGTAGCTGAAACCCCAGAACAACCTCAGTGCAACGACAGAGTAAAAAGAAGACAGAGTAACAGAACAAAACATAGACCCCATGTGACACATAACCATCAACACACAGACAGCGAGTTCCAGACAGGACTACTTACCTGGTCATCCACCTAGCTACCATGTCCACCCACACTGAACCACACAGCACATGAATTCCATCCTCAGAGCACACCTGAAGTACAGGAGAGGTGTCAGTCGCCACAAATAGCTGAAGAGGAACAGGAGCAAACTCAGCCGGAGAAGGAGTGGGAAAAGGTACAGGGAATACCTAGTCAGTTGCGCAACTGAATGCATTCAACCGAAATGTGTCTTCCGCATTTAACCCAACCATGGACAAACATTGGCAGTAGAATGGCCTTACTGAAGATCTCAGTCACTTTCAACGTGGCACCGTCATAGGATGCCACCTTTCCAACAAGTCAGTTTGTCAAATTTCTGCCCTGCTAGAGCTGCCTCGGTCAACTGTGAGTGCTGTTATTGTGGAAATGGAAACGTCTAGGAGCAATGGAGCAGTGGAAATGCGTTCTCTGGAGTAATAAATCATGCTTCACCATCTGGCAGTCCGACGGACAAATCTGGGTTTGTCGGATGCCAGGAGAATGCTACCTGCTCGAATGCTTAGTGCTAACTGTAAAGTTTGATGAAGGAGCAATAATGGTCTGGGGCGGTTTTTCATGGTTCGGGCTAGGCCCATTAGTTCCAGTGAAGGGAGATCTTAACACTACAGCATACAGTACAATGACATTCTAGACAATTCTGTGCTTCCAACTTTGTGGCAATAGTTTGGGGAAAGCCCTTTCCTGTTTCAGCATGACAATGCCCTCGTGCACAAAGCGAGATCCATACAGAAATGGTTTATCGAGATCGGTGTGGAAGAACTTGACTGGCCTGCACAGAGGTCTGACCGCAACCCCATCGAACACCTTTGGGATGAATTGGAACACAGACTGCGAGCCAGGCCTAATTGCCCAATATCAGTGCCCAACCTCACTAATGCTCCCCGCATCAATGTTCCAACATCTAGTGGAAAGCCTTCCCAGAAGAGTGGAGGCTGTTATAGCAGCAGGTGTCTACATACTTTAGGTAATGGCATTTTTCTCAGATTCAGTCACAAAAGCTGCCTGCAAAAACCAAAATGTAATTATTATTTCATTTAAAGTATTATTTATTTACAAAATCAGTCTTACTTTTACAGTCACTCATGATTTAAAGACATTAAACAGTTCTTTCATTTCATTTTCAATAATTATAACTATGCTCAGGTCTTTAATTGATCTATTTTTCCAGTCCAGCAGAAAGAACAAACGTGGTGAGATTTTTGGCACATTAAATAAAATTCAGATCTTTGGGACACAAGCTCAAAAAGAAGCTTTGAAGCAACAATGTTACATATATTGCATAAAAAAATGCAGACATGAAAATAGAATCACATCATATTTTAAATGACATGATCCAGTCTATTATGGTTAGAGCCAAAATGTCACCCTTTTCCCTAATTTGTGCACTACTTTTGACCAGTGCCCTATAGCCTATGATCTGTCCCAAAAGGCAACCTATTCTTTATGTAGTGCACTACTTTTGGCCAGGGCCCGTAGTCCACCTAAACCTGCTCTCCTTCATGGGAATGCCTTCCAGTAAGTGTTGCAACACTGTTTGATCGTGTATGGTTGGTGAGAGAAAGGCTCTCAAAAGTAGTGCACTATACATAGGGTATACACCCATTTAGGACATAGCCTATATCTCTGCAGACCTGTGTCATGCTCTGCGATACAGCAGGCACTGCCGCCTAGTGGATATCCAATTGTACTTGTGGTGGTGACAGACATATAGGACATAACACCCATTTGAAATGAGAAACAAACTAGGGCCGTAATCACTAGACCAAACAGGAGCAAACAGACCAAAATGGGGAGGGACCAACCTGAACTTGTCCAATAAGAAAACACGCTTTCCGTTTTGCACTAAGGACCCAGTTGGGAAACAGTTGACAGAACTGAACAACATAGACAATATCTCACATTTGTGACAATGTTGTGACCTATGATCTACTACTACTACTGTAACCTGTAACTCCAATTAGGCTTCCTGTCTAAGTACTAGGGATTCATATTTTCCAGATTGCACTGGAAAAATACCACAAAAATCGGAAGTGCCCTTTTAAAGCGTTTAAAACCAAGATTTTACAGCAAGTGAAACTGATATTTAGTCATGAGTAACTTTGATCGCCAATGACATTGTTGTGAATTGCGAAACAGGCCGTTCATAAATTCAGAGCGTTATCATGTTCCTCAATTAATTCAGCGCATTTCAGCAGTAAACCCTAGGCCTAGGCTATCTCGACACAGAGCGTGCTCAGGACACACAGAGTGCACCCAGAGTAGGCTATAGCGTTGTCGAATCATACAAACTTTGTAACGGCAGTCAGAGTTGCTAAGCTTGCTAGATAACCTCTAACAATGACTATTTGGAAAAATCAAGTTGATGATTATACAGATAGCTCATGAATAACAGAGAGATGAAGAGAGGAAGTTGTTTAAATATCAAGGTATCTTAACGGGGACCAACTGTTTTTTATCCATATCTACTCCCATCGGCCTACCGTTTGTTGATCACACATTCTCTACCGAAGCTCTCATATCGGCAGCAATACCAGACATGAATTACAGAATAAAGTTAAGAATGTTCATGCAAAACAGGAGTCAGGACCGAGTTTCGGAAACCCTGATCTAGACGAGTGCCCCAAGCATATCTCAAAGCAGCGCTATGGTGCTGTCCCAATCAAATCAGCATCCAAATCTGAAATTTTAATTTAGGTGACTACACACGACTATTGCTTTAAATTAGTAAAACGGTTGGATATGACTTTGGGAGTTTCAGTATAACAAAAAGGTGATAGATGCTTTCAATTGCAGTAGCCTACTTTCTTCCAATATTTTCATAATTCAGTTGATCATAACTAAGGTGAGTTTTCTCTCTACTCTTTCTCGAGGCCCAATGGCTGTTTGCTCGTCTCCTCACTCTGCTGCGGCCCACCAGTTTAAATCAATATAGCCTACTGTTTTCTAGAAATGTGGCTTTTTTTGGGGTTCTGGCTCATTTAAATTCTGTGATATCGGACCAGGCCTGGGCTCTGGCTTCAGCTCACTGGGATCAAATTTTCAGTTCTGATGAAAACTTTTAAATGCATTCGGGTCTTGTGTCCAGTCCACCAGTGTCATTTATGCGTGTGCTTTGAATTTATGGTGACTTTGTGTGAAGTAAATACGCTAGGCTAATGGCTTCCATGCGACAACCTGTTTGGATAATGAGCTATTTTATTTTTGGCCTAATCTGCTGCTGTGCATGTTGTGTATTTTGTGGAATCGCATTAGCGCGACATTCGGGAAAAAATGTATAATTTCCCAGGTCTTGTCATAAAATGTTTTCGGGAAATGTGAAGAGTGGTCCCGGGACAGTCCCAGGATTGCGGTTACCTGTGTTAATCCTTACTAAGGACACAGAATCAAGTGGAGCACCAAAACATTCTGTGCGGAAACAATTCAAGCTATCCAAATAAGGATAAAAACAATGCTGTACAGGCAAATTGCATTATTCAGCCTAAAGATAACAAAGTCACAGGCTATGACACCAAAGAAGAATTTACAAAAACCAGGTCCAGAAATGTACATAAGCTACAGTATGTCCCAAATGACACCCTGTTCCCTACATAGTGCACTACTTTAGAACCTGGTGCACTATATAGGGCATAGGGTGCCATTTGGGATGCAGCCAGAGTGTAGGACCTTCGAGATGCAGTGGACTAAAGGGAGTCCATCCAGTGGCAGAGTCTGCAGTCCATACCAGTCTCTCCTTTTCCTCTACAGTATGTGCTATAGGATTAGGGGAGGCAGGGCACACTATGGGGGTCTCCCTCTCTGTAAGGCAGGGGCATGGTGCGGTTACGGACTCAGTCTGTGACGCCATCAGAGGTTGGTGTCCTCCTGAGAGGTGGAAAGATAACAACACACACACGACTGTTTGAGGCAGGTATAATAGAAGTAATTTCTTAAAGATAATAACAATTGTTGTAGTACATACAGTATGTTTTGTTTTGCCGTGTTATCAGCAAACAGATTATATTCTGTGCATAGGGATGGTAAAGGATCACTTGAGGTGACTTGAAGTTGAATGTAGTTGTTTCAGAGTTTTTAGGAAATGTATAGCCCATAGATAGATAGTTCAGTGATCTTGATTCGTGAAGTGTCTACTATCAATATCTTGGGGCTCTATTCAATCTGTAAAGTCGAAGCGTTACCGATTCCACAATATAGATTTAAATGTAAATCACACTGTAAAGCTGAACTTCTGCGATGCGGATTGAATAGAGCCCCTGAACGTGAAATAACACCTTCCTCACCTTCTCTTCGTTGCGGTCTGTATCCCTCTCTCCCTCCTTCTCTTTGCAGGCTAGCTCTTCCCCCTCTTCTTTCTCTCTCTCTGTAGATGACTCCTCCTGGTCCTTACTGGATGCTGAACAACTCTCCCTCCCGTTCTCCTTCTCCTCTTCTCCTCCACACCTCTGACCACAATCTTTCACATCCTCTCCTCTAGACTCTATTACATCCTCTCCTGTCTGTCTCTCCTCCTGTCTCTCCTCTCCTGTCTGCCTCTCCTGTCTCTCCTCTCTCTGGGGCTCCAATGTGATTTCTGACTTTGTCTTTTCCAGTGGGTCATTGTCTGTGGATGAGCTGTCTGTTGTGGCAATCTGTTGCTGTGAGTTAGCAGGGGTAGAGAAGCCTGTCGCTGTATTTACTTTGGTAGACAGAGTGGTGTCTGCTCTTTCACTCTCCTTCTCCTTTTCCTTCTCAAACACCTCCTCCTCCCCCTCTCCCTTCTCCTCCTCTCCAACTTTGGCCGCAGGGTCGTCAGGTGTAGTTAGGGGCGTCTCCTCACCCGTGGCCCCGCCTTCTTCCTCTCCGCTGGACTTCCTGTGTCTCCTCGAAGGTGGGCGTCGCCGGATGGAGAGGCGGGCTCTTCCCTGGAGAGGCAGGGACAAAGACCATTATGAACAGCTATGACACAGGATATGACATAATACACATACAGATAAACACACAGGCTTAAAGGAAACACATACACACCCTGGCACACACACACACTTTTGTTTTACTAACCTTGAAGGGACCAAGCAATTGATTCCAATCAAAATGCTATTTTCCCTAACCCTTAACCTTAATCCTAACCCCAAACCTCTAAACCTTACCCTAAACCCTAACTGTAACCCTAATTGTAACCCTAAACCTAACCCCTAAGAATAAAATTGCCTTTTTCCTTGGGGACCGGCAAAATAAATAAATAAATATATATATATATACACAGTACCAGTCAAAGGTTTTTCTTTATTTTTACTATTTTCTACATTGTAGAATAATAGTGAAGACATCAAAACTATGAAATAACACATGGAATCATGTAGTAACCAAAAAAGTGTTAAACAAATCAAAATATATTTTATATTTGAGATTCTTCAAAGTAGCCACCCTTTGCCTCGATGACAGCTTTGCACACTCTTGGCATCCTCTAAACCAGCTTAATGAGGTAGTCACCTGGAATGCATTTCAATTAACAGGTGTGCCTTGTTAAAGTTAATTTGTGGAATTTCTTTCCTTCTTAATGTGTTTGAGCCAATCAGTTGTGTTGTGACAAGGTAGGGGTGGTATACAGAAGATATTTGGAAAAAGACCAAGTCCGTATTATTGCAAGAACAGCTCAAATAAGCAAAGAGAAACAACAGTCCATCATTACTTTAAGACATGAAAGTCAGTCAATCCGGAAAATGTAATGAACTTTTGAAAGTTTCTTCAAGTGCAGTCGCAAAAAACGTCAAGCGCTATGATGAAACAGGCTCTCATGAGGACCGCCAGAGGAAAGGAAGACCTAGAGTTACCTCTGCTGCAGATGATAAATTAATTAGAATAACTGCACCTCGGATTGCAGCCCAAATAAATGCTTCACAGAGTTCAAGTAACAGACACATCAACTGTTCAGAGGAGACTGCGTGAATCAGGCCTTCATGGTTGAATTTCTGCAAAGAACTAAAGGATACCAATAAGAAGAAAAGACTTGCTTGGGCCAAGAAACAAGAGCAATGGACATTAGCCCGGTGGTTATCTGTCCTTTGGTCTGATTTTTGGTTCCAACCACTGTGTCTTTGTGAGACGAGAGTAGGTAAATGGATGATCTCCGCATATGTGGTTCCCACCGTGAAGCATTGATGAGGTGTGATGGTGTGGGGTGATTTGCTGGTGACACTTTCAGTGATTTATTTAGAATTCAAGGCACATTTAACCAGTATGGCTACCACAGAATTCTGCAGCGATACACCATTCCATCTGGTTTGCGCTTTGTGGGACTATCATTTGTTTTTCAACAGGACAATGACCCAAAACACACCTCCAGACTGTGGGGTGTGTTTTGGGTCATTGTCCTGCTATTTGACCAAGAAGGAGAGTGTTGGAGTGCTGCATCAGATGACCTGGACTCCACAATCACCAGACCTCAACCCAATTGATATTGTTTGGGATGAGTTGGACTGCAGAGTGAAGGAAAAGCAGCCAACAAGTGCTCAGCATATGTGGGAACTCCTTCAAGACAGTTGGAAAAGCATTCCTCATGAAGCTGGTTGAGAGAATGCCAAGAGTGTGCAAAGCTGTTGTCATGGCTACATTGAGGAATAAAATATATTTTGCTTTGTTTAACACTTTTATGGTTACAACATGATTCCATATAATAGTAAAAATAAAGAAAAACCTTTGAATGAGTAGGTGTGTCCAAACTTTTGACTGGTACTGTATATACACAGTGCCATGAAAAAGTATTTGCACACTTTCTAATTTTCTCTACTTTTACATATTTTTGATACTGAATGTTCTTCAACTAAAACCTATTTAAGGGAACCTGAGTGAACAAATAACACAAAAGTGACATACTTATTTAATTTATTTCTTAAACAAAGTTGTATACACGCTGGCCCATCTACTGTTGCTGGCCCCAATTCTGACTTGTGCTCTGATATCTGCTTCACTGATTTCTGCTCTCGTAAAAGCCTGGGTTTTCTGCACGTTAACACTAGAAGCTTATTACCTAAAATGGATCAATTGAAAGTGTGGGTTCACAGCTCCAATCCAGATGTGTTGGTCATTTTTGAGACGGGTTACGGAAGAGTGTTTTGAATACTGATGTTAACCTTTCTGGTCATAACCTTTTTCGGCAAGACAGATCTTCCAAAGGGGGGGAGTGGCAATCTTTACCAAGGATCACCTTCAGTGTTCGGTTGTCTCCACCAAGTCTTTCCCCAAACAATTTAATTTGCTGGTTTTAAGCATTAAACTTTCAAATAGCTCTTTGTTGACTGTTGTTGAGTGTTATCGCCCACCATCAGCACCGGCGAGTACCATACCTGCCTTAAGCTCTCTCCTGGCCCCTTACACTAAGTCTGAATTTGTTCTGCTTGGTGACCTAAACTGGGACATGCTTAAACCACCTGACCAAGTCCTAAAGCAATGGGACTCTATTTCTCAGATTATTACCAATACCACAAGGTTTGACTCCAAACACCCAGAAAAGGCGACTCTTCTTGATGCTATCCTCACAAATAATCCTGATAGGTATCAGTCTGGTGTTTTCTGTAATGACCTTAGTGATCACTGTTTTACAGTCTGTGTTTGTAATGGCTGCTCAGTGAAACGACCTGTCCTGATTTGTCATAGACGCTTGGTAAAAAACGTTAATGAGTAAGCCTTACTTCATGACCTGGCCTCTGTAAATTGGTATAGAACCAGCTTGATCCCCTCTGTCGAAGACGCTTGGACCTTCTTATTTGATATTTTCAGTGGTATTGGTAACAAACACGCCCCCATAAAGAAAATTAGAATTAAAAACAGGATCAGCCCTTTGTTCGACCGTGATCTTGCAGAGTTATTACTCCACCTCAAGAATTGCATTTGGTGAAAGGCTCGGCACACGCTTACTCAGGCTGACTGGCTCTCCTTCAGGCAAATGAGAAATAAGTGCAACCAGGCTATCCGGAAAACCAAAGTTAGTAACTTTAAGGAGCAGTTCTCTCTCTGTGGGTCTAACCCCAAGAAGTTCTGGAAAACGGTTAAAGACCTGTAGAATAAACCCTCCTCCTCACAGCTGCCCATGTCCCTTAAAGTTGATGATGTGGTTGTTACTGACAAGAAGCACATGGCTGAGCTCTTTAATCACCACTTCATTAAGTCAGGATTCCTATTTGACTCAGCCATGCCTCCTTGCCCGTGTAACATTTCCTCATCTCCCACCCCTTCTAATGTGACTAGCCCGGATGCTCCTCCCTCTTTTTCCCCCGCTACAAAGTTTCTCCCTGCAGGCGGTCACTGAGTCTGAGGTGCTAGAGGAGCTCCTTAAACTTGACCCCAAAAAAACATCTGGGTCAGATGGTTTAGACCCTTTCTTCTTTAAGGTTGCTGCCCCTATCTTCGCCAAGCCTATCTCTTTTTAACCTGTCTCTCCTCTCTGGGAAGGTTCCCATTGCTTGGAAGGCAGCCACGGTTCATCCTTTATTTAAAGGGGGAGATCAAGCTGATCCTAACTGTTATAGGCATATTTCTATTTTGCCTTGTTTATCAAAAGTGTTGGCTTTCTTGATGTCTATAGTATTCTCTCTGGTATGCAATCTGGTTTCCACTCAGGTTAAGGATGAGTCAATGTAACCTTAAAGGTCCTCAATGATGTCACCATTGCCCTTGCCCAAAGCTTTTAATATGTTAGACCATTCCATTCTTGTGGACTGGCTAAGGAGTATTGGTGTCTCTGAGGGGTCTTTGGCCTGGTTTGCTAACTACCTCTCTCAAAGAGCTCAATCCTAGGCCCCACGCTCTTCTCAATTTACATAAACAACATAGCTCAGGCAGTAGGAAGCTCTCTTATCCATTTATATGCAGATTATACAGTCTTATACTCAGCTGGCCCCTCTCCAGAGTTTGTGTTAAATGCTCTACAAGGTAGGTAGGTACTTTATTGATCCCCGGGCGGAAATGTCTTCGTCAAGCAGCTACGAAAAACACAGGGCAGGTGCAAAATGCCAGAACGGAATACACAAATGACAGATACATGATACATGATACATAGTGCAGCAGTATGAAGAAGTATAAAAATACAAGATGTCTGGAGTGCAAAAAGCTATAAAAAGGCATTGCATAGTATAAGTGAACAACTGAATATGTACACCATACATTGTTAAATGTTAGGTGAAAAAAATGATACAATTATTACAAGTTGATATAAATAAATGACACAAAATTTGCATGGTTAACTATACAGATCGATGGTAGAGAAAGATACTTATATAGGTAAATATGCGTATGATATAAGTGAGGGTAATAATAGTTTAGTTAATATACAGTCAAATGTTAAATTTACAGGTAAATTAATATTTGCATGGTTAAATTGAACTGTACTGTACAGGTAAATGACAGGAAGAGATACTTAAATAGCTAAATGTGCATATTATATAATTTTGGGTAATAATAATAATTCCCTTAAATACAGTCCTTAGTACAGGGTTTAATTCCAGATACATGCACATATTTGTCACGCTGTGGGTGTGGGAATGACCAAGGTGCAGCGCAGGGATAGTAGTTCGACATTTTATTTTCTCTACTACGTATAACAAAACTCAAATGACGAACTACAGAATAAAAATAAACACGAATAGACTAACGTCACGTTCGCCTAAACACAACACGAATGAACAGACGTAAAAATCAAAAACACTTACTTTCCACCGTGACATGCGAAATATACGACAACGACCCACAGCAGAGTGAAGGACAGACTCAACATATATAGGATCCCTAATTAGAGACAATGCAGTGCAGCTGCCTCTAATTAGGGATCCAACCCAAACCCCACACAGAAACAGAAAAGAACGACACTGTCAGACTCTGACCATAGCTACATAGAGAAGCAAATAGGCTTCTCTATGGCCAGAGCCTGACAGTACCCCCCCAAGGCGCGGACAAAAAAAACACACAAAACAAGGGGGGGTTAATGGGAGGGAAGACTAGTCCATCGGGGGCGGCTCTGGCTCCGGCGAAGTGGACAGTTTTGTCCCATGCCCTTTCCTTACTGGGCCCCGGTGGGGTACCCGGTGGGGTAAACGGCTCCGGCCATGGAGCGGGGAAAACAACCGGGCCCGGAATGGGCCCCGGTGGGGCAAACGCCTCCGGCCATGGAGCGGGGAGAACAACCGGGCCCGGACTGGGCACCGGGGGGGGCAAATGGCTCCGGCCATGGAGCTGGGCAATTAACCGAGCCCGGACTGGGCACCGGTGGGGTAAACGGCTCCGGCCATGGAGCGGGGAAAACAACCGGGCCAGGACTGGGCACCGGTCGGGCAAACGGCTCCGGCCATGGAGCGGGGCAAACAACCGGGCCCGGACTGGGCACCGGTGGGGAAAACGGCTCCGGCCATGGAGCGGGACCATTAACCGGGCCCGGACTGGGCACCGGTGGGGTAAAGGCTCCGGCCATGGAGCGGGGAAAACAACCGGGCCCGGACTGGGCACCGGTGGGGCAAACGGCTCTGGCCATGGAGCGGGGAGAACAACCGGGCCCGGACTGGGCACCGGGGGGGCAAATGGCTCCGGCCATGGAGCGGGGAAAACAACCGGGCCCGGACTGGGCACCGGTGGGGCAAACGGCTCTGGCCATGGAGCGGGGAAAACAACCGGGCCCGGAATGGGCCCCGGTGGGGCAAACGCCTCCGGCCATGGAGCGGGGAGAACAACCGGGCCCGGACTGGGCACCGGGGGGGCAAATGGCTCCGGCCATGGAGCTGGGCAATTAACCGAGCCCGGACTGGGCACCGGTGGGGTAAACGGCTCCGGCCATGGAGCGGGGAAAACAACCGGGCCAGGACTGGGCACCGGTCGGGCAAACGGCTCCGGCCATGGAGCGGGGCAAACAACCGGGCCCGGACTGGGCACCGGTGGGGCAAACGGCTCCGGCCATGGAGCGGGACCATTAACCGGGCCCGGACTGGGCACCGGTGGGGTAAAGGCTCCGGCCATGGAGCGGGGAAAACAACCGGGCCAGGATTGGGCTCCGGTGGGGTAAACGGCTCCGGCCATGGAGCGGGTAAACAACCGGGCCAGGACTGGGCACCGGTGGGGCGGACTGCTCAGGCTCTGGAGCGGAGCAGACGGCTGAACCCGGACTGGGTACCGGTGGAGCGGACTGCTCTGGCACTGGAGCGGAGCAGACGGCTGAACCCGGAATGGGTACTGGTGGAGCGGACTGCTCTGGCGCTGAGGCGGAGCAGACGGCTGGACCCGGAATGGGCACCGGTGGAGCGGACTGTTCTGGCACTGGGGCGGAGCAGACGGCTAGACCCGGAATGGGTACCGGTGGAGTGGACTGCTCTGGCACTGAGGCGGAGCAGACGGCTGGACCCGGAATGGGTACCGGTGGAGCGAACTGCTCTGGCACAGGAGCGGAGCAGACGGCTGGACCCGACTGGGCACCGGTGGAGCGGACTGCTCTGGCACTGGAGCGGAGCAGACGGCTGAACCCGGAATGGGTACCAGTGGAGCGGACTGCTCAGGCTCTGGAGCGGGGCAGACGGCTGAACCCGGAATGGGTACCGGTGGAGCGGACTGCTCTGGCACTGGAGCGGAGAAGATGGCTGGACCCGGATTGGGCACCGGTGGAGCAGACTGCTCTGGCAATGGAGCGGAGCAGACGGCTGACCCCGGGCTGAGCACCGTAGCTGAAGGTTCCAGGCCTTGGGCTGAGGCTGGAGGCTCCGGGCTGCTGACCTTCGCTGGAGGCTCAGGGTTGCTGACCTTCGCTGGAGGCTCAGGGCTGCTGACCTTCGCTGGAGGCTCAGGGCTGCTGACCTTCGCTGGAGGTTCAGGGCTGCTGACCTTCGCTTGAGGTTCAGGGCTGCTGACCTTCGCTGGATGTTCAGGGCTGCTGACCTTCGCTGGAGGTTCAGGGCTGCTGACCTTCGCTTGAGGTTCAGGGCTGCTGACCTTCGCTGGAGGTTCAGGGCTGCTGACCTTCGCTGGAGGTTGCGGGCTGCGGACCTTCGCTGGAGGTTGCGGGCTGCTGACCTTCGCTGTAGGCTTCGATTTACGGACCTTCGCTGGAGGTTCCGGGCTACGGAGGGCCGGCACATGACGTACCGGACTGGGGAGGCGCACCGGAGGTCTGATGCATGGAGCTGGCACAGGACGCACCTGGCTAGGCGCACGCACTGGAGGTCGGGTGCGGGGAGCCGGCACGGGTCGTACCGGACTGAGGAGGCGCACCGGAGGTCGGATGCGTGGAGCTGGCACTGGAAGCACCTGGCTGGGCGCACGCACTGGAGGTCGGGTGCGGGGAGTAGGGCTGAGGTCCGGACCCGGACTGGACATCGGTGAAGCGGACTGCTCTGGCATGGGAGTGGAGTAGACGATCGGACCCGGATTGGACCACTCCGTCATCTCCCTCTCAACCTCTATCTCTATCTCCCTCAATTCCTCCAGAACTCCTCCATAATACTCCTCTAAATAAACCTCCTGCTCCTTGCTCTGAGCTCCCCATTGGTACTTCGGCCTCTCCATGCTCCATATGGGGAGTGGTACTGGCTCGTCTTCTTCGCGGCCAGACCACCCCCATAGCCCCTCCCCGAAATGTTCTTGGGGTTGTTTGCGGGCGTTTCTCCGTCTCGCGCGTCGCGCATAACGCGGCGGCACCTCCTCTCTCTCCCTCTCTCCCCAGTTACGCTGCTTGGTCTGGTAGTGGTGGGTCGTTCTGTCACGCTCTGGGTGTGGGAATGACCAAGGCGCAGCGCAGGGATAGTAGTTTGACATTTTATTTTCTCTACTACGTATAACAAAACTCAAATGACGAACTACAGAACAAAAATAAACACGAATAGACTAACGTCACGTTCGCCTAAACACAACACGAACGGACAATGCAGATTGCTCTGTGAGGGTTATGTTTTTTGACTTCTCCAGTGCCTTCAATACCATTCAGCCCGTGCTACTGGGTGAGAAGATGAGGAGGATGGAAATGGAGGCACTCTTAGTCTCCTGGGTCACGGACTACCTGACCCGTAGGCCACAATTTGTGCGACTACAGAGCTGTGTGTCAGAACTGGCAGTGAGCAACACAGGGTCCTGTCCCCCTTACTGTTCACCCTCTACACCTCGGACTTCAGATATAACTCTGAAACATGCCACCTACAGAAGTTCTCGGATGACTCTGCAATTGTAGGGTGCATCAGGGGTGGGCAGGAGGAGGAGTACAGCAGCACAATCAGTGACTTTGTGTTGTGGTGTGACCAGAACCACCTTCAGCTCAACATCAGCAAAACAAAGGAGATGGTGGTGGACTTCAGGAGAACCAAGGCCCAACTGACTGTAGTCCCTATACAGGAGATGGATGTGGAAATGGCTGGGTCATACAAGTTCCTGGGAGTCCATTTGGACAACAGGCTGGAATGGGCTTGTAACACCGGGGCCCTGTACAAAAAGGGCCAGAGCCGACTCTACTTTCTGAGGAGGCTCAGGTCCTTCAACGTGTGCAGCAAACTACTGCATACCTTCTACCAGTCTGTGGTGCTTTTTTGCAGTGCTGGGGAGCCAACATTAAAGCCGGTGATGCTTCTCGGGTAAATAAGCTGATCAGGAAGGATAGCTCTGTCCTGGGGATGAGCCTTGACACTCTAGAGGAGGTGGCGGAGAGACGGATCCTGGCCAAACTGCTGGCCATCATGGACAACGTCACACACCCTCTGCATGCCATGGTTATGACGCAGAGGAGCACCTTCAGCCACAGACTGATCCCACCACGGTGTGCCAGAGAGCGCTACAGGAGGTCCTTCCTTCCGGCGGCTATTAGACTATATAATGCCTCACCGGGGTGCCGTGCCGTCGGCAACATAGATCTGGAACTGTTGGGGTGCTAGGCCCTATTTTAACAATTATGCATCCATCCGTGAGTAACTCTGGTCCATAATCACTCATTCACTCAGGACCTATTTATTCATGCAGGTCTGTATATACATACTCATGTACAGTTGTTATATCATATCACATTGTCAGGCTCTGGCCATAGAGAAGCCTATTTGCTTCTCTATGTAACCATGGTCAGAGTCTGACAGGTGTTTTTTTTCTCTTTCTGGTGGTGGTTTGTGTGGGATCCCTAATTAGAGGCAGCTGTACGGGAGAGTGATGCTGAAGAAGCCTTTTCTGCACACAAGCCACAAACAGAGTCTCTTGAAGTATGCAAACGCACATTTGGTCAAGCCAGCTTCATTTTGGAATAAGGTGCTGGGAGGTGCAAAAAGAGATTGAGTTATTTGGTCATAACAAGCGGCGTTATGCAAGGAGGCAAAAGAACACAGCGTTCCAAGAAAAACACTTGCTACCCACAGTAAAATTTGGTGGGGGTTCCATGATGCTGTGGGGCTGTGTGGCCAGTGCCAGTACTGGGAATCTTGTTAAAGTTGAGGGTCGCATGGATTCCACTCAATATCAGCAGATTCTTGGGAATAATGTTGAAGAATCAGTCACAAAGTTGAAGTTACGCCGGGGCTGGATATTTCAACAAGACAACGACCCAAAACACTGCTCAAAATCTACCCCGACATTTATGCAGAGGAACAAGTACAATGTTCTGGAATGGCCATCCCAGCCCCCAGACCTGAATATCATTGAGAATCTGTGGGATGATTTGAAGTGGGCTGTCCATGCTCGGCAATCATCAAACCTAACTGAACTGGAGATGTTTGTTATTTGAGCAAAAGGAGGCTCTACTAAATATTGATGTGATTTTTCTGTTGGGGTGCCCAAATTTATGCACCTGTCTAATTTCGTTTTGATGCATATTGCACATTTTCTGTTAATCCAATAAACCTCATTTCACTACTGAAATATTACTGTGTCCATCAGTTATTTGATAGATCAAAATGAAATTGCTGATCCAAACACCCAATTATTTATAAATGGAAATCATGGAAATTGTCAGGGGTGCCCAAACTTTTTCATACGACTATACAACACTCGTTCTTCCAGTCACACTGTTAAAGATCCCCAAAGCACACACATAGCTGGGTCACTCGTCTTTTCAGTTCGCTGCAGCTAGCGACTGGAACGAGCTGCAACAAACACTCAAACCTGACAGTTTTATCTCAATCACTTCATTCAAAGACTCAATCATGGACACTCTTACTGACAGTTGTGGCTGCTTTGCGTGATGTATTGTTGTCTCTACCTTCTTGCCCTTTGTGCTGTCGTCTGTGCCCAATAATGTTTGTACCCTGTTTTGTACTGCTACCATGTTGTGTTGCTGTCATGTTGTGTTGCTACCATGTTGGTGTCATGTTGTGTTGCTACCATGCTGTGTTGTCATGTGTTGCTGCCATGCTATGTTGTTGTCTTAGGTATCTCTTTATGTAGTGTTGTGTTGTCTCTCTTGTCGTGATGTGTGTTTTGTCCTCTATTTTTATTGAATATATTTTTAATCCCAGCCCCCCTCCCCGCAGGAGGCCTTTTGCCTTTTGGTAGGCCGTCAATGTAAATAATAACTTGTTAGTTAAATAAAGGTTAAATAAAAATAAATAAATAAATAAAAACACCCAATCTCTCTCTGTGAAAAAGTAATTGCCCCTTTACACTCAATAACTGGTTGTGCCACCTTTAGCTGCAATGACTCCAACCAATGCTTCCTGTAGTTGTTGATCAGTCTCTCACATTGCTGAGGAGGAATTTTGGCCCATTCTTGCATGTATAACTGCTTTAACTCTGGTGTTGGCCGTCATTGTAAATAAGACTTTGTTCTTAACTACTTGCCTAGTTAATTAAAGGTTAATTATTTTTTATTTTTTACTCAGGTACATTTGTGGGTTTTCAAGCATGAACTGCTTGTTTCAAGTCTTGCCACAACATTTCAATTGGGATTAGGTCTGGACTGACTAGACCATTCCAAAACATATAATTAGTTGCTTTTTAGCCATTTTCGTGTAGCCTTGATTGTGTGTTTTGGATGTGAGGTTGTGATCAACAACTACGGGAAGCATTTTGTATAGGATATACACTGAACAAAAAATATATACACAACATAAAACAATTTAAAAGATTTTACTGGGTTACAGTTCATGTAAGGAAATCAGTCAATTGAAATAAATTCAATAGGCCCTAATCTATGGATTTCACATGACTGAGAATACATATACTGTATGTGTGTGTGTTTTATTGTCACATACACAGGATAGGTGCAGTGAAATGTAATGCTTTACAGGGTCAGCCATGGTAGTACGCCGCCACTGGAGCAAATCAGTATTAAGTGGCTTGAGACCTTGTCTGGTATTCGAACGCCCAACGCTCTAACCGATAGGCTACCAAATGCCCTAAAATGTTCTCACTTGTCAAAATTGTCCTTATTTTACTTCTGATCCCTACAAGGATAGTAAAACCAAAAACACACTAAGCAGACCTTGTTGATGCTGGGCAGTAGGGATCCTTCAGTGGGTGTGGCTGGGTTCTCAAAGGTGGCAGGCGTCTCTTCCTCGCTCAGCGACCGAGGGAGGGTCGCCCTGCTGACTGGGGAGGTGGGGGTTACCATAGTAACAGGAGGGGTGGGGTTGAAGGAAGGGGGAAACATTCTCAGCCCAGGGCTCTTAGGAGATAACGGCAGGTTAGCCTGGAGAGAGAGAGAGAGAGAGAGAGGGTGGGGAGAGAGGGAGAGAAAGAGGGACGGACGGACAGAGAGCAAGAGGAAGTAGACAGAGCAAGGAAGAAAGAGAGAGAGAAAGACAGGGAGAGAGAGAGAGAGTTATTGCAATGTTATTACGTACTAAGACGTACCCAGGGCCGGCGCGTGCGTATAGGCAGACTAGGCAACCTCCTAGAGCGGCACTTTGGAAAGGCGGCAAAATGTGGGCTAAAAAAATAAAATAAAATAAAAATAATAATAATAGAAAATAAAAAAAATGTGCCGCTCATTTTGCCGCCTCTTGTAGTCCATTGGTGAGGAATGTGTGTCTGTCAATCAAACTCACCAATCATTGCTTTTTAATTACTGATAGTTTTCAGCTGTTGTCTTGGCTTTCCATGCCTTTTTGCACCTCCCTTTCTTCATGTGTTCAATACTTTTTCCCTGTGTCATTTCACATTATTACACATAACTTAATTTCTGAACTTATTTGTTTTGGTTTCTTTGTATGTATGGATTACTTGGGTGTTACCAACATCTGGTGAAAATGTCATGTCAATAGCACCTTTGGAAATATATTTACTGAGAAAAATGGTGACGTGTTCAATACTTATTTCACCCGCTGTATGTGTTCTTAAGTTGTCTGAGTTCAGTTTGTGGGGGAGGGGGAATGTTAGAGTGCCAACCGTAACCGAGCCTTGCATGGCCGGAGGTTAGGTTCGTTGTCAAAAGCTGAAGGAGGATAATAAAGTGTGACGTTCACGGAGTCGTGCGTTGTATGCGGCACAGGAACTTTCTGTTAAATCACTCCATCTTCTGGCCGAGCTGCAACAGTACACTGTTAAACCATGTCTAAACGACCCAAACTGTCGGGTTGTGAATACAAAAAAAGAAAATTAGCAAATGAGCAAGCGCTCCAAAAACAAAATAATTCTCTTTTGAAATAAATTGATCCCGGACCAAGTGGGAGTAAAAAGGAGGATGCTGGCCCTTCCAGAGCCCCGGAGACGGACGTGAACAGGTCTGCCGCCGTTGCTAGCTGCCTGGCTAGCGATGATCACGCGCCTCCCCTACCACCAGAGACCAGCGGAGCCACAAGAGCCGCTGAACATGTAGCGTTGCTACTACCGGTACACGGACAAGGTGAGGAGGAAATGAAAGATCCCACCAAATGGCCAACACCAATCAAGCAAGAACTGGAGAAACATGTCAAGCATCCTCAGCGCCCATGAAACATCGTCTGGAAAGTTTTCACGAATGGAAATAGTTGGATAAAAGATTGGCCTCGCAAAACACGATAGATGCACAAAATCAGCGCAAACTGACTGCTGAGACAAAGCACTGGCAAGATGTGTTGCATCGGTTGATCAATCTTATCAGTTATGGCTATGCAAAATCTAGCATTTAGAGGCAGCACAGATAGATTGTTTGGGCATAACAATGGCAACTTTCTCAAACTAGTGGAGATGATCAGCCTTTTTCACAGCGTTATGGCTGAACATATAAGGAGAGTAACTTTAAAAGAAACACATGTTCAATGTTTTGGCAAAGACATTTAAAATGAAATCATAGCTATGCTAGCATCACAGATTCAGCAGAAAATTCTCACGATGCTTAAGTCAGCTAAATACTACTCCATAATTTTGGATTGTACTCCGGATGTGAGTAGAACCAAACAGATGACGGTGATTGTACGTCTCGTTACGACACAGCCAAGTGTGGAGATCAGAGAGCATTTCTGAAAGGTAAGATAAGCTTTTTAGTCTATAGTGGTTTTAAGCTGTGAATCTGCTGATGATATGCGCCTTGCGCGCTTGTGTGTGTGTGTTTTACGCACAAGGTTTTGTATATAAATATTTTCAATATTATTACAGTCACTATTTAGATGAGTTGAAATTGACACTTTGTGCTGCACTTGTCTATTTGCGTGATGTGTATATTGGCGTTTGTGTTGCTGTTTTTTGCTTATGGCTTGTATTGGCTTGTTGTTGTTGGTTTATTGTACGTAGAAAATAGAGGGCTGACACAATTGTGTTTCGCCTAGAGCGGCGGAAATGCATGCACTGGTAGTGGACCTACCTAAGATTCAGTGACACTGACTGGATGTTGAGGTGTGAGAGATTCAGTCATGGCTGCTCTCTCTTATTATCAACCTGTGAGACTATACTTTAACTGATCCTCTCAGCCTGACCTCCCCTCCCTTCTCTTCCCTCTGTCTCTGCATGCACCTGCACTGCTCACTGACAAACAACAGGGGGCAGCCTTGACTACTCTTTACATAACTGTATGGTACAGCAAGAGCATATCACTCTCCAAATCAACACACACACACACAGATGCAGACAAGTACGTACACACACACACACACACACACACACACACACACACACACACACACACACACACACACACACACACACACACACACACATAAACACACACACACACACACTGCTCACCTGCAGTTTCTCTATGAGAGCAGAGTTCCTTTTGGTTTTGGCAGGATGCAGAGAAGGGGAGATGGGTTTCTGAAACACAGGTGAGAAATACACACACACGCTCTGCATCACGGCATGCTTTCTCTGTCTCGTACTATAAATGAACTTTATCTCCGTCTGTATTAAATACCAGGTTTAGGGTAAACTCTATTTCAACCCTAGTAGTAGAATGAAGCATTCAATGATACTGAGATAAAGATGATGTACACATAATAGAATTGTACAACACACAATGCAAAACACACAGCACTTCCCCTCACATGTACGCACACACATCAAAAGGGACATGGCATAATATAACTGTACAACACACAATAGTCAAACACTCACACAATCCTCTCACCTCCTCCTCCACCTGTTCCTGTCCCTGTGCTGTGGTCTTGGGGAGCTGTAGGGTTCGAGGGGGGCGTCTCCTAACAGGCTTACTCTGGAAGAGAAACCAACACCAGGGGGCTACTCAAACAATACTATACCAACAGACATAATGCTATTTCACATAGCATAGTACTAGCATGGCATTAGCATAACATAGTAATCACATAATACTTATACACACACACACAGATCAAGAGCCACAAGATCAGAGGCTACTAAACCAACACTGTGCCAAGAACACAATGGGCCTACTATCAACAGAACACACACACTGAAACGCCAACATAACAGAAGACAACAGAACAACACAACACAACAAGAAAACAGGGTGCTACAGGCATGAAGACATACAAAACACATACAGTAACTCAACCATATCAGGATCTTAGAAGATACTACAACACTGACACATGCCACTGACCAATAACAAAAACGTTACTTTTAGTGATGAACAAAAAACGATCACAGTGTACTGTCACTGACGTGACTCAGAGGCACACAACACAAATGCAGTAGACCGACTGACAACGACAACACAGCAACCACAATCCATACATGAACACTGACAAACAAACATACTCCACATACACACACTGGCATGCTGACATCAACAATCACACCAAAGCACAAGAACTGTGCAACACGTCACAACAAATGATGTCGACAGGAAACACAACATTACACATAAGTTAGAGAGAATGTCGAAGTACATTTCATGAAAGAGTGTTTACGACCAAGTGTGTGTTTAAGATCTATTTGGTCATACAGAAATAAACAAGTAAAAAACATAATTAAAGAGCTAAAAGTATTATAATGACACATTATAGTGCCCATCTTTACATCAATGAATGTGGTTGTGAGTGTGTTTTAAAGCATGACACTGTATTCACACAGAGGCACAGATTCATAGAACCACTTCCTGTGCCCCACTCCTTATTTATCTATATCAACTTTCAATGTTTCTTTTTTTTCTTACCTAACACTCTGTAACAATGTATGGTGTACATCTATCTATCTATCTATCTATCTATCTATCTATCTATCTATCTATCTATCTATCTATCTATCTATCTATCTATCTATCTATCTATCTATCTATCTATCTATCTATCTATCTATCTATCTATCTATCTATCTATCTATCTATCTATCTATCTATCTATCTATCTATCTATCTATCTATCTATCTATCTATCTATCTATCTATCTATCTGACTGACTGATAGAGTGAGAGAGAGAAAGAAAAGAGAGAGAGAAAGAAAAGAGAGTGAGAGAGAGATAGAGAAAGAGAGGAAAAGGAAGTTATAATGACCTCACCCCTTCAGTTCCAGTGGGGATGGGAGGGATATGACCTTTGAACTTTCCAGCCAGCTCCGCAACTGACTTCTTAGGCGGGGCGTCCTCCTGAAACACAGGAACTACAATATGACTTAGTGCACACCCACACACACACACACACAAAGTAAATGGCTGCTGACAGCCTAGTGGTCAGAGCGTTGGGCCAGTAACTGAAAGGTTGCTGGATCGAATACCTGCGCTAACAAGGTGCAAACCTGTCACTGTGTCCTTGAGCAAGACACTTAATCCTATTTTGTTTTTGTGCAAATAGTCCTGGTAGCCATTTCATTAGCTGTTCAGGAGTCTTATGTCTTGGGGGTAGAAGCTATTAAGGAGCCTTTTGGACCTAGACTCTCCGGTACCACTTGCCGTGCGGTAGCAGAGAGAACAGTCTATGACTAGGGTGGCTGGAGTCTTTGACAATTTTTAGGGCCTTCCTCTGACACCGCCTGGTATAGAGGTCCTGGATGGCAGGAAGCTTGGCCCCAGTGATGTACTGGGCCGTACGCACTACCCTCTGTAATGCCTTGCGGTCGGTTGCAGTTGCCATACCAGGCAGTGATGCAACAGGTCAGGATGTTCTCGATGGTGCAGATGTAGAACTTTTTGTGGATCTGAGGACCCATGCCAAAACTTTTCAGTCTCCTGAGGGGGAATAGGCTTTGTTGTGCTCTCTTCACGACTGTCTTGATGTGTTTGGACCATGATAGCTTGTTGGTGATGTGAATACCAAGGAGCTCTTAACCTGCTCCACTACAGCCCCGTCGATGACTAGTCCACAATCATCTCCTTTGTTTTGATCACGTTGAGGGAGAGGTTATTATCCTGGCACCACACAGCCAGGTTTCTGACCTCCTCTCTATAGGCTGTCTCATTGTTGTCAGTGATCAGGCCTACCACTGCTGTGTCGTTGGCAAACTTTAGGATGGTGTTGGAGTTGTGCCTGGCCATGCAGTCACGGGGGAACAGGTAGTCCTGTGTAGCTCAGTTGGTAGAGCATGGTGCTTGCAATGCCAGGGTTGTGGGTTTGATTCCAACAGAGGACCAGTATGAAACATTATGAAAATGTTTGCACTCACTACTGTTGCTAAGTTGCTCTGGATAAGAGTGTCTGCTAAAATGTAAATGAGTACAGGAGGGGACTGAGCATGCACCCCTGAGGGGCCCCCATGTTGAGGATCAGCATGGCAGATGGGTTGTTACCTACCCTTAATGCCCTGGGGGTGGCCTGTCAGGAAGTCCATGATACAGTTGCAGAGGGAGGTGTTTAGTCCTGGGGTCCTTAGCTTAGTGATGAGCTTTGAGGGCACTATGGTGTTGAATGCTGAGCTGTAGTCAATTAATAGCATTCTCATGTAGGTGTTCCTTTTGTCCAGGTGGGAAAGGGCAGTGTGGAATGCAATCGAGATTGCATCATCTGTGGGTCTAGGGTTTCTGGGATAATGGTGTTGATGTGAGCCATGGCCAGCCTTTCAAAGCACTTCATGGCTACAGACGTGTGCTATGGGTCTGTAGTCATTTTGGCAGTTTACCTTAGTGCTCTTGGGAACAGGGACTATGGTGGTCTGCTTGAAACATGTTGGTATTACAGCCTCAGTCAGGGGCAGGTTAAAAATGTAATTAAAGACACTTGCCAGTTGGTCAGCGCATGCTCGGAGTACCCGTCCTGGTAATCTGTGAATGTTGACCTGTTTAAAGGTCTTACTCACATCGGCTACGGAGAGCGTGATCACACATTAGTCCGGAAGAGCTGATGCTCTCATGCATGCTTCAGTGTTGTTTGCCTCAAAGCGAGCATATAAGTAATTTAGCTTGTCTGGTAGGCTCGCGTCACTGGGAAGCTCGCGGCTGTGCTTCCCTTAGTAGTCTGTAATAGTTTGCAAGCCCTGCCACATCCGACGAGCATCGGAGCCGGTGTAGTACGATTCAATCTTAGTCCTGTATTGACGCTTTGCCTGTTTGATGGTTCGTCGGAGGGCATAGCGGGATTTCCTATAAGTACTCCTGTAAGTACTGCTCTAACATAGAGATTGATGACAACCATTCTGTCTCTTTAGGTAAGTAATTATGCCATATACTGTGGCTCTTTCTACAGTCTAAGTATGACCTCACCCTGCTCTCTCTCTCACTAGGGCAAGACCCAGTAAGATCATGACTGGTGGAGTCGGTGGGTTGCTGGGTACACAGGGACTTGGGAATGGAGGACATTACATAAAGTGGCAGTGAATAAGGTAAATGAGAGGCTGGTGAGAGAGAGCAGTGACCTGAGAGAGGGAGAGAGAGAATGAGAGGCAGAGGAAGAAAGAGGAGGGATATAAGACTGAGAGCCTGCTGCCTGGAGCATAAACAACCCTTAGCCTCTAATTCTAACCCTTACTCTGTGGTGTTTACAGATCTGAAGAAATGGGATAGGTGTGAGCAATATGGAAGAATAAAGGCTAAGTGGGAACATCACTATATTACTTAGGCCCCAGACCCCCTGTCCCCAGACCCAGATGCCTGGCCCCCTGGACCCAGACCCCCAAACCCAGAACCACCAGGCTCTGCTCTGTGGACACATCCTGAGATGGATTGGATGCCAGACATTTTTTCAACCGTTTCTCTTATTCCCATGGAATTCTCTCTGGTGGTGAAAGTTAATATGAGGAAATATAGGATGGCCCTTCTGACTGAGGTGCGTTGTTTAGGGCAGAGAGAGAGAGGAAGAGTGAGAGAGAGAGAGAGAGAGAGAGAGAGAGAGACCAACCAGAACTGTTGACAGTTCAATGCTCCATTCAGGCCTGCTTCTACAGTACAGACCTTTCTTCCTGTCTAATGTGGCCAGATAACACATACACTCAGTATTCGGGACCCATGCAGGGAATCAAACCCATAAACCTAGTGTCACCACTGCCAGTACTATGCTCCACCATGCTCCAAGTTAGCTCACTGATTCTCCTTCACTATCTGTGCATATTCAGTTAGTCTCGTTTAAGACGTGTGTTATAGAAGAGCTTAGGACAACACTAAAGCTGGTCTAACCAAACAAGCTCTCTGAAGGCGAAACTTCAGACATCTATGTACACTTTGTGTGAAAATGGTCTTTAAAAGAATATGAACTCAATCAACCAAACTACATACTGCATCCAGTGAGTGCTGCCTGGCCTTCTTCTGACATCATTACTAGACACACACCTGTTCCACAGTGCATGATGTGAGATGATGTCACACCATGGCAGACACCTCTAAACTTTTGTTTTTACGATGCTTTAAAAACGTTCAATAAACATGCCAGCCTCACGCACTCCCTTCCCAGCCCTGTCCCATCCCGCCAGAATTTTTGTTAACTTAGTGTGTGTGTGTGTGTGTGTGTGTGTGTGTGTGTGTGTGTGTGTGTGTGTGTGTGTGTGTGTGTGTTAACTAGGCCATAGGGAGAGGGGAAACACTGCAACAGCACAACAAAAACACAACATCGTAATCACTTTACCATGCTCGACCTCTCCCTCCCTCGATCTCTCTCCTTCTCTCTAGTCTACACTCTTTATAATCTACACACTCTCTCTTTCTCTCGTTCCCTATCCGCTCTGCTCCAACAGTCATGTTGCTATGTGTGTGGGTTGTGGGGAGACGTTATTGGTTGCACCCTTCCAGAAACATCCAGCCATAACTCATCTGATCCCTATCTATATGCCTGGATCGCTATCTATTTGCCTGTATACATCCTCACACATACAGTGCCTTCAGAAAGTATTTATCCCCTTGACTTATTTCACATTTTGTTGACAGCCTGAATTAAAAATGGATTAAATAGATTTTTTTTCTCACCCATCTACACACAATACCCCATAATGACAAAGTGAAAACATGTTTTTATTTAATTTTAGCATCTTTATTGAAAATTAAATACAGAAATATCTAATGTACATAAGTATTCACACCCCTGAGTCAATACTTTGTAGAAGCAGCTTAGGCAGCGATTACAGCTGTGAGTCTTTCTGGGGAAATCCACTCCTGGATTGTCCAACATTTGCCCATTATTATTTTCAAAATCTTCAAGCTCTGTCAAATTGGTTGATGATCGTTGCTAGACAACCATTTTCAGATCTTGCCATAGAATTTCAAGTAGATTTAATTCAAAACTGTAACTCGGCCACAGAAACATTCACAGTTTTCTTGGTAAACAATTCCAGTGCAGATTTGGCCTTGTGTTTGAAGGATATTGTCCTGCTGAAAGGAGAATTCATCTCCCAGTGTCTGGTGGAAAGCAGACAGCTTAGCTCCCATAACATGATGCAGCCACCACTGTGCTTGAAAATATGGAGAGTGGTACTCAGTAATGTGTTGTAATTGCTGTATTTTTTGCAGGATGCATGTTTTGGAAATGTTTTATTCTGTACAATCGTCCTTCTTTTCACTCTGTCAATTAGGTTAGTATTGTACATTGTTTATTCATCCTCAGTTTTCTCCGATCACAGCCATTAAACGCTGTAACTATTTTAAAGTCACCATTGGCCTCATGGTGAAATCCCTAAGTGGTTTCCTTCCTCTCCGGCAACTGAGTTAGGAAGGGCGCCTGTATCTTTGAAGTAACAGGGTGTATTGATACACCATCCAAAGTGTTATTAATAACTTCACTATGCTCAAAGACCCATCTACCAATAGGTGCCCTTCTTTGCAAGGCATTGGAAAACCTACATGGTCTTTGTGGTTGAATATGTGTTTGAAATTCACTGCTCAACTGAGGGACCTTACAGATAATTGTATGTATGGAGCAAAGAGATGTTAAAAACTATTATTGCACACAGAGTGAGTCCATGCAACAGCTTGTGATTTGTGTGTGTGTGTGAACAAAAAACCTCATCATTGTATAATTTCAAATATAAAGTGCTGGAGTACAGATCCAAAAAAACAACATATGTCACTATCCCAATACCTTTGGAGCTCACTGTATATCTCAGACGCCACTGAATACAACACAATAGATTCACAATATGACCCAGATATGAAGTGTGGAGAAAAACATCCACTGTGGTTTCTAACAGAGCAGCCAGCATCACAGACAGTGCTCCCAGTCACACAGATTCTGGATTTAAAGATGGCTACCAGGCTGCCACACACTAACCCACTATCTCTGTGGCCAGCTGGGAAGCCTTCTGCTCAAACAGGTCTTTCATCTGCTTGATGTTCTTTGTCAGTGTGTGAGACCACCAGCATGAGAACACATGAGCATGACTCGATTAGTGGTGCTTCATGGGAGAGGCAGCATGTGTGTTTAAGAAAGAGAAACAGAAAGAGGAGAGAGAAGAGTGAGAGAAAGCAAGAGAGAGACAGAGGGATGGTGTGAGAGAGAGAGAGAGAGAGAGAGAGAGAGGTGTGTCTATCTGACAGAATGGTAGTCAGATTACATAAATTACACACAAATAATTTTCTCTCTCTCTCTCATGACATCATCATCTGGCTCTGCTTATGTGTGGTGGATATGAGGTGGAGTCCAGTGTGTATGTGTGTGTTGGCAGAGACAAAACGTTAAGCTCAGAGGAGCTTCCCAAACACACCCCGAACACACACACATACTTTCAGTAACACCATACCCACATCTTTACTGTCCTTTACTCCCTTCCTCTCTCCCACTTCCTCTGTCCCTCTTTCATTTCTCTCTCTCCCCCTCACACTCTCTTTCTCCCCCCCTCTGTCTTGTATCTTGTTGTCCAGTATCTGACCTCACTTCAGGCAGTAGCGGCCTACACAAACACACACACACAGCTGTTGAAGTGGGGTTGATACACACTCCTCTAAGTTGAAGGACTCACATTGCTGGCATTCAGCAGATAATGAAATCACATAGCCCGGAGGCCAGGCGCACATAGGCGTACACACACACAAATGCATTCTCATCCTTAAAGGCAGGAGACCTAGAGTATGAGTGTAGAAGTGTCTTTAGCATGGATTGGACTTGTTGTCAAATGGCACCGTATACCCATTTAGTGCACTACTTTTGACAATAGGGAATAGGGTACCATATGTAATGCAGACGTTCTTGATCTAAAATATCCTCTTCTCTGGATAACTAGTCGGCCAATCAATATCACGTTTCACAACCCACTTATGTATACGTCTACAGCGTGTAGAATTGAGCAACTCCATGTTTGGAAACCTGCGTGTTAAATTGAGCAACTGCAAAGGCAACGGTTATAACCACTTCCTCTGTGTGTTCCTGTCATATTTCCTGTTTGAGTAACATACTTTCAGCATTGATGAGGAGAAGCAGCTACAGTATAGGGTCAACCAGGAAGTCTTTCTGTGATAGGCTACCATCGCCATCATTCCACCGCCACATGCATCATGCATCTAACACAAACCAATATGTCTGCTCCCAAATGCTACAACTCTATTCCAACAACTACTACAAGTGACATTCCTTCATCATATGTTTAATGCCAATTGTTAATTTGACAGTTGACACCCCGGGCATAATGCATACAAATTCAGTCATTAGGCTATATGCTTGACAGTCTCTTACACAGTGAAGGCACGATGAACATGAGCGAAAGAGAATGAGAGTTAGATGTCATGACAAGTGAGTAGTTAGATAGCATGACTTCAGTGTAATTTATGGGCTAGAACTAAGCCCAGGCCTGGTTGTTATGCTCCTCTGTAACTCAAAACATGTGAATAATCTAATCTGCATGCTATACAGATCACACAGAGAGTGTCATGTCTTATGCAGGTTATTAGACTACATAGCCGACTAAACTCAACTCCACAATTTACGAGTTTAGCTGGCTATAGACTACATTGTACGGACAGCACAGAATCATAGATATAATTCTATATGGCATGGTCAATCAACAAATGAACTCTTCAACACAAACAAAAACACATTTTAAAACAGCCCAAAACTCTGTTTACCTCCATCCTCTGCTGCAGCCGCCTGACTGTCGTCCCGTTCACAGCAAGTTTCAACTCCCTCTAAAAGTTTTATTTTGGGACTTGTCAAAGTTGCGCTCCGTCTCCTCTCCTCACACCCTCCTCTGTCCTGCCAAGCCTGTGTATGTGAGCTATGCGAGAGCCCTTAGTAGGCTGGAAGTGTGGTCTCTCTCTCCCACTCTCTCTCTGCGGTTATATTTAGAAAGCACACTCACAACATTTCCAGAACGTGTGAGAGTGTGAGTGAGCCTAGGTCGGATCAAACTGTAGTGTTACATTGCATGCATTTTCATGTCGAGCCGACACTGAGATTTATACAATGTGATTGAAATTCATTTTAGGGATGCATATGGCGAGGTGTAGCTACCAGTGCAGGCTCCTCAGAGGAGAAAGGGGAGTACCATCCTACTCAGTGAATTTCATAAAAATTGTGAAACCTTTTAAAAGGTTAATTGCAAAACGTGAATATATTTATTCACGTTTTAAATATATTCATGTTTTGAAATTAAGCCTCAACAGAACCCTCTAGGGTAGCACCATGGTGTAGCCAGAGGACAGTTATTTTCCATCCTCCTCTGGGTACATTGACTTTAATACAAAACCTAGGAGGCTCATGGTTCTAATAATGATGACTAATATTATCGGCCGATATTTGCTTTTTACCAATGTATTTGTATCTGCGTTTAATCCATTGAAAATTACCGATACAAGATGCGGAGAAAACGCTCAGCAAAAAAGCCATTCTTCATAGTATTTGACTTTTTTGTGCATATCTTGCCTTGCCGCGCTAAACTAAGACTGGACACTACCCATGGGGCCAACGCAACTACACCAGTCAGAGAGGAGAGTGAACTACTGTGAACTAACTCTTAGTCTTACTACGGTGAGTGCTGAGTATGTAGAAGCTTGCCAGCTCAATAAAGGGCCAAAAATGCACACTGGCCATATACTGTTATGTGAAGTGTCATGGTAGGGTGTCGGGTGTCGTGACAAACAATGAATGCTATGCCCAAATTTAAAGTAACTGCCGTGATAACACAATCAACTCTGTGGTAACATTAACATTACAGCCCTATAGTAAAGCCAGCAAAATCTGGTGTGTTATATTTGCTCTTTGCGAAGGGTATTCCTCAAGCTCTGTCTTTCAAATATTTTCAGAGACACTAAAAAAACATTGCAAGTTACAAAGTAGCACTTTGTAGCTTCGTTTTGAAGTATGGGTTCATTGTCACTTGATAGGGACTGGTCCAAATTCACATTTCGCCAATCGCCACCCCCATTTCCAAGATGAGTGCTAGCTAGCCAGCTAACTAGCTGTGTGAGACTACTCTACGCCATCACTGAGGTTAAGTGCTATCTGGAATCCTTGGGACGTCCATACACTAAATCATAACCTTAACCTTAACCTAACCTGAATCTTAACACTAACAATGTGTATGGACGTCCCAAGGATCCAAGATAGCACTGAGGCAATGCTTGCTGCGAGAGGCAGCTGTACATTTTGTGATTGATGTTTTTCCTTTCAATTGACAACTACCAGAATTCAGTGGCTACAGCCCTACAATCGATGAAAACATAGCTAAATATGAATGCATTGGCAGGTGGAGAGCCATACCCTCTGCCAGAGACGATAGCGGGGAGCTGGGGTCCGCCTGTCGCCAATACCTGGAGGTGGTCTTAAGAAGAGCGGACCTGGCTCTCTTCCAGGTACGCCGACAGCGGGGTACAGCTAGGGTATGCTATCTTCTTCCTCTTGCTCAGGGAAGAGTGGGGGCTGGTAACCCAAGGAACACTTGAAGAGCGAGAGACAAGTTGCCGAGCAGGGAAGGGTGTTGCGGGCGTACTCCACCCACATGATTTTCTGTCTCCAAGTGGTGGGGTTGACAAGGTACAAATAGTCGTCTCCAGGTCCTGATTGGTTCGCTCCGACTGGCCGTTATATTGCAGATGAAACCCGGAGGACAGGCTGGCCGATGACCCATTGAGGGCGCAGAACTTCTTCCAGAATCGGGATGAGAACTAATGACCATGATCGGAGACCATGTCGACCGGAAGTCCATGGATCTGGAAGACGTGCACTAGCACATCAGAGGCTGCTGCCTATAGACATAGACTAGAAATCACTGGCCACTTGGAAATGGAACACTAGTCACTTTAATAATGTTTACATATCTTGCATTACTCATATGTATATACTGTATTCAATACCTTTCTACTGTATCTCAGTTCATGCCGCTCTGACATCGCTTGTCCATATATGTATATATTCTTAATTAATTCCTTACTTAGATTTGTATTGGGTATATGTTGTGTAATTTGTTAGATATTACTTGTTAGAAATGACTGCACTGTCAGTGAACAATAACATTTGATTTGATTTGACCATGAGCTGCTCCGTCTCCTTGGCTGAGGGTAACTTGGGAAGGGGAATGAAATGGGCAGAATTGGAAAACATATCCATTACCGGTGTTGCCATTGGATGGAGGGTGACCAGTGACAAAGTCCAGTGATGTATGGGGCCAGGGGCGGTGAGGAACAGGGAGGGTGTCTGTGTCAGACGGTGTAGCTGCGTAGCTATACAAGCGAGAGAGGGCATCAGACTTCACATTCTTGGACCCAGGGCTGTAGGAGATGTTAAAATTAAAACGAGTGAATAACAGAGCCCAACGAGCCTGCCTTGAGATGAGGCACTTGGCTGTGCAGAGATATTCCAGATTCTTATGATCGGTCCCCACTAAGAATGGATGTTCTGCCCCATCTAGCCAGTGTCTCCACTCCTCCAGCGCCATCTTGACTGCAAGAAGTTCCTTATTATCCACTTCATAGTTCCTCTCAGAGGGATTAAGATGATGGGACAGGAAAGTGCAGGGATGTCCCACACTCTAACGTCCGAGGCGTCGACCTCCACCACGAATTGACGGAACGGATTAAGATGGGGGCTGTGGTGAATCGATGCTTGAGATCCGGTCGGCAGCTGGGGACCACGTGAACGGAACCTTGGGTGAGGTGAGTGCAGGGGAGGGGGGGAAGCCAGGGTGCTGTAGCCCTGGATGAAGTGGCGGCAGAAATGAGCAAACCCCAGGAAGTGTTGAAGCTTCATTCGGGAGGTGGCCACTCCACCACCGCTCTCACCTTGTTAGGATCCATCTGAATGTTCACTGCAGCGATGACATATCCCAGAAAAGAGATGGAGCAATGGAATTCACATTTCTCAGCTTTAACAAACAACTGGTTCTCCAGGAGGCGCTGGAGGACTTGTCAGACATGGAGCCATGACAATCCCAAAACCACGGGTACATGAGGAGACTCAATGAGCAGAAACTGCATGGACTCACTGTGGTTACCTGACACTCGCAGGAACCGTACTGTGAGTGAACTTGCCAATAGAGTGTCCATCCAATACTCTGGCATCCATGGGAATGGAGAGGAGTTGTGTGGAGATGACCAGCTCCGACACCAGGGTAGCGTCCATAAAGCTTGCGTCGGCCCCAGAGTACATGAGTACCCGGAGAGATTTAGACCGGTCACCCCACAGCAGGATAGCATGGAGAGGAGTGCGAGTAATGGGAGATGGGAGACTCCCTGTATGGCCCACCAGCATACTTGTACCTACTGATGAGCCTGGTCTTTTACTGGAAAGGTGGATATGTCATGTCCTGAAGTACCACAATACAGACAACTTTTGGAGCTCAGTCTGCGGAAACATTCCTCAGGAGACAATTTAGCCCTGCCTAGTTGCATGGGCTCCGTAAGAGGCGAGTCGACAGTCCCCGATGATTCCCGGGGGAACACTGGTGACATCGGATTCTCTCGGGAATGCAGGCATCGGGGACTTCCGGGATTTTTCAGAGGCGAGGGGGAACCCGTGGGCGAGCACATGTGGCCTGGAACAGACTTCCTCTCCCTGCTGCATTCCCGTAACTGCCCATCGATCCTTATGGTCTGGGCTATGAGGGAGTCAAGGTCCATGGGCAGCTCCCGGGCTGCGAGCTCATCTTTATTTCCCTCTGATAATCTGTGAAGGAAAGTGTCAAACAGGAACCCCAGGTTCCAGGCACTCTCGATGGCCAACGTGCGAAAATCTACCGCTTAGTCTGCCACACCACGGGAGTCTTGACGCAGCCGAAGTAGTTTCTGAGCCACCTCTCTCCTGGACACTGGAGAATTGAACACCTTCCACTTGGGGCTCCCAGGTGGCGCAGCGGTCTAAGGCACTGCATCTCAGTGCTAGAGGCGTCACTACAGACACCCTGGTTTGAATCCAGGCTGTATCACAACCGGCCGTGATTGGGATGGGGTGGCGCACAATCATCTGAGTTTGGCTTGTGACGGCCGTCATTGTAAATAAGAATTTGGTGTTAACTGACTTGCCTAATTAAATTAAAATGACCTGCGCCATGAAATCCTCCAGACTAAGGCAAATGGTGGTTTGTTGCTCACACACTGCCGTACATCAGCGTTATAAGATACGCTATCTTCGATCGATCCGAAGTAAACGAAGAGGGCTGTAGCTCGAAGATGAGGGAACACTGGGAGAGAAACGCCCGGCAGGTACCAGGATCCCCAGCGTAGGGCTTCGGAGGTGGTAAGCGGGTTCTCAGGAAGCCGGGGTAGGCTGGGGAGAAGCACCGCTGGTAGCCGGGTTACTGGGAGTCTGGAAGGTGACCGCTGAGGCTTGCTTCCTGGTAGAATTGTTCCAACAATGTATTGAAGGCATGGTCATGGCGTTCCGCCAAGGTATGGAGTCCCTCCACAAGGTTATGCAGTAACTCCTTGTGTCTTCCAATGGTGGCTCCTTGGAGGGAGACAGTGTTGCGGAACTGGTCCGAGTCTGTTTGGTCAGTCATGGCTAGTTCGTACTATCATGACTCAGGATATGACCCAGATGCAGACACAGGAGGCGGATAGTTATATTCTCCAAATATGTATTATAACAAAGGGGAGGCAAAGGGCAGGTCGAGGGCAGGCAGAGGTTTGTAATCCAAGGCAGAGTCAATCAGGGACACAATGGCAGGCGGACTCAGGGTCAGGACAGGCAGAAAAGTGAAAACAGGAAAGACAAGAAAAAAAAACTTGAGAACAGGAGAATGGCAAACACGCTGGTAAGACCTGACAAAACAAAACAAACTGGCAACAGTCAAACAGAAAACACAGTTATAAATACACAGGGGATAATGGGGAAAAATAGGAGACAACTGCTGGGGGGTGGAGACAAGCACAAGACAGGTGAAAAAGATCAGGTTGTGACACCATGCTCATAAAACAACTATAATCCTCCCTAATCTTAAACAGCACTGACCACCACAAAACATGCCAAGAGGTATTGCTCCACTGCTTCCTCTGCTGGGGTAGGAGGATAGTGAGGCCCTATTCTGTTACGCACCACACTGCAGGTCTAATCTGGTGGGAAAGTGCAGCCATGGAGTAAACATGTTTATTCAACTCCAATGAATCAACAGTGCATGGATGAATTATCGAACAAGCTACTTGACAAGGTTCAACAAAATAATAGCATTAGAATACAGTGACAGTGCGAGGGTGGTGAGCACAAAAAAGGAGGAAGTCGAACAAAAATCAAAACTATAAAGAACGAAGTGGAAATAGGAAGCGTTTCATAGCACACTGAAACATGAGAGCAGCAGCTCATAAACAATAATCCACACGCACAACACAGGGAGGGGAACATATATTTTTTTATATAACCTTTATTTAACTAGGCAAGTCAGTTAAGAACAAATTCTTATTTACAATGACGGCCTACCAAAAGGCAAAAGACCTCCTGCGGGGACGGGGGCTGGGATTAAAAATAAATAAAAAATGATAAATAAATCAAATAAAATATAAATATAGGACCAATATAGGGTGTGTAATCAGGTGAGCGGAAGCCGGTGTATGTGTGTGTGCGTGTGGAATCATGGGATGGGAATCAGGTGTGGGCGTGTGAGCGCAGCTGCCATCATACTCATGCCGGTGGTTAGCCCGAGCGCCGGGGCGGGAGAGGCACCATCGAGGTCGAAGGCACAGGCATTACAAAAACAATGTTTCACACCATCATGGAAATGTCCCCAAAGAATATTGCTGCCAGGATCATAATATATATTTTTAAAACACTGCTTTATTTAGGTTATTTAATTAATCTTGACGAATCATCAAGTGGTTGATTAGTTGAAGCAGGTGTATGTCTGGGTCTTGGGTTGCACTTTTGGGACTATTCCCAAAAGTGTATAGTTAACAATTAATAAATGTATGGTTTCCCCCTCGGGGATCAATAAAGTATCTATCTATCTATCTATCTATCTATCTATCTATCTATCTATCTATCTATCTATCTATCTATCTATCTATCTATCTATCTATCTATCTATCTATCTATCTACAGTGGAGAGAACAAGTATTTGATACACTGCCGATTTTGCAGGTTTTCCCACTTACAAAGCATGTAGAAGTCTAATTTTTATCATAGGTACTCTTCAACTGTGAGTGAACAAAAATCCAGAAAATCAGATTGTATGATTTTTAAGTAATTAATTTGCATTTTATTGCATGACATAAGTATTTGATACATCAGAAAAGCAGAACTTAATATTTGGTACAGAAACCTTTGTTTGCAATTACAGAGATCATACGTTTCCTGTAGTTCTTGACCAGGTTTGCACACACTGCAGCAGGGATTTTGGCCCACTCCTCCATACAGACCTCCAGATCCTTCAGGTTTCGGGGCTGTCGCTGGGCAATACGGACTTTCAGCTCCCTCCAAAGATTTTCTATTGGGTTCAAGTCTGGAGACTGGCTAGGCCACTCCAGGACCTTGAGATGCTTCTTACGGAGCCACTCCTTAGTTGCCCTGGCTGTGTGTTTCGGGTCGTTGTCATGCTGGAAGACCCAGCCACGACCCATCTTCAATGCTCTTACTGAGGGAAGGAGGTTGTTGGCCAAGATCTCGCGATACATGGCCCCATCCATCCTCCCCTCAATACGGTGCAGTCGTCCTGTCCCGTTTGCAGAAAAGCATACCCAAAGAATGATGTTTCCACCTCCATGCTTCACAGTTGGGATGGTGTTCTTGGGGTTGTACTCATCCTTCTTCTTCCTCCAAACACGGCGAGTGAAGTTTAGACCAAAAAGCTCTATTTTTGTCTCATCAGACCACATGACCTTCTCCCATTCCTCCTCTGGATCATCCAGATGGTCATTGGCAAACTTCAGACGGGCCTGGACATGCGCTGGCTTGAGCAAGGGGACCTTGCGTGCGCTGCAGGACTTTAATCCATGACGGCGTAGTGTGTTACTAATGGTTTTCTTTGAGACTGTGGTCCCAGCTCTCTTCAGGTCATTGACCAGGTCCTGCCGTGTAGTTCTGGGCTGATCCCTCACCTTCCTCATGATCATTGATGCCACACGAGGTGAGATCTTGCATGGTGCCCCAGACCGAGGGAGATTGACCGTCATCTTGAACTTCTTCCATTTTCTAATAATTGCGCCAACAGTTGTTGCCTTCTCACAAAGTTGCTTGCCTATTGTCCTGTAGCCCATCCCAGCCTTGTGCAGGTCTACAATTTTATCCCTGATGTCCTTACACAGCTCTCTGGTCTTGGCCATTGTGGAGAGGTTGGAGTCTGTTTGATTGAGTGTGTGGACAGGTGTCTTTTATACAGGTAACGAGTTCAAACAGGTGCAGTTAATACAGGTAATGAGTGGAGAACAGGAGGGCTTCTTAAAGAAAAACTAACAGGTCTGTGAGAGCCGGAATTCTTACTGGTTGGTAGGTGATCAAATACTTTTGTCATGCAATAAAATGCAAATTAATTATTTAAAAATTATACAATGTGATTTTCTGGATTTTTGTTTTAGATTCCGTCTCTCACAGTTGAAGTGTACCTATGATTACAGACCTCTACATGCTTTGTAAGTAGGAAAACCTGCAAAATCGGCAGTGTATCAAATACTTGTTCTCCCCACTCTATCTATCTATCTATCTATCTATCTATCTATCTATCTATCTATCTATCTATCTATCTATCTATCTATCTATCTATCTATCTATCTATCTATCTATCTATCTATCTATCTATCTATCTATCTATCTATCTATCTATCTATCTCATTGGCTTCCATTGCACAAGGTAAGCTCAGTCAATTGTCTGAAAGAAAACAAACAGTATTTCATGTCAGGCTCTGGCCATAGAGAAGCTTTGCTTCTCTATATTTCTATGGTCAGAGTCTGGCAGATCTATCATTTCTATTTCTGTCTGGTGTTGTGTGTGTGGGATCCCTAATTAGAGGCAGCTGCTAGGCATTACCTCTAATTAGGGATCTTACTTATATGTCTTTGTTCCACTCCGTTGGCGTGGTTCATTGTTGTATGTTGTCCCGTGTTCGTGCTATGTGTGTTTATCAGTTTCATTTGTTAATTTGTATAGTTCGCACCAGTATAGTTTATTTAATTAATAAACATGTCGAACTATCGATACGCTGCGCCTTGGTCTCTCTACACACCCGAACGTGACAGAATGAACCACCACCCGACCAAGCAGCGAAAATCTGGAGAAAAGGAGAAGAGAGGAAAACGGCGTAATCGTAGAAACGGAGCCCGTAGTCAACCCCAGGAAAATTTCGGGGGGGGGGCTATGGGGGTGGTCTGGTAATGAAGAGGACGCACCAGTACCACTTTCCATGTGGGATACACTGTGCCCGACATATAAATGGGGGGCGCAAAGTGAAGAAGAGGAGGATTATTTGGAGAGCCATTTTGGAGATGTTCTGGAGGAAATGTGGGAGATAGCGGAGGAGGTTGAACGGGAAATGTCGGAGTGGAATAATCCGTGTCCAGTCGCCTACTCCACTCCCGTGAAAGAGCAGTCCGCTTTACCGGTGCCCAGTCGGGGTCCGGCCGTCTGCTCTACTCAAGTGCCAGAGCAGTCCGCTCCACCGGTGCCCAGTCTGGGTCCGGCCGTCTGCTACACTCCAGTACGCCTCTCCAGTCCGGTACGTCATGTGCCTGCTCCTCGCACTCGCCCTGAGGTGCGTGTCACCAGTCCGGTTCCTCCAGTTCCGGCTCCACGCACCAGGCCTCCAGTGCGCCTCTCCAGTCCGGTACGTAATGTGCCTGCTCCTCGCACTCGCCCTGAGGTGCGTGTTATTAGTCCTGTGCCACATGTGCCGACTCCACGCACCAGGCTTCCAGTGCGCGTCTCCAGTCAGGTACGTCCTGTGCCTGTTCCCCGCACTAGCCCTGAGGTGCGTGTTATTAGTCCTGTGCCACATGTGCCGACTCCACGCACCAGGCTTCCAGTGCGCGTCTCCAGTCAGGTACGTCCTGTGCCTGCTCCCCGCACTCGCCCTGAGGTGCGTGTTAGTAGTCCAGTGCCACCAGTGCCGACTCCACGCATCAGGCTTCCAGTGCGCGTCTCTAGTCCGGTACGTCCCGTGCCGACTCCCCGCACTCGACCTCCAGTGCGTGTGCCCAGCCAGGTTCCTCCAGTGCCGGCTCCACGCACCAGGCCTCCAGTGCGCCTCTCCAGTCCGGTACGTCCCGTGCCGACTCCCCGCACTCGACCTCCAGTGCGTGTGCCCAGCCAGGTTCCTCCAGTGCCGGCTCCACGCACCAGGCCTCCAGTGCGCCTCTCCAGTCCGGTACGTCCCGTGCCGACTCCCCGCACTCGACCTCCAGTGCGTGTGCCCAGCCAGGTACCTCCAGTGCCGGCTCCACGCACCAGACCGTCGGTGCGCCTCATCAGCCCGGAGCCTCCCGTGACTGTCGACAGCCCGGAGCCTCCCGTGACTGTCGACAGCCCGGAGCCTCCCGTGACGGTCGACAGCCCGGAGCCTCCCGTGACGCTCGACAGCCCGGAGCCTCCCGTGACGCTCGACAGCCCGGAGCCTCCCGTGACGCTCGACAGCCCGGAGCCTCCCGTGACGCTCGACAGCCCGGAGCCTCCCGTGATAATTATATGGCCGGAGTCGCCTGCCACACCGGTGCTCAGTCCTGGCCCGGTTATTTGCCCCGCTCCATGGCCTGAACTTTTTCCCCCACCATTGTTATTTAAAGGACCGGTGGGTTGCCCCTTTACATGGCCGGAGTCGCCTGCCACACCGGTGCTCAGTCCTGGCCCGGTTATTTGCCCCGCTCCATGGCCTGAATTTTTTTCCCCACCATGGTCATTTCCAGGACCAGTGGGTTGCCCCTTTAAATGGCCTGAGTCGCCTACCACACCAGTGCCCAGTCCGGGCCCAGTAGGAATGAGGAGGAAAATATCCACTTCGCCGGGGCCGGAACCGCCACCTGCGATGGTTATGTTGTGATGTTTTTCCTCTCTTACCCTTCCCTCATGTTTTTGTGTTTGTTTTCTTGCGGCCGGGGGTCCGCGCCTTTGAGGGGGGGTACTGTCAGGCTCTGGCCATAGGGAAGCTTTGCTTCTCTATATTTCTATGGTCAGAGTCTGGCAGATCTATCATTTCTATTTCTGTCTGGTGTTGTGTGTCGGATCCCTAATTAGAGGCAGCTGCTAGGCATTACCTCTAATTAGGGATCTTACTTATATGTCTGTGTTCCACTCCGTTGGCGTGGTTCATTGTTGTATGTTGTCCCGTGTTCGTGCTATGTGTGTTTATCAGTTTCATTTGTTAATTTGTATAGTTCGCACCAGTATAGTTTATTTAATTAATAAACATGTCGAACTATCGATACGCTGCGCCTTGGTCTCTCTACACACCCGAACGTGACATTTCAACCCAGGTGTGTAGAAACATCTGTCTCCTCTCTCTAACCGCCTCTTTGCTCCTCACAGGAAGTTGAGTCACAGAACTGCTTTCACTTTTGCTTCTTACACACTATGGAAGTTGAAAGTCACATGCAGCATCAGGGCCATCAATAGAGCACACACACACACAGTTGAGACCTCAAGGACACTGAACCTGAACCAGTTGAATAAATTGACTCTCTAGCCAATCAGTAACATCAGTATATCAGGTACCCGAGAGGGAGATCAGAACTAGTGGACACTTCAGACCTCCAGTCGAAAACGCCATTGTCACTTATAGCAGAAACACAAGTGAAGGAGAAACTGAGGCCATTGGAGAGCCATTTTGGAGATGTTCTGGAGGAAATGTGGGAGATAGCGGAGGAGGTTGAACGGGAAATGTCGGAGTGGAATAATCCGTGTCCAGTCGCCTACTCCACTCCCGTGAAAGAGCAGTCCGCTTTACCGGTGCCCAGTCGGGGTCCGGCCGTCTGCTCTACTCAAGTGCCAGAGCAGTCCGCTCCACCGGTGCCCAGTCTGGGTCCGGCCGTCTGCTACACTCCAGTACGCCTCTCCAGTCCGGTACGTCATGTGCCTGCTCCTCGCACTCGCCCTGAGGTGCGTGTCACCAGTCCGGTTCCTCCAGTTCCGGCTCCACGCACCAGGCCTCCAGTGCGCCTCTCCAGTCCGGTACGTAATGTGCCTGCTCCTCGCACTCGCCCTGAGGTGCGTGTTATTAGTCCTGTGCCACATGTGCCGACTCCACGCACCAGGCTTCCAGTGCGCGTCTCCAGTCAGGTACGTCCTGTGCCTGTTCCCCGCACTAGCCCTGAGGTGCGTGTTATTAGTCCTGTGCCACATGTGCCGACTCCACGCACCAGGCTTCCAGTGCGCGTCTCCAGTCAGGTACGTCCTGTGCCTGCTCCCCGCACTCGCCCTGAGGTGCGTGTTAGTAGTCCAGTGCCACCAGTGCCGACTCCACGCATCAGGCTTCCAGTGCGCGTCTCTAGTCCGGTACGTCCCGTGCCGACTCCCCGCACTCGACCTCCAGTGCGTGTGCCCAGCCAGGTTCCTCCAGTGCCGGCTCCACGCACCAGGCCTCCAGTGCGCCTCTCCAGTCCGGTACGTCCCGTGCCGACTCCCCGCACTCGACCTCCAGTGCGTGTGCCCAGCCAGGTACCTCCAGTGCCGGCTCCACGCACCAGACCGTCGGTGCGCCTCATCAGCCCGGAGACTCCCGTGATTGTCGACAGCCCGGAGCCTCCCGTGACTGTCGACAGCCCGGAGCCTCCCGTGACGGTCGACAGCCCGGAGCCTCCCGTGACGGTCGACAGCCCGGAGCCTCCCGTGACGCTCGACAGCCCGGAGCCTCCCGTGACGCTCGACAGCCCGGAGCCTCCCGTGACGCTCGACAGCCCGGAGCCTCCCGTGACGCTCGACAGCCCGGAGCCTCCCGTGACGCTCGACAGCCCGGAGCCTCCCGTGATAATTATATGGCCGGAGTCGCCTGCCACACCGGTGCTCAGTCCTGGCCCGGTTATTTGCCCCGCTCCATGGCCTGAACTTTTTCCCCCACCATTGTTATTTAAAGGACCGGTGGGTTGCCCCTTTACATGGCCGGAGTCGCCTGCCACACCGGTGCTCAGTCCTGGCCCGGTTATTTGCCCCGCTCCATGGCCTGAATTTTTTTCCCCACCATGGTCATTTCCAGGACCAGTGGGTTGCCCCTTTAAATGGCCTGAGTCGCCTACCACACCAGTGCCCAGTCCGGGCCCAGTAGGAATGAGGAGGAAAATATCCACTTCGCCGGGGCCGGAACCGCCACCTGCGATGGTTATGTTGTGATGTTTTTCCTCTCTTACCCTTCCCTCATGTTTTTGTGTTTGTTTTCTTGCGGCCGGGGGTCCGCGCCTTTGAGGGGGGGTACTGTCAGGCTCTGGCCATAGGGAAGCTTTGCTTCTCTATATTTCTATGGTCAGAGTCTGGCAGATCTATCATTTCTATTTCTGTCTGGTGTTGTGTGTCGGATCCCTAATTAGAGGCAGCTGCTAGGCATTACCTCTAATTAGGGATCTTACTTATATGTCTGTGTTCCACTCCGTTGGCGTGGTTCATTGTTGTATGTTGTCCCGTGTTCGTGCTATGTGTGTTTATCAGTTTCATTTGTTAATTTGTATAGTTCGCACCAGTATAGTTTATTTAATTAATAAACATGTCGAACTATCGATACGCTGCGCCTTGGTCTCTCTACACACCCGAACGTGACATTTCAACCCAGGTGTGTAGAAACATCTGTCTCCTCTCTCTAACCGCCTCTTTGCTCCTCACAGGAAGTTGAGTCACAGAACTGCTTTCACTTTTGCTTCTTACACACTATGGAAGTTGAAAGTCACATGCAGCATCAGGGCCATCAATAGAGCACACACACACACACACAGTTGAGACCTCAAGGACACTGAACCTGAACCAGTTGAATAAATTGACTCTCTAGCCAATCAGTAACATCAGTATATCAGGTACCAGAGAGGGAGATCAGAACTAGTGGACACTTCAGACCTCCAGTCGAAAACGCCATTGTCACTTATAGCAGAAACACAAGTGAAGGAGAAACTGAGGCTGTGTTTACACAGCCACCCTAAGAACCCAAATAAGATTTTCTTTCTATATCTGATCTTTTTTCAGACTGTCCACACTTAGTTATAAATTTGCGCATTCATACAGATGCAAAGCTCATTTCCTGGCACTCTTCTTTTACATTTTGGGGTGGTTGCCAGAATAACGCACAAAAAGGTCCAATCTGAGCATCCAGAGGTCGCATATGGAGGATCAGGTTTGTATCAGGATTGAGATCCACATATGAAGGTGGTATGAATCGGAAGTCAATAGATCAGATTCCATGTGTTTTTTTCCAGTTCACACATTAGGGAAAAAGATCAGATAGGAATCAGATATGCAAATAATTGGCAAAAGATCTGAATTGGGCTCCCTGTGTAAACACAGCCAGAGAGTGCCTGGCTGTGTTCCAATATGTACAAGAGTAGGTTAACAGTCTGAACCAACAACTTGGAGCATACAGCAGCATGTTATACTGTACACCTGCACTTTTTCTGTAGTAGGACTATATTATAAAAGACAGGGAAAGATGGCTATGAAGGAAATTAAGCAAAGAGAGGAAACTATAAAGGAAAGGAGGCAAGGAGAGGAAGCTATGAAGGAAAGGAATCAAGGAGAGGATATGCTTAAGGAAATTAGACAAGGATAGGAAGCAAAAATCCTTGAGTAGCCTACCACTGCACACGTTTGCCTTCAGAAAAAAACACTTTACACTTATGAAATGCAGTTTTTCCTTATATGGGGTTTTTGCTGAGGAACAGAGAAAAAGACACGTTGACTTCCTGGTCTAGGCCTCTCCCCTTCAGTAACTTCCTGTTTGTCGTCCAGAGGAGTAGGATGACATTGCCTTTAGACACTGATCTAAGGTCAGTTTCGCATTGCCCCCCTTAAGGTTAGGATTACAGAAGGGTAAACTGATCCAAGATCTGTCCCTAGGCAACTTAAACCCAGAGTGTCTAGTGGAGGTGGGGTGTCAATGGACCTATTGCTCAGGGCTGGTTCTAGGAGCATATGTGACTTGTTTCAGGAAAGTAGGCGTATGTCGTGGGTCACTACTTCACAGGAGCCATTTGAACGTAAACTTATTTTATTTATAAAAATGTTTTTTTGGCAGAAATGCCTTCTGGAACATGTGAACTTTCATGTGCCTTAATAACAAATGTGTATGCCATCTGTAAATAGGAATAAATTACGAACCTAGCCAGAGGAGTTCTGATTGGTCTAACACGGCCGAGAGATGAGTTTGGATTGGTCTAACACAGATTTTTTTATTTTTTTAATGTACCACGTAGTAAAATTGTTAAGTGTTTCTCTCTACTTTCTGGGGGACCGAGTTTTGAAATCAGTTAAATTAGAGTATGATAGCTAAGGAGATGGAGAAAACACCTGTCTCCAGCTAACTAAGGGAGTGAGACGTGTCCATCCATGATGTGCGGGTAATATAGTCTAGCTAGCTACATTTTCAGACATTACACGTTTCTAATTTTGACAGAAAGTCATTTTCATTTCAAGTTAAAGTGTACTGTTAGCTAGCTAGCTAATGTTACGTGCGTGATCTTATTATTTGTATCTCAGAGACATTTGCTTTGCTAGATATAGCCTGTGAATTTACGAACGCTCAACACCTGTTGAATATGGCCGGTGTCAGTAAACGTCTGCATAAAAGCTGAATTAAATTGTTGCCAGCAGCACAGTTACAGTCACCAACGCTCTGGATAACATGAAAACAGCCTAACCAGCTCTGCTAGGGCAAGTAAAATGGTCAGAGGGGTGTTCTCTCATTTGTGTCTGGAAGTAGCTAACAAGCTATCCAATTTTAGCCAGTTAGCTTGGGTACTTGAATGCCGTTATGAGGTCAGAACGCTCGGATCAACCCTACTCATCGGCCCAGTGTGCACTCTGAACGCACCGAGAGCGAAACAAGATGGGTGGGGCTAAAGCTTAAGAGGGTGTGAAAGACGCTGAACGGATGTAGACAAAGAAGATCTCTCCAGTAGGTACCAAGACATTAAAAGGCCATTTTCTCAAAAGTGAGGTTACAAGCTTTTCACCAGCAGAATTACTTTCCCATTGTTCATCATGGGTGGCATGTAGCCTAGCGGTTAGAGCGTTGGGCCAGTAACCGAAAGGTTGCTGGTTTGTATACCAGAGCCAACAATAAAACAAAAACCTATCGGTGTGTCCTTGAGCAAGACTTAATTCTAATTTGCTCCGGGGGCTGACCTTGTAGGTAAGCCGTCATTGTAAATAAGAATTTGTTCTTAGCTAACTTGCCTAGTTAAATAAAGGTTAAATAAATAACAAATGCAATGTATGATATATCATTTTGTAGTACTGTGTCTCTGCTTTTAACCAATGTAGTTTGATTTTTGTTGGTTTGTTTCAAAGATTGTTAACTGCAATTTTAACCATTTAACATGACGGGCATAATCAACTTGGTGGGCAACATGACATTTTGAGTGGGAGTGCCCAATCCTAAACCCGGCCCTGCAATGGCTACAGCTCTACATTCAAATCCTGAATGCATGTAATATGTATGCTCAACAACAGCTGAACAGCTAAATAAAGAATAACACTGTCTTGTTTAAACTCTTGTTTTGATCAATATTCTTTCCTTCAAGTCTCATCTGATGCAATACTTACAACATCACACTCTCACACATGATTGGTCAGTAAAAGATGCTATTAGCTTGTTGATTGGCTGAGAGTCCCAGTAGATTGGGCATGGATAAACCTGGTTCCTGTTCATTAGGGTACAACCAGGGGAGAACGACTGCATCTTCTCATTGAAGTCACAGAAGTTCAAGGCCAATTGCGGTACATTGTTAGCAGAAAACAGGATCCCTCATTATAGTGAATGGGAAAATGGCAATCTAAATGGTCACTCTTTGTGTAAATAAAAACAACGTAGAAGACAATCATGATACCAATACTTGCTTCTAATACACCAGATGCATGCTCTTGAACTGATTATTTTAAAATCGCACGTCACTACTTCACAGGACAGGCATTTGAATATGTTATTTAAAAAAAAAAAAAAATACATTTTTGCCCAGAAATGTCTTCTGGAACAAGTGAACTTTCATGTGCATCAATAACAAATGTGTATGCCATCTGTAAACACAAATACAATTGTTAAATAACGAGCCTAGTTGGTTTAGCCACTAAACATTGCTGCCCTGAAGTTAATAGTGCTAGCAACAAAGCTCAGTGGTAAAATGTTGTGATGGACTACTGGAGGATGATCGTGCCATGCTGACTCTCTCTGACTCTAAAAAGAAATTAGAAAATTAGGAAATCCCTGATTTAGGTAAAAACATTTGAATTGAACCAGACATTATAGGGTCTTCTGATGACAATGGTGGAAAAGAAACGGTGTAGTTGTCACGAAAGAAGATGACTGAGTTTTGAAATCAGTGGAATGCCCGGTGGAAGCAGAGAGATGATTGCCAAATTCACCTGTCTCTGGATCACGTCTTCAAACTAAGGGTAACTATGGTATCCATGACAGAGGGAGAAGCATTCATCCATGTATACAGGTAAGAGTCTAGCTACATTTTCAGATATTCTAAGTTTCAAATTTTGTCAGAAAGTTGTTTTCATAGTCCGACTCAGGAGGCGTGTACACCATCCACCGCTTCCGAGTATATTACTTGCTAATGTTCAGTCTGGATAATAAAGTAGACGAGCTCAGGGCGAGGATCTTCTTCCAGAGAGACATCAGGGATTGTAACATACTCTGTTTCACGGAAACATCGCTCTCTCAGGATATACTGTCTTCGTCCTTAGAGGGTTCTCAGTACATCGTGCAGACATGAATAAAGAACTCTCCGGGAAGAAGAAAGGCGGGGGTGTATGTTTCATGATTAACTACTCATGGTGTGATTGTGATAAAATACAGTAACTCAGTTATTTTCTTCACCCGACCTAGAATACCTCACAATCAAATGCTGACCATATTACCTCCCAAGAGAATTCTCTTCGGTTATAATCACAGCCGTGTATATTCCCGCTCAAGCCGATACCACGATGGCCCTCAAAGAACTACACTGGTATTGATGCAAACTGGAAACCACATATCCTGAGGCATTTATTGTAGCTGGGGATTTTAACAAAGCAAATTTGAGGAAAACGCTACTGAAGTTCTACGAACACATTGACTGTAGTACTCGCTCTGAGAAAACATTAGACCAATGCTACTCAACTTTTCAAAATGCCTACAAGGTCCTCCCCAGCCCTCCCTTCCGCAAATCTGATCACAACTCCATTTTACTCCTCCCTTCCTATAGGCAGAAACTCAAACAGGAAGTACCCGTGCTAAGGTCTATTCAACGCTGGTCTGACCAATTAGAATCCTTGCTTCAAGATTGTTTTGATCACACGGACTGGGATATGTTCTGTGTAGCCTCTGAGAATAATATAGGCAAATACACGGATACGGTGACTGAGTTCATCAGGAAGTGTATTGGAGAAGTTGTACCCACTGTGACTATTAAAACCTACCCAAACCAGAAAATGTGGATAGATGGCAGCATTCGCGCAAAACTGAAAGCACAAACCACCACATTTAATCATGGCAAGGTGACTGGGAATTTGGCAGAATACAAACAGTGTAATTATTCCCTCCGTAAGGCAATCAAACAGGCAAAACATCAGTACAAAGACAAAGTGGAGTCGCAATTCAACGGCTCAGACACGAGACGTATGTGGCAGGGTCTACAGACAATCAGACTACGAAGGGAAAACCAGCCAGGTCACGGACATCGACGTCTTGCTTCCGGACAAGCTAAACACCTTCGCCCGCTTTGAGAATTACACAGTGCCACAGACGTGGCCTGCTACCAAGGACTGTGGGCTCTCCTTCTCTGTGGCCGACGTGATTAAGAAATGTAAGCGTGTTAACCCTCGCAAGGCTGCCGGGCCAGACGGCATCCCTAGCTTCTTCCTCAGAGCATGCGCAGACCAGCTGGCTGGAGTGTTTACAGACATATTCAATCTCTCCCTATCCCAGTCTGCTGTCCCCACTTTCTTCAATATTTCCACCATTGTTCCTGTACCCAAGAAATCAACTGTAACTGAACTAAATGACTATCGCCCCGTAGCACTCACTTGTCATCATGAAGTGCTTTGAGAGGCTAATAAAGAACCATATCACCTCTACCTTACCTGACACCCTAGACCCACTTCAATATGCTTACCGCCCCAATTGAGCCACAGACGATGCAATCGCCATCGCACTGTACACTGCCCTATCCCATCTGGACAAGAGGAATACCTATGTAAGAATGCTGTTCATTGACTATAGCTCAGCATTCAACACCATAGTACCCTCCAAGCTCATCATTAAGCTTGGGGCCCTGGACTTCCTGACAGGCCGCCCCCAGGTGGTGAAGGTAGGAAACAAAACATCCACTTCGCTGATCCTCAACACAGGGGTGCATGCTCAGCCCCCTCCAGTACCCCGTTCACCCATGACTGCGTGGCCACACACGCCTCTAACTCAATCAAGTTTGCAGACGACACAACAGTAGTAGGACTGATTACAATGACGAGACAGCTTACAGGGAGGTGGTGAGGGCCCTGCGAGAGTGGTGCTAGGAAAATAACCTCACTCAACGTCAACAAAACAAAGGGGCTGATCGTGGACTTCAGGAAACAGCAGAGGGAGCACGCCCCGATCCACATCGACAGGACCGCAGTGGAGAAGAGGGAAAGCTTCAAGTTCCTTGGCGTACACATAACTGACGATCTGAAATGGTCCACCCACACAGACAGTGTGGTGAAGAAGTCGCAACAGCTGAAGAGATTTGGCTTGGCACCTAAAAGCCTCAAACTTTTACAGATACACAATTGAGAGCATCCTGTCGGGCTGTATCAGACGGCTTCCACCCGGTTACGAAACCCTGCACCTTAGAGGCTGCTTCCCTATATACACAGACTTGGTATCACTGGCCACTTTAATAATGGAACACTAGCCACTTTAATAATGTTTACTTTACTCATCTCCTATGTATATAATGAATTACAATCTATTTTACTGCATTTTAGTCTATGCCACTCATTGCTCTTCCTAATATTTATTTCTTAATTCCATTTTTCTTTGAGATGTGTATTGTTAAATACTACTGCACTGTTGGAGCTAGAAACACAAGCAATTCACTACATAACTCCCCAACCTTAACTCTTGAACTGTTCAAGCTAGAGACACCAAACCAACACGTTCAGGCTATCCTATCCCGACAGAAAAATACTTTTGAAGAGCTGAAGCTAGTCACAATTTTTCTTCATGGAAAATCATCATCTATTTGATTGTATTCTCAGTCAATTTACCAGGTCAAACAAAGGATTGGTAATGGTAACAAGACAAGCACACAGTTGTTAAAATGTATTTATTTCTGCTTAGACCTTAATGAAATCAATTCGTTTTCTGTCTGGGAATTTAAGGTTGCGTCCCATATGGTACCCTATTCCCTACATAGGGCTCTGGTCAAAAGTAGTGCACTATGGGCCTTTGAAGCACTTTGCACAGCCATTGAAAGATTTTCGGCCTCGAAAAACATATCAACATTGGCCATTTGCACAAAATACCAACACCGAGTCAGACAGTACAAAACCTTTCAGTAGAGAATCAATTCATCTGGTTTTAGTAGTCTCTATGGGCCAAGGCTTTGGAAGAAAAAAAAATGCCACAAACCAAATATTTGTTGTTCAAAGTCAATCACACATAGATACCATATACTGTTTGATAGTGTCTGGGTCCACACACAGAGAGGCAGAAGGAGAGAGCTCAGTATCTGCATCTTATCCTCGTTGTTACAGTTCTTCTGTAGAATACATCACAGGGGCTAACAGACCTTTATATTTCCCTTTAAATATTCGACCTGACATGTAGGTTGGATATCAGAGGGTAAAATGTTGTCACAGGAACATGTTTGATCAGAACACCAGTCCCATGGGCTGCAGAGATCATGTGATACAAAAAAAAAAAAATATTGGCCTCCTGTCCTGACAAACATGACTTCTCTCCACACCAGACAATTCTGTCCAGTTTTTCTTTTGTGTTTGTACACAATGGACATGGCCACAGTGAAAGGGGCCCATAAGGATCCAAACAGTCCTACAGACAGAGGTAACTCAAGAGTGCGGCGGGGTGGAGATGGTCACCTCTCTCACTCACTCAGTCACTCAGTCACTCAGTCACTCAGTCACTCAGTCACTCAGTCACTCAGTCACTCAGTCACTCAGTCAGTCAGATCCGTTGCTGCTCTCCCGGCTGATCTCGATCTGTAGCGAGGGCAGGTTGTCAAGCCGACTCTTCTTCATCTTGTGGGTTTGGTGTTCCTTCTGTTTCATCAAGGCCCCCCACACCTTCTGTAGTGCAGAGTCGTTCTCCTCCTCAATGTAGTCTTCTGCTCCTCCCCGCCCCCGCCCACTTCCCCCCAACCTGGAGCCTGCTGATCCAGACCCTGCTCTGCAACTGGAAGGCTTCTGCTCGGAAACGTCGCCCTTACGGGAGGAGGGGCCGAGCCTGCTCCACAGACGACCTGGAGAGAGAGAGTGTGATGGTTCAATATTAAAGCACTTTCTTTCAGTGTCTTTTCAACAAACCAACAGCATTATTGACAAACAGCAGTAGATGGACATGTACGTTTTTCTTCCTTACATGATTTCCTGTCTTTGGACGAATCAGGGTAGAGGCCACGGGTATCTTGTTTGATCACGCCCAGTCGGCTGTGCACATCTGTGATTGGATCTCGGGGAGGGGATAAGTCTCGGGAGGCGACGGGGGAGGCGGAGTGTCGTCTCTCAGGAGAGTACAGCCTCTTCCCTAACCGCTGCCTCACATCTACACACACACACACACACACACACACACACACACACACACACACACACACACACACACACACACACACACACACACACACACACACACACACACACACACACACACACACACACACACACACACACACACACACACACACACACACACACACACACAACCCAGAACAAGGTGAAATACACACAGTGTCCCAGTGTCTGGGAACAAGATTACATTGATATAGACTTTGTAGAGTGGTGGACAACTGACCCGTCTTTCTACTACTGGCTACAGGTTGGTGCTGTTTGTGCTGGGAGAGGCCCAGTCTCTTCTCCTCCAAAAGCTGCCTCACGTCCGTCACTTTCTCCACAACACTGCTTTTGGTCTCGCACACTGATCCTCCACTTCCGACTCTACCAATCCTGTTCCGGATGCCACTTCCCCCAGAGCCACTGTCACTCCGAACAGCAGAGTGTCTGAAGAACACAGACAGGGAAAACAAAGTAATAATTTGCTATGTTTACCTGCATTAAAAGGTTCACATTCTGCACACGCACACACAAAGACGCCTTGGTCAGAACACATGGTCACTTCACCCACCACACACTGACCGTATAGTCTTGAGGTTGGTCTCAACCTCGTCTGCGTACATGGTCATCTTCATGCTCTTCTTGGGGGAGGGGGTTGAGATCATCTTTAGCTCCAGGTCATAGTCCATCTCGTCCGAGTCTGACAAGACAGAGGGGGAAGATGGTCTGCCCAAACGACTCCACAAGGCCACCCCTGGGCCCCCCGCCCTCCCCTTCTCCCCCTTCTCCTTGTACTCCACCACCCTGTCGTCTGATTCCATCTCCTCTTCCCCCTCTTCCTCATCTTCTTCCTCTATTGGTTCTTCTGGCAGGTTGACCAGGTCAGCTGGAGGGGGGATGAGAGCAGAAAGAGTAAGAGAGTGGAAGGTGAGAGCGGAAAGAGTAGGAGGGTGGAAGGTGAGAGAGGAGGAAGAGGATAGACGAGAGAGAGGAAGTCAGATTAACACAGGGGATGTGTAAATTAACATTAGAACATAGCAGGTGAGCCTCGTCTGTAAACGTTTGTGTGTGCGTTGTCACCTATGTATATTTAGGGTGATATGGGAGTGTGTTCTTCCCAGGGTTGGTGTTTGTAGGGCAGTGTATGTGTGTAGGGTGGTGTGTGTGTGTACACTTACCAGAATGTCGGTGTGTGTAGGGCGGTGTGTGTCCCATGCTGTCCCCTATGAGGGGTTTCTTGCTCTTGCTCACAATTCTGCGTGTGTGATACCGTCTCTTCCTGCAGAAGGTGACAGAGAATGGAGATTAGCAACAGTAAACATACCCACCCATATACCTTCTACACTTTACACAGTACCATCTATACCTCACCTAGTACCCACCCTATTCCTTTAACTTCTATCCCCTTCTAGACCAGGGCTATTCAAAACTTACCCCACAGGGTCTGGTGTATTGCTGGTTTTCTGTTCTACCTGGTAATTAAAATTGAACACACCTGGTGTCCCAGGTTTAAAATCAGTCGCTGATTATGAGGGGAAGAATGGAAAAAAAGCAGTGGAACTGGCTTTGAGTTCCAGTTATGAATTTGGAGATTCTAGACTAACCAGCATGTATTTTTTTCTGATAGCAGGAAGGGGGTCAAAAGGGAAAATAAACTGAAAAAGAAAGAGAGAAACAGATGAGAGAAGTAGAGAAAAGGAGTGAGAGGGGGGAATAAAAGTGAGAGAGAAAAGTTAGAAAGATGGGGGAAGAATGACTTCTGTTGTGTTCAAGCAGTGGATGATTAACATAGATGTTAATAGTAATATAAAACCTTGTTTTTTTCTGATAGAGGGAAGGTGCAGACAAAAAAAAGTGAAAGAAAGATGTCAGGAAATTGTGAGCAAAAAAAAAGACAAAGAAGGACAATGTACAGCATATCAGTTCCAGGGGAAAGAAACTGACATCAGTTTCCTGTGGTATGTGATGAGGGTCTGACTGTGTCTGGTGGCGGTTGCCATGATGGTTTAGCACGCCACTGTCCCTCTGTATCACCATGGAGATGCACCACAGGGTCAACTGGTGTGCCTATCCAGCATGTATGAATGAATGAG